>SKCR01023685.1:0-110647 GCA_019454045.1 Zanthoxylum bungeanum
CAGTATGACGATCTTAATCATCCTAGGATACTCAGATAATTCCTGAATCCCACTAGGACAAGATCACCATCTTGTATTGTTTTTCCCCCCGATACAACACGTTTCAATTTTAAGCCAGATGTCATCCAAATTTTACCCACATTTCACGGTCTAGAATCAGAAAATCTTTATCAGCACTTAAGGAAATTTGAATAGGTATGTAACACTTGCACAGAAAAAAATTACAACATGAATATAATTCGATTAAGGTTTTTTCCCTATTCTTTAAAGGATAAAGCTAAAATTTAGCTGCAGAACCTTAGGTCATGATCCATCAGAACATGGGATGATTTACAAGAACAATTCCTAAAAAAATTCTTCCCCCATCACTGGAAAAACTCCTTTAAGAGGAGAATCATGATTTTCATACAAGAGTCAGGGGAAACACTTTGCCAATATTGGGAGAGGTTTAAAGAGATGTTGAATGTTTGTCCACATCATGGGTTTGAAACATGGAGGCTGGTTGCCTACTTTTACAAAGGGTTAACACTCCATGGTGGACAAGTAGTATAAATTATATGTAATGGTAAGTTTAAGGACCAAAATCCCGAAGATGCACTAGATTACCTAAAACACATAGCAGAGAAGGCACAACAATGGGATATAGTTGGCACTTTTGAGTCGTCTGTAAAACCACAATCATTTGGTAGATGTATGTTAAACCTTAGGGAAGACCATGATCTTTTTGCTAAGTATGCATCTCTAGCTAAAAAAAGTTGAGGCATTAGAATTAAGGAAGAGGGATCTTGTCAAGTCTGTTCAAGAATTCACCTATCAAATCTGTAATTCAAATGAACATGTGACACAAGTTTTCCCAACCTTGCCAGCCTTGCAAAAATGTCTTCATGACCAAGTCAGTTCCATAAACACTTTCAATAGACCAAATACAAACCTATACTCCCAAACCTATAATTCCGATTAGAGAGACCATCCAAACTTCAATTGGATGAATGAGAACCAAACACAACCATCACAACAACCTCCCCGAGTACACCATAATTTTTGAAATTCTCATAATTATGCACCATATGTCCCACCATCTAGGAAAAGCTTTGAGGATACTTTGCATGCATTCATTGAGAAATAAGAAGCCATCAATAACCAAAATGTGCAAACATTGATTGATATGAAAGATACTTTCTCCAAAATCATATTTGCGTTGACCATTAATGAAAAATGGAAGTTCCCTGCACAACCACAGCCAAACCCCAAGAGTCATCAAAACCTTCACAATGGTAGGTCTGGTAGTCAACACATAGACCAAGTCAAATCTGTTATTACTCTGTGTAGTGGTAAGGTCATCTACAGACCTATTCTTGAACCTTACGAAGTTGAAAATAAATCAGATTCAGAGGATAAGAAATGGTTTGATGAACCATTACCTATCGTTGATGATAGTAATTTTTCTCATGCACCTTCATTTCCTCATGCATGAAAAACAAAGAAATTGAACCATTCCCCATAGATATATGAAATAGTCAAACAAGTAAATGTCAATAATCCTTTGTTAGATGTCATCCAACAAATACCATCTTAACCAATAAGTAAGAAAGAAAGTTTTTCTAGCTGAACATGTAAGTTCCATTCTCTCAACCAATAATGCATTAAAATACAAGGACCATAGTTGTCCAACTATTTCATGTATTATTGGAAATCAAAAAATTGAACATGCTTTGCTTGATCTTGGAGCTAGTGTCAATTTACTTCCATTTTCGATTTACCAACAACATAATATTGGCTAGTTAAAACCAACCTCAACTACTCTTTTACTTGGAGATAAATCAGTCAAGGTACTAAAAGGAATTGTTGAAGACGTGTTATTATAAGTAGATAAATTTATATATCCTATGGATTTTATTGTCTTGGAAACATAACATGTAGCACACAGTTATAAGCCAATTCTTGTAATATTTGGTCGTCCATTTTTAGCAGCAGCTAATGCTTTAATTAATTGCATGAATGAAATCATGAATTTGTCTTTTCGCAATATGACGTTGGAGCTTAATGTTTTTAATACGTGCAAACAACCATATGATGAGGACAGTGAAAATGAGAGTATATAACTAATTGAACCAATTTAGGAGGAACATATTCAGGGGAGTTTATTTGATCCTATGAAAATTTATACTGCTAATTTTCTTGAATCAAGTTTGCAATTAAATTCGGATACTCCTAATGAGTTTTCACATGATTCTACATAGGTACTGGAAGACGATGGAGAAAAATTAAAATTTTGAGGAACTAGGAGCGCTGGAAGAAGAAAAACATGAAGAAGCACCCAAATTGCAGTTAAAGACTTTGCCAGAAGGATTAAAGTATGCATTTTTTGGAGATGAACAAACTTACCCTATGTTAATTTCTGCTTCCCTCACAAGCAATCAAGATGGTAAGTTGTTAAATGTGTTGAAAGAACATAAACTGGTAATTGGATTGACTTTAAAAGACATAAAAGGCATTAATCCTTTGATCTGCATATACATAATACATTTAGAAGATAATGTTAGGACATATCGTCAACCCCAAAAAAGATTGAACCCTCACATGAAAGAAGTGATTAAAACAGAAGTCCTTAAACTTATTGATGTATTTATTATCTACCCTATCTCTGATAAGTGGGTAAGTTCTACACAAGTTGTACCTAAAAAGTCTGGAATTACTGTTGTAAAAATTGATAAAGGATAATTAATTCCAACTCGAATCCCATCTAGTTGGCGTATGTGCATTGACTTTAGAAAACTAAATGACGCCACTAGAAAATATAATTTTCCTTTACCGTTTCTTGACCAAATTTTGAAAAGAGTAGCAGAACATCCATATTATTATTTTCTTGATGGTTACTTAGGTTATTATCAAATTCTCATTGCCTTAGAAGACCAGGAAACGACTATATTCACATGTCCCTTTGGAACATTTGCATTTAGGAAAATGTCTTTTGGACTTTATAATGCACCGACAACATTCCAACGATGCATGTTAAGCATATTTAGTGACATGGTTTAACACTATTTAGAGGTCTTTATGGACGATATAACTATTTTTGGGAATTTATTTGATAATTGCTTGAATAATTTGGAAAATATTTTGAAATGATGTGAAGAAAAAGTACTTGTATTAAAATGGAAAAATATCATTTCATGACTAATTCGGGAATTTTTTTGGGACACGTTGTATCATTTAAAGGTATTGAAGTTGACAAGACAAAAATAGAGGTAATCTCTAAATTGCGATCACCAAAAATAATCAGGGAAATCCGTTTTTTCTTAGGAAAAGTAGGATTTTATAGGAGGTTCATTAAAAACTTTAGTATCATATCTAGACCCTTATGTAACCTCCTATTAAAAGATACAACATTTGAATAGACAGAAGAATGTCAAAAATCATTCGAAAAGATTATCAGTCTTTTGACCTATGCTCCTATTATGTAATCCTCTGATTGGTCTTTGTCTTTTGAGCTGATGTGTGATGTCAGTGATTATGCATTGGTGCAGTGCTAGGACAGAGAAAGGAAGGTAAGCTCCATGTAATATATTACACAAGTAGAACTTTAAACAGTACACAAATGAATTACATTACCACATAAAAAAACTACTTGATGTAATATTTACATTGGATAAATTTCGATCATATTTAATTTGTTCTTCAACTGTTGTTTATTCTTATCACGCTATTGTTAGATATTTGATGTCTAAATATGATTGAAAGCCAAGATTACTCCGGTGGATTTTGTTGCTTCAAGACTTCAATCTCACAATCAAGGACAAGAAAGGAGCAGATAATGTGGTTGCAGATCATTTATCAAGACTCACAAATGAGTCATCAATTGATACAACTCCTATCAATGACTCTTTTCCTGATGATTTTTTTTTTAATAAAATACAATGCCTTGGTATGCTAATATTGTCAATTTTCTTGCAACAAGAAAAATACCTCCAGATTGGAGCCATCAAGACAATAAGAAATTTTTGACCGAAGTCAAAAGGTTCTACTGGGACGATCCATTCTGTTCAAGTATTGCCCTGATAAAATTTTCTGACGATGCATACCAGACAGTGAGATAAGCGGTGTTATTCAGTTTTGTCATTCAGAAGCATGTGGAGGTCATTTCTTACCTAAGAAAACCGCAGCAAAAATCTTGCAGTGTAGATTTTATTGGCCCACCATTTTTTAAAATACCCATGTTTTTTGCAGAACTTGTGAAAATTTTCAAAAGTTGGGATCCATTTCAAAAAGAAACATGATACCTTTAAATCCCATCATTGTCATCGAAATCTTTGATTGTTGGAGGATAAATGTCATGGGTCCATTTCCACTGTCATTTGAATTTATATATATTTTTGTTGCAGTCGATTATGTCTCAAAATGGGTTGAGGTGATTCCTTGTCGAAACAATGATCACAAAACTGTGATTAAAATTTTAAAAGAAAATATTTTAAGTCGAATTAGAATCCCTCGAGCCATTATAAAGGATAGAGGTAAACGCTTTTGTAACATGCCTTTTGAGTCCTTAATGAAAAAGTATGGAGTTACACATAAAGTTTCTACCTCTTGTCATCCTCAGATAAATGGTCAAGTTGAACTAGCAAATAGGGAAATCAAATAAATTTTGGAAAAAACGGTCAACCCAAATCGCAAAGATTGATCCATTCGACTGACTGATGCACTTTGGGCATACCGAACAACTTTCAAAACATCTTTGGGAATATCTCCCTATCATCTAATTTATGGAAAACCTTGTCATTTTCCTGTAGAACTTGAACATAAGACATATTGGGCTATTAAAGCTTTCAATTCAAACCTTGAAAATGCCAGTCATTAACGTAAACTGTAATTAAATAAACTTGAAGAGTTAAGGAATGATTCATACGAGAATGCGAAAATTCTTAAAGACAAAACTAAGGTCTTTCATGACAGTCGAATTTCACGAAAAATATTTGAAATTGGTCAAAAGATTTTACTTTATAATTCTCGTCTTCATCCATTAATCTATATTATTTTTTTCCAATAATGGTATCAGCGCCTTATTTGGCTTATTTTCATCCATATGCACAATGTTTATATGGCTTGTGCGCTGTTCCTATTTTTATTTTTTATGAGCCGAAAAATAAACACAATGTCCATATTTTTTAATGGCAAAAAATAATATCATACACGCAGCGCAGCATTTGTATAATAACTGAAATTTTGTTTGACTCGACTGAAATTCTGATTTTGAAAAGAATGAAATAGATTACCAATGAAAAAAATATTCAATATGGACTATGGCACAGTGGCATGAATTGATTAAAAAAATTGCGTACTGTTGAATCTTGTCTATTTATTGTTGAATTATTTGCCTCTGAAAGTATTTCAGTGAATAATATTTTAATATTGATTATTAATACTAGTTCACGAAACTGAGTGCAAAATTCAGTTGAATAATATATTAATATTTATTATTAATATTGGTTCACGAACTTTTCGATCTAGTAACATTGGAGATATTATAATACCTAATTAAGTTAATATGTGCATTAATTTAACGTTATGCAATGATTTAGTGAAATGACTTCCAAGAACAGCATCTCTGATTTGAACAAGGGAGAAAATTTAGATGGAAAGAACTGTTAGTGTCCTAGACATGCCACAGAATTTCTAAGCGTGATTCATGTGTTAATAAAATCAAAAATAAGTTGCGGAGGACTTACATTGATCGGTTGAGTTCAAAACTTTTCATGGATGTTGAAGCTTCCAAGCTCATGGATGAGTATCTCTATCACCTTCATTTGACTCTTATATGTGCTAGCAAGAATAAAATGGAACAAATTTTATTTCCCAAAGAAAAGCAAATTTGCCGAAGAGAGAAAGGGAAACTATCGGCCTGAGATCAGAGGCCAATCGGCCTAAATGATCAAAGACCTTTCGGCCATGCTTCAAAAGCATAAAGGGGCAAAATGCATCTCGGCCAAAAGAATCAGACAGGCCATTTGCCTTTTTCCATTTTCCAAAAACAGAGGGCATTCGGCCAATCTAATCAAAAGCAATCGACCATTTTTATTTTTCACACTTCAAAAGCAAAATAAATCAGAGGCCATTTATTTCTTCAAAAGCAAAAGGGCCAATGGCCGATTCTTTCTTCTACGGCAAAAGAAGTCAAATGCTTGTTATTTATAAGATAAGCAAATAGAGGCCACTTATTACTTTTTCTTTTTAATCGGCCAATAACCTCTTTCTTTTAATCGGCCAATTTCCTCGGAGGCCATTCGGCCTAATGCGGAGAGAGAGATTAATATTCAAAATTAAATATGTGGAGTGTTTTTCAAGTTTCCACCGAAACCCATCATCCATATCAATCACCAAAGGTGACTAATGATGTAAGTGAAGTGAGCCCCACTTTAAATTCAAAATTCAAGTGGGCTTGCTCAACACACTTTTGGGCTCGGGTTCGTTTAATCCGATTAAACGAATTTTCCGTCGCGACTTAATTAAATCCGATTTAATTAAATAATAATGCCTAACAAAATTATTACGAAAGTCGCTCGCGAATTAATTCCAAATTAATTCGTTCGCTAAAATTAAAATCCAATTTAATTTCCCATTGAAATTCGATTTCAATTAATATATCTAATATATTATTTTAGCCCAATTAAATAAATTAAATAGCAAAATCTAATTTAACTATTAAATTTATTTTACCGATTAATTCCAAATTAATCGCGTTCTCTCCTCTCGACGAATTTAATCCCAGATAAATTCTCGACGCAATTAATCCCAGATTAATTCTTTCTCTGATAATTAATCGCATATTAATTCTTGTCGTAATTAATCCCAGATTAAATTTCTCTCTCTAAATTAATCCCAGATTAATATTTTCTCTCTTAATTAATCACAGATTAATATTGTTCGAGTCAAACATCATCGGTGAATCTTTAGGATGTGACCCAAGAGATCCATGGATATGTTGGCAGTAAATACGGTCATCGGACTATCCGAACACGTGCGTACCCGGTACCACATATTTACAAGACATGGTTGACTTCTAGCAAAGCACCGTGCCTACTCAATTCTCCAGAAATATTCTTCTACGGAATACAAGATCTTTGTCAGGCGTAGTATACGTAGTATTGCGCATTACGATCCAGTATCAAATGTCACATGCAAGGCCTGGGCTGGAGTTGTGTCTGCCCCGTACGAAGCATATATCGGATCACTAGCAACTAGTCTCTTATAATCGGAAAGTCATGACCTAGTCATACTTCCCCGATGGCTATAGCACTTAGAGTATCAGTTCTGTATCCCTGCGTGATCATCATCTCCATATGACTGAAGTGATACTTCCTTCTTGACATCACACCCAATACACTACAATTCTCAGTATACCCAGAAGAGGCGTACACAGAACCTGTTAAAGCCCTGGACGACCAAAACCAAAGTATATTGATTGTCGCAAGTATTAGCGATGCAAGTCTCAAGTTAAGACCAAATACACCTACCCTGATTCGGACTCCCAAAGACACATAGTCATACTACCAATGGGATTCCGAGGGGTCTATCCAGAGTGAAGCTGTTTCCGTACCATCGGTAAACAGAACCTCCTATTACACTTGCATGAGTATCCAATACCCAAATATATGAGAATTATGCCGTTACGCTTCCATAACACGCACAAGTGTAATACTAGCCTATTCCGCATTATCGATGTCCAGTCTCGATAATACTACGACTAGGGATATTTAATGATTAAACCTTTGTGGATTAATACTGTCTCATATCTTATTAATCTGGAACTAATCATAAGGACTTTTATCATTTATATATCCAGGTAATCCAATTACAAATGATAAAAAAGCAATTCCTTTGTCACATAGTTAATTTGTACAACAACACCATGTTATGTACAAATATGACTCATAACATCACTATTTGTACATAACATGGTGTTGTTGTACAAATAGTGATGCTATGAGTCATAATTATCCAACAATCTCACACTTGGCCTATAGCCAATCACTCAGGTGTTACACACCTGAACTATGTACGGGTCGCTCAAACTTCTGATGAGAAACAGCTTTCGTCAGCGGATTTGAAAGGTTATCATCTGATATGATTTATTCGATCATCACATCGCCCCAATGTATGATCTCACTAATCAGATGAAATTAGTCGAAGTACATACTTGGATCATTGATGAGACTGTGGTTCTTTAGCCTGCGTTGTAGCCTAGCTCAGCTGCTAACAGAACTACTCATTATCCGATTAGGATTATTTAGATCCAAAATACTTCTATTGCTGCATCAGCTGCATCAATGTTCCGCTTTTGTTATTTATTCGACAACAGTATCTTGCTTGGAAGATTTCCAGCTCACTGTTCTGTTATTCAAACTATATATGTACCATAATTGTGACTTAAAGTCGTCTTTGTCGGTTTGGAAACTTGCAGTGGTGAACCTAGTCACCTCAAGTTCTCATTTCCCCATTTTCTCAAAAACATCTTTGGTTCGTCCAAGATACTCAAGGATGTTCTTTACATCAATCTAGTGACCATCACCTGGATTGGCCTTATAGCTCTACATATGCTCAAAGCATATGAGACACTAGGTCACATACATATTAAAACGTACGAACACTGAGAGAGTGTCAGCAGCTTTCTAGATCTATCCCAGTAGATCTTTATTCTTAGAATAAAGCCTGCTTCTCCCAGGTATTCCATGGAGAATTTTTCATGAAAGCCAAGCTTTCACCCATTTTATTATGGGAATATTATTACTAAGAAGCAATACATCATCAATATATAGGACAATCATTGTCAGTGCGCTCCCACTAACCTTTTTATATACACAAGATTCATATTCATTTTGAATGAAATCATATACCATTATGATCTTATCAAAACGTTGGTTCCAAGAACGCAATTCTTGCTTCAATCCATAAATGGATCGATTTAACTTGCAAACCTTGTTTACATGTTTTAGCCCGACAAAACCGTCAGAATATATATAAACATCCTCCAAAAGGTATCCGTTAAGGAAAGCGATTTTGGGGTCCGGTTGTCAATTTTCATAAATGAAATATGCAGCATTAGCAAGCATGATCCAAATGGATTTAATCATGGCAACAGGTGAAAAGGTTTTGTCATAGTCGATACTATGTCTTTGACGATACCCTTTCTGTACAAGCCTAGCTGTGTACATTTCATGTTGCCATCCATGTATGTCTTCATTGAAGACTTATATAGTACCAATATGCACAATGCCTTCTAGTACATCAACCAGTATCAAACTTGGTTGATATACATGGAATCAATTTCGGACTTCATGGCACTTTTCCATAAAAGGAGTCGATACATTGTATCATTTCCTCATACGTAGCCGGTTTGTATTCCTCAATAAGATTGACATCTTCATGAGGTGAGATCAGAAACCCATACCTCCCAGGTTATTTTCTTACTCTCTCTGACCTACGCGGTTCTTGTGTATTCAAAGATTATTGGTACAGTTTCATCCCTGATGAACTATTTGTATTCCGTAAGGACTCGGTGCCTGGATTAGTATTACTCTAATTTTCATCGAGTTTTACTTTCCTCCCACTTAACACTGCATATAGGAATTCCTCTTAGGAAAACCACATGGAGATCAACAAGTACATTGTTCTCTTGTGAGTTGTATAAGTATTATACTTTGGTTTCCCTAGGATAACCTACAAATAGGCACTTATCCGATTTGGGTCTAGTTTGGTATCATCCAAAAGTATGCCCAGCATTCCCAAATCTTCAGGAATGAGAAACTCGATTTCTTTCTTGTTCATATCTAATATGAAGTCTGTCTAACAGATTTTAACGGAATCTTATTCAAAATAAATATTGCACTGTTTAATGTTTATCCCTAAAAGGAAATTGGTAGCTCAGAGAGACTCATATGTTTAAGTATTTTACATTATGGTCCAACCGTAATGTTTTTAATACTTAGCCGGTCTATTTTTCGTACTTCGTGTCGAAACTCTTTGAATTACTCAAAAGTTTCTGACATGTGTTTCATAAGATACACATAACCATAATGCGATGCCATATCCGTAAAGGTTACGAAGTATTCATATCCACATCTAGCCTAGCTAGACATGGGCCCACTTACGTCACTATAAACGAGGGCTAACAGATCGGTGGCACTTGCACTTTTACCAAGTAAAATATGTTTTAGGCACTTTACCTAATCAACTAGATTCGTAGACATCATTTGAATTAGAATCAAATCCGTCCAAGTATCCACTCTTCGAAAGTGTGGATATACGAATCTTGTTTATGCATCCCAGATGACAATGCCACAAATAAGTCTCATTTGATTTACTCAATTTGAGCTATTTCTTTGTCATGTTATATGTTTGAGATTCATTTCTATTCAAAATATAAATACTGTTATTCACATTTAATGTGTATATCTCAATATCATCTTTATAAACAAAACACCTTGTGTTCTGGAATACAAAAGTATACCCGCAACGGGTTAAACTAGATACAGAGATAATGTTCCTAATCAAACTAGATACATTATAACAATCTCCTCATTTAAGTACATGCCCAAAGGGCAGTTCTAAAACTTAGGTTTCTACGGCCAAAACAGCGACTCTCGTCCTGTTTTGGACTCGCAGGTCGATCTCATCTGAAGCTAGTCTCTTGCTTATCACCAGATCCCGCACATCAGTACATATATTCATGTACCACTTCTAGTATCAAAAATCCAATTTTAAAACCAGTAGTGAACATGTTTATAACAAACATTCTTGAAGCCGGAACCTTGTTCCGCCTTCACTTCCTTCATGTCTGCCTTGTCCATATGGCAATCACACTTCTAGTGACCCCGTTTGCCACAGTTTAGGCAGACAACTTGGGATATGTCCTTTTAAGAAGCTCTAGCTATGCATAACGAATTGAACACTAAAGTTATCATCACAATGAGTCTTCTTAAGATCATGCTCTACTATTCGCTCAACTCCGAGCTCATGCTTGATAGGTTCTACTCCCAATCTGAAAATTAAAGCCGTTAAAGTCATTTTCCCCAGGATTATGTCCTTTGACGCTAATCTTTCAGTCATCTTGATTGCTATAGTCCAACTACCCAATCAACGATTTCAGGTACAATTAAATATAATGATTACTATAGTCTGACTATATAATCAACTACAATTGATTGCTTACATTCAAATGTATTGATTATTATAATCCAATTATATAACCAACCACAAATGAAGTAGTTTGAATACAGTCCAACTGTTAAATTAAAACAACAATTGAATATTAGTCCAACTAATATATATTTAATGACGAAAAATGAAATGAGCGTGTATTGGCAAGTATTTAAACGAAATTGAAAATTTAATACTTGCCTCTCACTATTTTTCGGCGAGCCTCTAACCCTCTATGGAGTACTCGGGAAACCTAGTTTCCTAGTGGGCTAGGATCCCGTTAAATAACACACAACCTTGACTTTGGCCAACAAGTTGTATGAAACTTAACTAGGTAGATCTCTAAGATCAATTGGATCCCATCCAATTCCTAGATCCAGTAGGTGGACCTCCAAGTCCTAAATATATATCCAATATATGCCAATATATCCAATATATTGCCTAACCTTTTCCTCTGAATCAACTAAGTCTTGGCTTTGGCACAACAAGCTTAATGATTCCAGTTAAGCGGGACCCATTGACTTTAGAAAGCTTCGTAATCGATGTCGATGGACAAGAAGTGATCTTGACTTTGGCCAACAAATCACAACTTGGACAAGACATGCGATATGGAACAAAGCCTTCATGATTCAAACACATCCGCGATGGACAAAGGTCTTGACTTTGGCCAACAAACCAGTGCCAATCTTGGATCTTGAGAATGAATCACTCAATGGAAGGAAAGCGCTTAATATTTGTTAAGGGTTTTTCGCGTAATTGGCAACCAATTAATTATCTTAGATTAGGTCTCATCATTCACCCTTAAGCATGCATTCTAAAAGCATAATAAGCGCAAAATAAATTAATAATGATATGCGGATGGATATATAATACAATTTGTTCCTAGAACAAATCTCTCATTTTCCTCTATACCGCTAGCACTATTCTTACTTCTACCCAATTACATAATACTTCTAAAGAAACCTCATTTACATTGAGGGGAATTGGTGAGAAGAGAAATACAATGAGAAAAAGAGGTAATAGGCTGGACACGCAGTAAATTCTAAATTTATTACAACAATTTCCAAAATTACCCTCACCCATCTAATATCCATCTGATATACATGATTCATACATACATCCAAGTATTCACACAAAGCATGTTATTCAATCAATCTAATCCAATTAATTAATCTTTGATTAATGACCATCCAATGTTCATACAACGATTTGATTTGCGCGAGTCAAACTCGTTTAAGAATAAATACTCAATGTAAGTATTCATGAATTATATCGAACTAAAATTTTAAATCCAATTTAAATTGTATTCAATACTAATTTCATATTTAATTCCAAATTAAATAATTACACTTATTTATGTGCCTTAAAGACTTGGATTCCAAATCCAATCTTAATGGGTCTCAAAGGCCCAATTAATATCCAATACTATTCAATTAAAGTCTAATGGGCTTTTAATTAATTCTTTAGGCTTGGCTTTTGGCCAAAATGGATCAAACCCATAATGCTTAGGCCCAATAGGAATCACCCTAAGCCATATAATCAATTTTGGCCCAATTAAATTATTAAAGGCCCAATAGTTATATTTTGGACTTTATGGAAATAGTTTAGGCCTAAATATAATCCAAGACTAAAATTTTGCCCAACCAAGCCCATTAGCCCAAATACAACAAATTAAATTAATACATTATTCCAAATTACATATTAATTCAATTCAAGTGTAATTAACACAATTAATTAATTAATCTAGTATTTCCAAAACACTAATTAATCTAATTAATAATGCTAAACTTTTTAATTTATGTCCAACACAAATTAAAGCACAATCAATCTTCCAACATGCTTCATACTCACGGAAATACATGAAATTAACATCCAATTTTGATTCCAATCTAATTAAATCAACAATTAACATTCAATTTCATGTGAATCAACATATCCAATTGTTTAATTCAAAAAATTTACCATGAGCAATTCCTAGGGTATTCGGCCAAGGTATAGATTTTAGGGAAAAATAATCTAATCCAATTTTTCACAAAATCAATCATGCATAACTCCAAGTCATCATCATCCAACCATGTCCAAACAACCAATTTAGGCATTTACAAGCTCCAAGCAAAAATCCCTAAATAAAGTCTATAAACCCTAGAAATTAAATCATTAGATCTCGTTCTGATACCATTGTTAGTGTCCTAGACATGCCACGTGATCTCTAAGCGTGATTCATGTGTGAATAAAATCAAAAATAAGTTGCGGAGGACTTACATTGATTGGTTGAGTTCAAAACTTTTCATGGATGTTGAAGCTTCCAAGCTCATGGGTGAGTATCCCTATCATCTTCATTTGACTCCCATATGTGCTAGCAAGAACAAAATGGAACAAATTTTATCTCCCAAAGAGAAGCAAATTTGCCCAAGAGAGAAAGATGTTAGACAATTATGACCCATAGCGTCACTATTTCTAAAAGACATTGTGGTTTTTGTACAAATTAACTATGTGGCAATGCAATTGCATTTTATCATTTTGTAATTTGATTACTTAAATAAATAAATGATAAAAGTCCTTATGATTAGTTCCAGATTATAAGATATGAGATAATATCAATCCATAAAGGTTTAATCATTAAATATCCCTAGTCGTAGTATTATCGAGACTGGATATCGATAATACAGAATAGACCACTTGTGCGTGTTATGGAAGCGTAACGACATAGTTCTCATATATTTAAGTATTAGATACTTATGCAAGTGTGATAGGAGGTTGTGTTTACCGATGGTACGGAAACAACTTCACTCTGGATAGACCCCGCAGAATCCCATTGGTAGTATGACTATGTGTCTATGGGAATCCGCATCAGGGTAGGTGCATTTGGTCTTAACCTGAGACTTGCATCGCTAGTACTTGCGACAATCAATACGCTTTGATTTTGGTCATCCAGGACTTTAACAGATTCTGTGTACGCCTCTTCTGGGTTTATTGAGAATCGTAGTGTATTGGGTGTGATGTCAAAACGGAAGTATCACTTTAGTCATATGGAGATGATGATCACGTAGGGATACAGAACTGGTACTCTAAATGGTTGCAACCATCGGGATAATATGACATGGTCATGATTATCCGATTAAAGAGACTAGTTGCTTGTAATCCGATATATGCTTCGTACGAGGCAGACACTATTCCAGCCCCATGCCTTGCATGTGACATCCGATACTGGATCGCAATACGCAATACTACGTATACTACGCCTGACATAGATTATATATTCCTTTAAAAATATTTCTGGAGAATTGGGAAGACACGGTGCTTTGCTAGAAGCCAACCATGTCTCGTAAATCGGTAAAAATGTAGTACGAGGTACATACGTGTACGGATAGTCCGACGACCGGATTTACTGCCAACATATCCAGGGATCTCATGGGTCGCTTCCCGAAGATTCACCGATGACGTATGATTCGAACATAATTAATCTAGGATTAATTACGGAGAAATTTTATCTGGGATAAAATACTATTTGAAGAGAGAGAACAATTAATTTGGAATTAATCGATCAAATGATACATTCGATATATTAAATGAAATTAGATTTCGACGCGTAATTAAAATTGGATTTTAATTCGGGCTAACGAATTAATTCGCAAGCGACGTGAATAGTAATTTTGCTAGGCGTAATTATTTAATTAAATTTGATTTAGTTACTGTTGGGTTTTCTAGGTCAAACCAAGATCAAATTAAGCATATAAACGTGCGAATACATCAAAGTAAAGTAGCGAAAATACTCAATTTGATTGGTTTTTGCGATGCGAAGAACACACAAATCTGCTCCAAGCTTTTACTTCTTTGTTGTGATGCGGCCAAGCCCTTGCAATTGGTCTTCAAGCTCCAAGCATTGTGAATGATTCCATGCTCAAGAGTTGGTTTCCCTATCACCTTTGTAAGACTCCTTGAGTGCTAGCACTTGTGAAAATTTTCAACAAATCTCCCATTTTCCCTTTTGAAATTTGGGCAAGCCTAGAAAATTTTGAGAGGAAAAAAAACTGCACTTTGGGCGTGAGAGATGGAAGAGAGAGAGAAGAAAAATTGTGTTATTTGATTTCAAAAACCAATTAAATGATATACCAAATATTTGGTATAAGTCATTCAATTCTTACACATCTTTGGTGCGTTGGACAAGTTATCACCAACCCACCAAAACCCATCAACATAAAGTGACAAGGTGATGTGTGTTGTGATGTGACTTGTGGGCCCCACTTGATTCAAAATCCGAGGGGGCCCGCAACACATCCCGGGCTCGGGTTCGTTAATTCCGAATTAACGAATTTTCCATTGCGACGTAATTAAATCAAATTTAATTAAATAATTATGCCTAGCAAAATTACTATTCACGTCGCTAGAGAATTAATTCTAAATTAACTCGTTCGCCCGAATTAAAATCTAATTTTAATTCCGCGTCGAAATCTAATTTCGTTTAATATATCAAATATATTATTTTATCGATTAATTCCAAATTAATCGTTCTCTCTCTTTAAATAGTATTTTATCCCAGAAAAAATATCTCTGCAATTAATCCTAGATTAATTTTATCTCTCTTTTTATTAATTCTAGATTAATTATGTGCGAGTCATACGTCATCGGTGAATCTTCGGGAAGCGACCCATGAGATCTCTGGATATGTTGGCAGTAAATTCGGTCGTCGGACTATCCGAATATGTACGTACCTAGTACTATGTTTTTACCGATTTACAAGATATTGTTGGCTTCTAGCAAAGCACCGTGCCTACCCAATTCTCGAGAAATATTCTTCATGGAATGTATAATCTATATCAGGCGTAGTATACGAAGTATTGCATATTGTGATCCAGTATCGGATGTCACGTGCTAGGCATGGGGCTGGAATTGTGTCTGCCCCGTACGAAGCACATATCGGATCTCTGGTAACTAGTCTCTATAATCGGATAAACATGACCTAGTCATATTATCCCGATAGCTGCAACATATAAGAGTATCAGTTCCTTATCCTACGTGACCATCATCTCCATATGACTGAAGTGATACTTCCATCTTGACATCACACCCAATACACTACGATTCTCAATATACCCAGAAGAGGCGTACACAGAACCTGTTAAAGCCCTGGACGACCAAAACCAAAGTATATTGATTGTCGCAAGTATTAGCGATGCAAGTCTCAAGTTAAGACCAAATACACCTACCCTGATTCAGACTTCCATAGACACATAGTCATACTACCAATGGAATTCCGAGGGGTCTATCCAGAGTGAAGCTGTTTCCGTACCATCAGTAAACACAACCTCCTATCACACTTGCATAAATATCCAATATTTAAATATATGAGAACTATGCCGTTATGCTCCCATAACACGCACAAGTGAAATACTAGTCTATTATGCATTATCGATGTCCAATCTCGATAACACTACGACTAAGAGATTTTAATGATTAAACCTTAGTGGATTAATATGTCTCATATCTTATTAATCCGGAACTAATCATATGGACTTTTATCATTTATATATCCCGGTAATCCAATTACAATGATAAAAGAGCAATTTCCTTTGTCACATAGTTAATTTGTACAACAACACCATGTTCTGTACAAATAGTGATGCTATGGGTCATAATTGTCCAACAAAATCCTACTTGGCCTATAGCCAATCACTCAAGTGTCCTACACTGAACTATGTACGGTTCGCTCAAACTTCTGCTGAGAAACTGCTTTCGTCAGCGGATTTGCAATGTTATCATCTGATGCGATTTATTCGATCATCACATCGCTAAATGTATGATCTGAATGAATCAGATGAATAGTTGAAGTATATACTTGGATCGTTGATGAGACCATTAATTCTTTAGCCTGTGCTGTAGCCTAGCTCAGCTGCTAACAAAACTACTCCTAATCCAATTAGGATTATATAGATCCAAAGTGCTTCTATTGCTGGCTCAGCTGCAGCAATATTCCGCTTTTGTTGTTTATTCGGTAACAGTATCTTGCTTGGAAGATTTCCAGCTCACTGTTCTGTTTTTCAAACTATATAGTACATTTATTACGACTTATAGTCGTTATTGTCGGTTTGGAAACTTGCAGTGGTGAACCTAGTCACTTCAAGTTCTCCTTCTCCATAGTTTAAGAAAGTATCCTTAGTTCATCTAAGATACGTAAGGATGTTCTTAACATCAATCCAGTGACTATCACTTGGATTGGCCTGATTTTGACTCCATGTGCTCAAAGTATATGAGACACCAGGTCGCGTACATTTCTTTCAATGTACGAGTTCTCGGAGAGTGCCAACAACTTTTATATCTATCCCAGTAGATCCTTATTCATAGAATAAAGGTTGTCTCTCCCAAGTAGTCTACGAAGAATTTTCATGAAAGCCATGCTTTCACCGATTGTATTATGGGAATACTGTTTCCAAGAAATAATATATCATCATTATATAGGACAATCATTGTCAGTGCTCTCCCACTAACCTCATTATATAGACAAGAATCATCTTTGTTTTGAATTAAATCATATACCATTATGATTACATCAAAACGATAGTTCCAAGAACGCAATGCTTGCTTCAATCCATAAATGGATCAAATTAACTTGCAAACCTTGTTTTCTTGTTTTGGTACGACAAAACCGTCACAATCATCATTAGCAAGCATTATCCAAATGGATTTAATCATGGCAATTAGTAAAAGGTTTCGTTGTAATCGACACAATGTTGGACGATACCTTTTCGCTACAGCCTAGCTTTGTACGTTGGTATGTTTCCATCCATGTTTGTCTTCCTTAAAGACTCATATAGTACCAATAGGCACAATGCCTTCTGGTACATCAACTAGTGTCCATACTTAGTTGATATGCATGGAATCCATTTTGGACATCATGGCACTTTGCCATAATAGGGAGTCGATACCTTGTATTACTTCCTCATACGTAGCCGGTTTGTATTCCTCAATAAGATTGACATGTTCATGAGGTGAGATCAGAAACCCATACCTCTCAGGTTGTTTTCTTACTCTCTCCAACTTACGTGGTTCTTGTGTATTTGAAGATTGTGGTACAATTTCATCCCTGATGAACTGTTTGTGTTCTATTAAGGAATCGGTGCCTTGAACAGTATTACTCTGATTTTCATCGAGTTTTACTTTCCTCCCTTACCACTTACATGCATAGGGTATTACTCTTAGGAAAACCGCATGGCGAGCAACAATTATATTGTTCTCTAGTGAGTTGTATAAGTACTATACTTTGGTTTCCTTAGGATACCCTACAAATAGTTGGTATTATCCAAACATATGCCCAACATTCCCAAATCTCCAGGAATAAGAAACCCTGTTCTTTCCTGTTCATATCTAATATGAAGTCTGTCAAACAGATTTTATGGAACCTTATTCAAAATAAATTTTGCACTGTTTAATGCGTATCCCTAGAAGGAAAATGGTAGCTCAGAGCGACTCATGATTAACCTTATCATGTCCAACAAAATTTGGTTTCTCCGTTCGGACACACCGCTCAATTGAGGTGTTCCGGGAGGAGTCCACATTGAAAGAATACTATACTCTTTCAAGTAATTGAGAAACTTATTGCTTAAGTATTTCCATCATGGTTTAACCGTGACGGTTTAATACTTTAGCCGATTTGTTTTTATACTTCGTGTCGAAACTCTTTGAATTTATCAAAAGTTTCCGATTCGTGTTTCAAAAGAAACACATAACCATAACTCGATGCCACATCCGTAAAGGTTACGAAGTATTCATATCCACCTCTAGCCTAGCTAGATATGAGCCCACTTACGTCACTATGAATGAGGGCTAACAGATCGATATCACTTATATTTTTACCAAGTAAAAGGTGTTTTAGGCACTTTGCCTAATAAACTAGATTCGTAGACATCATTTGAATAGGATCAAATCCGTCCTAGTATCCACTCTTCAAAAATGTGGATATATGAGTCTTGTTTAATGTGTCCTAGACAACAATGCCACAAATAAGTCTCATCTGATTAATTCAGTTTGAGTTATTTGTTTGTCATATTATACGTTTGAGATTCATCTATATTCAAAATATAAATACTGTTATTCACATCTAATGTGTTTATCTCAATATCATCTTTATAAAATAAAACACTTTAGTGTTCTAGAATATAAAGGTATACCCGCAACGAGTTATACTCTAATATAGAGATAATGTTTCTAGTCAAACTAGGTACATTATAACAGTTTCCTAATTTAAGTACATACCCTAAGGGTAGTTCCTAAACTTAGGTTTCTACGGTTAAAACAGCGACTCTCGTCCCGTTTCTGACTCGCAGATAAATCTCAACTGAAGTCAGTCTCCTGCTAATCAGCAGATTCCGCACATCAGTACATATATATGTACAACACTTAGTATCAAAAATCCAATTTTGAAACCAGTAGTGAACATGTTTATGACAAACATACTTGAAGTCGGAGCCTTGCCCGTCTTCTCTTCCTTCACGTCTGCCTTGTCCATACGGCAGTCACGCTTCCAGTGACCCCGTTTGCCACAGTTTAGGCAGACATATTGGGATATGTCCTTTGTCTTCCTAGAAGACTGTGATGATTTTGCCTTTGCCCATTTTAGAAGCTCTAGCTCTGCCTCCTAGAGCATAGCCATCAACTCTCCAAGAGTTTACTCTTAGTTCATAATGAACCTGCCCCAGCTTTCGGGTAGAGACTATAAGATCAAATCTTTGGTAGTCTCGGCCACGTAGGTAATACCCAGCTAACCTAGCTGATCGATGTCAGCAATCATCTGCGACACCTAGTACTCGACAGATGTACCCTCTGACATACGTGAGCAAAAGAGCTTATTTTGCAATTCATACTTCTAAGATCTAAGGATAGATCTATGAAGATCCTTCAATTTCAATATCATACTTTAATGATCTAATCCTTAGTTCTGACGAAGAAATTAAGGAGTCTTTGCGACAAGTATAATGGATTGAGCACTAAAGTTATCATTACATGAATCTTCCAAAGATCATGTTCTACTATTTCCTCAACTCCGAGCTTAGGCCCAAGATGTTTCTCTATCAAATAGAATAATTTCTCAGTTCCTAGGACCATCCTGAGGTTTTATTCCCATTCTGAAAATTGGAACCGTTTAAAGACATTTTCTCCCTGAATTATGTTCTAAACGTTAATCTTTCAATTATCTTGATTCCAATAGTCCAACTATCCAATCAACGATTTCAGGTACTATTGTATATAATGATTACTATAGTCTAAGTATATAATCAACTATAATTTATTTGGTTAAATTCAAATATATTGATTACTATAATCCAATTATATAATCAACTATAAATTGAAGTAGTTTGAATACAGTCCAACAGTTTAATTTAAAACAACAATTAAATATTAGTCCAACTAACATATTTATTAATGATGAAAAATTGAAACGAGCGCGTATTAGCAAGTATCTAAACGAAATTTCAAATTTAATACTTGCCTCCCACTATTTTTCGGCAAGCCTCTAACCCTCTGTTGAGTACTCGGGAAACCTTGTTTCCTAGTGGGCTAAGATCCCGTTAAATAACACACAACCTTGACTTTGTCCAACAAATTGTATGAAACTTAACTAGGTAGATCTCTAAGATCAATTGGATCTCATCCAATTCCTAGATCCAGTAGGTGGACATCCAAGTCTGAAACATATATTTAATATATGTCAATATATCCAATATATTCCCTAACCTTTTTCCTCTGAATCAACCAAGCCTTGGCTTTGGCACAAAAAACTTAATGATTCCAGTTAAGCGTGACTCATTGACCTTGGAAAGCTTCGTAATCGATGTCGATGGACAAGAAGTGATCTTGACTTTGGCCAACAAATCACAACTTGGACAAGACATACGATATGGAACAAAGCCTTCATGATTAAAACACATTCGCGATGGACAAAGGTCTTGACTTTGGCCAACAAACCAGTGCCAATCTTGGATCTTGAGAATGAATCATTCAATGGAAGGAAAAACGCTTAATATTTGTTGAGGGTTTTTCACGTAATTGGCAACCAATTAATTATCTTTGATTAGGTCTCATCATACACCTTAAGCATGCATTCTAAAAGCATAATAAGGCGCGATAAATAAATTAATAATGATATGCGGATGGATATTAAAAACAACTTGTTCCTAGAACAAATCTCTCCATTTCCTCTCTCCCGCTAGCACAAATCTTACTTCTACCCAATTACATAACACTTCTAAAGAAACCACATTTACATTGAGGGGAATAGGTGAGAAGAGAAATACAAAGAATCAAGAGGTAATAGGCTGGACAAGCAGGTCCAATTTAATAAATTCTAAATTTATTACAACAATTTCCAAAATTGCCCTCACCTATCTAATATCCATTCGTTATACATTATTCATACATCACATCCATGTATTCACACAAAGCATGTTATCAATCAATCTAATCCAATTAATTAATCTGAAATTAATGACCATCCAATGTTCAAACAACGATTTGATTTGCGCGAGTCCGACTCGTTTTAAGAATAAGTACTCAAAGTACGAATTCTTGAATTATATCAAACTACAACATTAAATCCAATTTAATTTGTATTCAATACTAATTCTTTATTTAATTCCGAATTAAATAATTACACTTTATTAATGAGCCTTTGCGACTTAGATTCTAAATCTAATCTTTACGGGTCTCAAAGCCCAATTAACATCCAATGTCAATTTAATTAAAGTCCAATGGGCTTTCAATTAATTTATAAGGCATGGACTTTGGCAACCAAAGCCCAATAAGGAATCACCCTTTTCCCAAAAATCAATTTAGGTCCATTAGGCCCAATTAAAATTTTAAAGGCCCATTTAATCATATTTGGACTTTATAGAAATGGTTTTAGGCCCAATTGGATCCAACCAATTAACCTAAACCAAACTTGGCCCAACCAAGCCCATTAAGCCCAAATACAACTTTATTAGCCCAATTCCAAATTTAGCCCAACTAATTAAATTCCAATATTCCAAATATCATAATTCAATTAACTAAAGTGCATTAGCCATAATTAATTAGTCAAATTAACATTTCCAAAATATCAATTTACATAATTAATCATACTAATCATCATCAACACATGTCCAACATTATTGAATCAAAAATCATCTCATTTCATGCTTTTGATGTCACGATAATTTAGGGTTTTATAAATCGATTTCGATTTCAATCCAATTAAATCATTAATCAATTTATCCCAAGTCTTTAAACTCATCCAATGATCAAAAGAACAAAAAATACCATGCCAAAAAATTGGGGAAAATTTAATCCAATTCAATTTTCATCAAATTGATCATGCATAACTCTATGTTATCATCATTCAAGCATACTCAATCAATCAATTTTATCAAATCATGCTCAAATCAATTTTACCCAAATTTTACCCTAAATTCAATTTCATGCTTAATAATGGCTCTGATACCAATGTTGGGTTTTCTAGGTCAAACCAAGATCAAATTAAGCATATAAACGTGCGAATACATCAAAGTAAAGTAGCGGAAATACTCATTTTGATCGGTTTTTGCGATGCGAAGAACACAAAAATCTGCTCCAAGCTTTTCCTTCTTTGGTGTGATTCGGCCAAGCCCTTGCAATTGGTCTTCAAGCTCCAAGCTTTGTGAATGATTCCATGCTCAAAAGTTGGTTTCTCTATCACCTTTGTAAGACTCCTTGTGTGCTAGCACTTGTGAAAATTTGCAACAAATCTTCCAATTTTCCCTCTTGAAATTTGGCCAAGCCTAGAAAATTTTGAGAGGAAAAAAAACTGCACTTTGGGCGTGAGAGATGGAAGAGAGAGAGAGAAGAAAAATTGTGTTATTTGATTTCAAAAACCAAATTAAATGATATACCAAATATTTGGTATAAGTCATTCAATTCTTACACATCTTTGGTGTGTTGGACAAGTTATCACCAACCCACCAAAACCCATCAACATAAAGTGACAAGGTGATGTGTGTTGTGATGTGACTTGTGGGCCCCACTTGATTCAAAATCCGAGTGGGCCCGCAAAACATCCCGGGCTCGGGTTCGCTAATTTTGAATTAACGAATTTTCCATTGCGACGTAATTAAATCAAATTTAATTAAATAATTATGCCTAGTAAAATTACTATTCACGTCGCTAGCGAATTAATTCTAAATTAACTCGTTCGCCCGAATTAAAATCTAATTTTAATTCCGCGTCGAAATCTAATTTCGTATAATATATCAAATATATTATTTTATCAATTAATTCCAAATTAATCGTTCTCTCTCTTTAAATAGTATTTTATCCCAGATAAAATATCTCCGCAATTAATCATAGATTAATTTTCTCTCTCTTATAATTAATCCTAGATTAATTATGTGCGATTCATACGTCATCGGTGAATCTTCGGGAAGCGACCAATGAGATCTCTGGATATGTTGGCAGTAAATCCGGTCGTCGGACTATCCGAATACGTACGTACCTAGTACTACCTTTTTACCGATTTACAAGACATGGTTGGCTTCTAGCAAAGCACCGTGCCTACCCAATTCTCCAGAAATATTCTTAATGGAATATATAATCTATATCAGGCGTAGTATACGAAGTATTGCATATTGCGATCCAGTATCGGATGTCACGTGCTAGGCCTAGGGCTGGAATTGTGTCTGCCCCGTACGAAGCACATATCAGATCTCTGGTAACTAGTCTCTATAATCGGATAAACATGACCTAGTCATATTATCCCGATAGCTGCAGCATATAAGAGTACCAGTTCCTTATCCTAAGTGACCATCATTTATCTGATTCGTTAAGATATCAAATCGGATCGAATAAATCCGATTCGATTTGATAGTTATCGGATCAAATCCGATCCGATCCGATAAGGACTAAAAATCAGATCGAACCAAACAAATTAACTCTTATCGAATCGGATCAGATCAGATTCAGATTCGGTCCGATCCGATCTGAATCCGATAATGCCCAACCCTAACAAGAGGTACTAATGATGGATGGAGTTTATGGAGACATTCTCTTACATCATACGCTACAAACAGGGTAAGGAAAATGTAGTTGCAAATACCTTATCGCGTATGTATGTTTTACTTATTTCTTTCGGTGCTAGAATGCTAAGGTTTGAATTTATTAAGGAACTTTATGCATGTGATGTGGATTTTTGTGATATTTATGCTGCATGTACTAAGTCCGTCTTCAGTAAATTCTACCGGCATGAGGGTTTTCACTTTAGGGAAAATTGTGCATCCCTTCTTGTATTATGTGTTAGCTACTAGTGAAAGAGGCTCATAATGGTTTTATGCTTAGGAAAAATAAGATGAAGTGTGATGTAGAACATATTTATGAAAGGTGTCTCACTTGTACAAAGGCTAAATCTAGGGTGAAGCCTCATTGATTATGTACTCCATTACCTATACCTAGTGAACCATTGGTAGATATTTTGATGGATTTTATATTGGGTTTACCTATGAGTAAATGAGTTAAAGATTATATTTTTTAAGTGGTTGATAGATTTTGCAAAATGGCACATTTCATTGAATGCCATAAAACTGATGATGCCACTAACATTGTAGACTTGTTCTTTTGAGAGAGCACGACTCCACTGGATTCCTATGAGTATAGTTTCTGATAGAGATGTCAAGTTCTTGAGTCATTTTTAGAAGGTTTTGTAGGGTAAACTAGGGATCAAGTTACTTTGTTCTACTACGTGTCACCCCAAACAGATGGACAAAAAAATGGTCAATAGGACATTGACTCAAATGTTTTGTACTATAGTCACTAAGAATTTAAAATCGTGGGACTAGTGTTTTCCATTTATAGAGTTTGCATACAGTAGGTGCATTCATTCTTCTACTTAATATTCACTATTTGAACTTGTGCATGAATTTAACCCGCTAACGTCATTTGCTTTGTTGCCTTTTCCTGTTGAGGAAATAGTAGGTTTAGATGGGAAAACGAAAGTAGAGTTGGTGAAATAAATACATGAGAAAGCACGTAAGCACATATTACAAAAAAATGAGCAGTACTCTTCATATGTGAATAAGGGTGACAAACGTGTAGTGTTCGAGCCTGGTGATTGAGTTTGGATACACATGGGTAATGAAAGGTTTCCGACTCAGGAGATCCAAGCTTCAACCACGAGGAGATGGTCTTTTCAAATCATCAAAATGATCAATGACAATACACATAGGCTTGACCTACAAAGTGAGTATAATGTTTCTACTTTTTAATGTTTTTAACTTGTCATATTTTGATGTAGGTAATGATTCGAGGTCGAATCCTTTTTAAGAGGGAGAGGATGCTGTGATTCTAGGAGCACCAGATTTGGTCAAGAGCACAATTGATCCAATCCATATACCAACTGGACCAATTATAAGACATTGGGCTAAAAAATCAAGGACGCCAAGGCAGGCCTAGCCCAACGTCATGTAGCCGAATTGAATAAGTAAATTAGAGGCCAAAATGACTTCAATGAAGAGGGTTCAAGATTCATACACTTCGCCCAGTTCATCGAGGAGCAAAATGGATCAGTTTCATTTGTTTAGGCTTAATTTCATTATACTATTATTACTTATTTATTTACATATATAGCCCAAAACGTGGATGCACGTTTTATTTAGCCTTGTGTTAGTTTATTTTTATTCATTTGTTGATTTCTTAATGGGCTAGAAATTAAGAGTTATGGACTTGAGTTGATTATGGATAGTTTAATGTTTTTTTGCTTTAGTAGGGTTTTGGCTTGTGTGACTATTTAAGGCTTTATTTTTTATTTTATGAAAAAAATAGAACCCTATTGTCAAAAAAACTAGCATTGTGTGTGAGTTTCATTGGTGAGAGAAGAGTGATCCTTCCAAGTTTAGTGATTGAATAAAGAATCATCAAAGGATTGACATCCTTTATTGCGTCATTTGCCGACAAGTTTCATCTAAGGCAATCTTCATGGGTTTTCAAGGATAAATTCTTTAAGGTCTATGAGATCTTGGATCAGATTCGTCTCTACCGTATCAAGATACGTATCGTAAATATAAGGCTTTTTATAACAAAATATTTGTATCGAAAAATGCTACGTTTCTAGATGAGGACTATATGAGAAAGTTCCAACATCATAATAAGGTGTTACTCGATGAATTACTTACTGGTTCGACCTACGCACCATCATCAACGTAGTTGACAAACGCATAACACCTTCGTCATCTGAGCATCATATGCAAGTTCGTCAGAATGATCTGCCACCTAGATGTAGTTGGAGGGTTGTACGATAACTTGATCGCTTTCTAGGAGTTGGAGAAGCACAAGTTGTCGCCTCCAGCGACGGTGTAGATGATCTATTGACCAACCGTAGTGTAATGGATGATTCTGATAAAAAGGAATGACTCAAAGCCATGAACCTCGAGATGGAGTCTATGTACTCCAACTCAGTCTGGGAACTTATAGACCAACCTGATGAGGTAAAATCTATAGGTTGCAAGTGGATCTATAAGAGAAAGAGGGGAGCAGATGGGAAGGTACAGACCTTCAAGGCTAGGTTAGTGGCTAAGAGTTATACCCTGAAAGAGAGAGTTGACTATGATGAAAATTCTCGCCAGTAGCCATGCTCAAATCCATCCACACTCTTCTGTACATTGACGAATATTATGACTGAAATATTTCAAATGGAAGTCAAGACTGCATTCTTGAATGGCAATCTTGATGAGTGTATCTATATGGTACAACCAGAGGGGTTCATAGCCCAAGGTCAAGAGCAAAAGGTTTGCAAGTTGCAAATGTCTATTTATGGACTCAAGCAAACATCTCGATCTTGGAACATAAGAATTAATACCACTATCAAGTCTTATGAATTTGAGCAGAATGTTGATGAGCCTTGTGTATACAAGCGCGTCATTGACGACAATATGGTTTTTCTTATTTTATACGTCGATGATTTTTTGCTCATTGGGAATGATTTAAAGATATTATCGAATGTGAAAACCTGGCCAGCTAACCAATTCTAAATGAAAGATTTGGGAGAGGCTAATTTTGTTCTTGGGATCCAGATACTTCGGGATCGCAAGAAATGACTGTTAGCTATATCTCAGGCATTATATATCGACAAGATCCTTGTGCGATTTGGGATGCAGAATTCTAAGAAAGACAATTTGCGTTATCGACATGGAATTCATTTGTCAAAGGAACAGTCTCATAAGACACCTCAAGGAGTTGAAGAAATGAGACATATCCATATGCCTCAGCAGTTGGTAGTCTCATGTATGATATGTTATGCACAAGACCAGACATCTATCTTACAATGGGAGTAGTCAATAGGTTTCAGTTTAACCCAGGATTGGATCATTGGGTGGCTGTGAAACACATTCTCAAGTATCTTAAGAGAATGAGAGATTATATACTGGTATATTCCGGTGAGGATATGATCCTAAGGGGATATACGGACTCTGATTTTCAAACGGATGTGGATTCTAGGAAATCATCTGGATCAGTGTTTACCCTATGTGGTGGGGCTATAGTATGGCGGAGTATAAAGAAATCTTGTATTGCTGACTCCACCGTGGAGGCTGAGTATGTAGCAGCTTGCGAAGCAGCTAAGGAAACAGTCTGGCTCCGTAAGTTCTTGGGATATGTGAAAGTCGATCCATATATGAATAAACCACTCACACTTTATTGCGATAATAGTGGTACAGTGGCAAATTCAAAGGAACCAAGAAGCCACAAGAGGGGAAAGCATATAGAGAGGAAATATCATCTCATCATGGAGATTGTGTAGAGAAGAGACATTTCTGTAACAATGATTGTATCCGTAGAGAACCTGGCTGATCCGTTTACAAAGACCTTGTCGGCTAAAGTGTTTGAAGGTCACCTTGATGGTCTAGGATTACGTGACATGTCACATTTGCTCTAGTATAAGTGGGAGATTATTGGGATATATGCCCTAGAGATTTATGTAATGTAAACGGTATTATATTTTATGAAATAAAATGATGCATTATTCATTTATCAAAGTGTTTGTTTTAATAACGCATATTGTGAATTGTCTTGATTACCCTAGATTACTCATATGCTTTCAGACTTAGTGTATGAGGGTCATACACAAGAGGATTTAAATCTGAAGTTAGTAATCTTAAATAGTCCATAGAGAGCAAACAAATCGTGTACTTTGTTTGTGGTTTATCTATAGCTGCGGTCCATTCTATAAATATATGGCGACCTTGATCCGCGATCGTTGATGTAGAGACATGAGAATAGAGGCACCTTGTATGATGTGATCATATAAGACTGGACCCAGATAGAAATGAGTTTCTTATAATATCCGTTAAATAAAGAAATTTATTTTGATCTACTAGATGGTCATACATTGATTGATCGTAATCCTGAGTGTACTATGAACTCCTGTATGGCAGGCTGTGTCCTTTAATTTACAAATGTGAGGTTGGTATAGCAATCCTGACCAATTGCTACATACTTTGGGGACATGGTTTGGTGTGTAACTGGGGATGTTTTACATAGATATAGAGTTCACTCCTTCTTGCGAGAAGTAGAGAAGTATTTTCTTTAAAGGTTGATTCAGTACTTGAACGGTTAAAGCATTCAAGTGTTTCTATTACGAATAGAAAGATTAACATTCATAATGGTTATGAATAAATCGTTCATTAGAGAATCAATGATACTTAAGGTGAAAATAATTAGAGGGTATAATGGACATTATGACCCGACTCTAATTATGAGATACTCGTGAATGACCAATCCATATGTAATGACTATATCGATGGACACTGATGTGGTTCAGCTTAATTTATCTATCTGCGACAGTGAGAGTGCAGCTTCGGGTTTTCAGTGGAATAACCTGGAGTTAATATTTTTTGAATATTAATTAAGAGCTTAATTAATATTCCGGGATTATTGGAGCTCAGAATTGTAGGTCTATTTGGTCCTCGTGCTAGCTTGATATACTGTAGCAGATTAAATATAATTGGATAGTCCAATTATATACTCACATATGTATATATTATTAATATGATTAATAATATTATTCTTTTCACACTTGGAACTCTATATTAGAGTTTAATATATGATTTTTAATAATTATATGATAATTATTAATTACATGATTTTTAAATTATCTTATATATGATTTAATAATTGGTTTATTTTTGAATTTCCAAAAATGGGTTTTGGGAAACCCTTTTAGTTAGAATGTAAGTTACACCTTTTTAAAAAGGTAATAACTTATTTGATTTTGTAACATTCCTTTGTCATGATTATGACATTTAGTAAATTTGGATGTTACAAAATCTTGTTCAAAAATAGGAAGGGTTAGCCGAATTTTTCACATAGGAAAAAAGAAGGGTTTTGTTAGTTTTGGAAATTAATAACCATTGGTATAAAAAGGAAAATTATTTTTTTCTTTTTGCAAAAGCCTTTCATTCTAATCCTAGCCAACTTTCTTGTTCTTCAAACTCTCTATAGTGATGAGAAAAATAAAAGTATGAACAAAAGAAAAAATTAAAAATAAAACCTTGTGTGACTTTAATCTCTAAAGTGTTTAGGGATTAGTTTTGTGAGTCTAGCCCACACTAGTTTCTCTTGATTGCAAGACATAGCACGAAATTCCTTTTGGTGTTGAACCAAAATCCATCTTCTTCTTCTTGTTCTTTGATTCACGGCAGTGAGCATTATTTTTGCTCTCTACGGCACATAGTTTTATGTTTTGGGGCTCGGTTTGTTTTGGTTTCAATCTAGAATTTCTATGGAACATTAAGGGTTATTTTGGGGATGGTTTTAACTGAAAAATTAGACCATAAACTCAGTGGCAATTGATGCAAATAGGGGATGATTTGTGCAGTGAGCTTAGTGCATTTCAGGTCCAAAATAGTCCAAACTTTTACTGATGTTTGGGGGCTACTTCGGGGCTGACATTTTGTTGAAAACATAAGCAAAGTTTTAGTGGTGAAGCTGGTCAGATTTGACCTTAAGGAGAGAAGGGCAGAAAAAATTTCTAGTCCGATCTCGGATGCCTAATGGGTTTCCGCTGTGCTAGGAAAATAGTTCCTACATAATCAATAAGTCTACAAATGACAAATTACACAATGATCAACCGTAGGATCTTGTTTCAGTGATACACTAAGAATTCTCTCATTGTTATATTAGACAGTAGTCCCAAATAACAAAAGTACTTGAATTTACGACTAAGGTTTCTTATGATAAGTGAATAAAGGAAAATTCATAGAAGACGGGGGGGAGGGGGGTCTGGAGTAACCACTTAAATCCCTGCCCACTTAGGCTCTTATCACATTGTTGACATAAAATCCTTTAAATGATTTCTTAATAGAATTTCTTAGACATTCAAACTTAGTATTTCACTTCAATAATATTTCAATTTAACAAAGGAAATGGAGGGAAGCAAATGTGTTTTGTGGCAAAACAAGAGTGCTAGCACACTCCGGGATCAATGCGAAGGTGATAGGGAAGCTTACCCATGAGCTGGGAATCACCACGACGAAGCTTGGAGCTTGTTTTGATGATGAAAACCGAAACCATTGAGGACAGAAACTGCTACTGCAGTGCAGTCCACCAGTGAGCAGATTTCATTTTTTTATTGCCTCATTTGTCGCTCAACCGCTCGATGTAAGTATTCCACAACTTCCGTCGTTGTATTCACTTGTGTTTCATGCTTGAGTTTTGATCTTGGGACCTATAGAAACTCCAACAATGGTATCAGAGCTTAGGTTAAAAGCATGAAAAAGTTAGGGCTAAAATTTGGGCAAACTTGATTTTGAGCATGATAAATTAAATTGGATGGATTTGTATGCTTAATTGTGTTTGAATTGAAGATTGATTGGGTCAATTTCAAGAAAATTTGATTGGATCATTTTTTCCCCAAATTTCCACCTTGGCCGAAAGTTGAACATGATTTTAATGTCTTGGGATTTTTGATTTTTGACAATTGGATGTGTTGGAAATCATTCGGGAATATGATTTGATGTCGATTGTGGAATCAATTGGATTGAATTCGAATCGGACGTAAAATCCCCAAATTGCCAAGTATGTTATTTAGCATGAAATTGGGTAAAATGAATTTGAGCATGTAATTGTGAAATTGGATGATTAAGTATGTTTGAATATGTTTTAATTGATAATTGATTGGATCAATTTGAAGAAATTATGTTTGGAACAAATTTCCCCAAAATGCTTTTGTTGGCCGAATAGTAACTTAGCCCTAAAGTCTTGGAATTTTGATTTTTTAATTCATTGGATGAGTTAGAATCAATTAGGATGTTGATTTAATGTCGATTGTGGGATTAATTGGATTGAAACCAAATCGGATATAAAATCCTCTCCTTGGCCGAGACTTAAAGAGCATGTAATGGGTTTGATTTTAATCAAAATGTGTTGGACATATGATGATGATAATGAGCATGATTAATTGTATGAATTGATGTTTTAGAAATGTTAATTTGGGTGATTAATCATGATATACACTTTAGGTAATTAAATTGCGAAATTGGATTTGTGTAATTTAATTAATTGGGCTAATTTTGGAAATTGAGCTTGAATTGTTGTTATTGGGCTTATTGGGCTTTGTTGTACAAAGTTTGGTTTAGGAAAAATTGGTTGGATCCAATTGGGCCCAAAACCGCATCCATAAATCCCAAATGCGAATAATGGACCTTTAAAGTTTAATTGGGCCTAATGGGCCAAGATTGATTTCTAGGCTTATGGGGTAACTCCCGGATTGGATTTTGGTTATTCGGTTTGACTCGAGTTGACCAAAAGTCCACGCCTTAAGAAATTAATTAAAAGCCCATTAGACTTTAATTAAATTAATATTGGATATTAATCGGGCTTTGAGACCCGAAACGATTAAATTTGGAATTTAAGTCGTAAGGTTCGTAAATAAAGTGTAATATTTAATTTGGAATTAAATAGTGGATTATTATTAAATACATATTAAATTGGATTTAATTATGTAGTTTAATTTAATTCCGGAATTCGTACTTTCAGTATTTATTCGCAAAAACGAGTTTGACTCGAACAAAATCAAATCGTTGTTTGAACATTGGATGATCACTAATTATCAGATTAATTAATTGGATTAGATTGATTGATAACATGCTTGAGTGAATACATGGTTGTGATGCATGAATAATGTATATCAGATGGATATTAGATGGGTGGGGCAATTTTAGAAATTGTTGTAATAAATTTGATTTATTATTGGACCTGCGTGTCCAGCCTTATCACCTCATATTCTTTGTATTCTCTTCTCACCTATTCCCCTCAATGTAAATGAGGTTTCTTTAGAAGTGTAGTGTAACGGGTAGAAGAAATATTTGTGCTAGAGGGAGAGAGAAAGTGAGAGATTTGATCTAGGATCAATGTGTAAAATATCCATCCGCATATCATTATTATTTTCATATACGCTTTATTATGTATTTAGAATGCATGTTTAAGGGTGTATGATGATGAGACCTTAACAAAGATAATGAATTGGTTGCCAATTTGCACGCGAAAAACCCTCGCTAAATATTAAGCGTCATTCCTTCCATTGAGTGATTCTCACTCAAGATCTAAGACGGCATTTTTTTGTTGGCCAAAGTCAAGGCCTTTGTCTGTCAAAGATGTGTTTGAATCATGAAGGCTTTGTTACATGTCAGTGTCATGTCCAAGTTGTGGTTTGTTGGCCAAAGTCAAGACCACTTCTTGTCCATCGACATTGATTACGAAGCTTTCCATGGTCAATGGGTCGCGCTTGACTGGGATCATTAGGTTTGTTGTGCCAAAGCCAAGGCCTAGTTGATTCAGAGGAAAAAGTTAGGTAATACATTGGATGTATTGGCATATATAAGATATATGTTTAGGATTTGGAAGTCAACCTACTGGATCAAGGAATTGGATTGGATCCAATTGATCTTAGAGATCTACTTAGTTAATTATCATACAATTTGTTGGCCAAAATCAAGATTGTGTGATATTTAACGGGATCCTAGCCCACTAGGAAACACGGTTTCCCGAGTACTCGACAGAGGGTTGGAGGCTCGCCGAAAAATAGTGGGAGGCAAGAATTGAATTTGCAATATTCGTTCAATTACTCGCCATACGCGCTCATTCAAATATCATTCGTCATATAAATTAAATGTTAGTTGGACTAATATTTAAATTGTTGTTTTAATAAACAGTTGGACTGTATTATAATTGATTATATAATTGGATTATAGTAATCAATATATTTGAATTAATTAATTTCGATTTATAGTTGATTTTATAGTTGGACTATAGTAATCAATATAATTGAGGTTAATTAATTTAAATTATATTTGATTGTATAGTTGGACTATTATAATCATTATAATATATAGTACCACAAATCGTTGATTAAATAGTTGGACTATTAGAATCAAGATATAATTGAAAGATTTACATTTAAAACATAATCCTAGGGAAAATGTATTTAAATGGTTTAATTTTCAAATCGGGAATAAATTTTCATGATGGTCCTGGAAACAAATAAGTTATTTTATTTGATAAAATAATGCCTGAAAATCGGAGTTAAGCAAATAAGTGGAACATGATATTTGGAATATTCATGTAATGGTAACTTTAGTGCTTAATCCATAATACTTGTCATATAGACTCCTTAATTTCTTTATCAGAACTAAGGATTAGATTCTTAAAGTATGATATTGAAATTGAAGGATATTCAAAGATTAGATCTTGGAAGTACTTTTAAAATTGCAATAAATAATTCTTGGAGAATTAAAGACTATTCTCAAGGAGACAAAGTCAAAATTTGCAATTAGGCAAGTAGTGCAAGGCACACCTTACTTCAATATTCTAGAAACCCGAGGCTTGGTCAAAGGTAATCGGAATATTGAAAATGACAAAGGCAAAATCATTATAGTCTTCTTGGAAGATAAATGACATGTCCTAAAATGTCTGCACAATTGTGGCAAACGGAATCGTGAATCGTGACTGTCGTTTGGACAAAGCAGACATGAAGGAATTGAAGACGACCAAGGCTCTGACTTCAAATATGTTTGTCAAAATTATGTTCATTACTAGTATTAAAATTGGATTTTTTAGATACTTAATATGGTACATAATAAATATATATATTGATGTTCAGAATCTGCTATGAGCAGGATTAGAGAACTGTTATAATGTAACTAGTTTGACTAGATACATTATCTTTTTATCAGTGTTTAACCCACTGCGGGTGAACCTTTATATTTTAGAACACTAAAGTGTTTTATTATATAAGGATGATATTGAGATAAACACATTAGATGTGAATAACAGAATTTATATTTTGAATATAAATAAATCTCAAATGTATATAATGACAAACAAATAGCTCAAAGTGATTTGATCAGAAGAAACTAATTATGGCATTGTTGTCTGGGACACAATCGAACAAGACTCGTATATCCACACTTTTGAAGAGTGGGTACTCGGACTGTTTTGATTCCAATCAAATAAAGTCTACGAATCTAGTTTATTGGGCAATGTGCCTAAAACACTATTTACTTGGTAAAAGTGTAAATGCCACCGATCTATTAGCCCTAGTTCATAATGAAGCAAGTGGGCCCATGTCTAGCTAGGCTAGACGTGGATATGAATATTTCGTGACCTATACAGATATGGCATCGCGTAATGGTTGTGTGTTTCTTTTGAAGAACACAAATCAGAAACTTTTAGAGTTTCGACACGAAATAGACAAAAAGATCGACTATAGTATTATACCGTCACGGTAAGACCGTAATGGAAAATACTTAAGCAATAAGTTTCTTATATACTTGAAAGAGTATAGTATTCTTTCAAATGAGGACTCCTCCCGGAACACGTCAAAGTGACGGTGTGTCCGTACTGGATAAATCGAATTTTGTTAGACATGATAAGGTTAATCAAGAGTCGCTCTGAGCTACCATTTCCTTCAATGGATACGGATTAACAGTGCAATAACTTATTTAGAATAAGGTTCTATTAATAATCTGTTTGACAAATATCATATTAGATATGAACGGGAAAGAAACCGGGTTTCTCATTCCTGACCATTTGGGATGCTAGACATATGTTTGGATGATACCAAACTAAAACCCAAATTGGATAAGTGTCAATTGTAGGCTATCCTAGGGATACCATAAGTATTGTATTTATACATCTCACCAGAGAACAATTAGATTATTGCTCACCATGCAGTTTTCTTGAGAGGAATACAGACATGCAGTGGTAAGTGGGAGGATAGTAAAACTCGATGAAAATCAGAGTAATACTATTCAAGGCACCTATTCCTAATGGAACATAAATAGTTCATCAAGGATGAAACTATTCCATTAATCTTCGAATACACAAGAACCGCGTAGATCGGAGAGAGTCAGAAAACAACCTGGGGTATGGGTTTCTGATCTCACCTCATAAAGATGTTAATCTTTTAAGGTATACCAACTGATTACGTATGAGGTAGTGATACAAGGTATCGACTCCCTATTATGACAAAGTGTCATGAGTCCGAAATGGATTCCATGTATATCAACAAGTTTGGATACTAGTTGATGTACCATAAGGCATTGTGCCTATTGGTACTTTATAAGTCTTCAAGGAAGACATACATGGAAGGCAACATACCAACGTACTAAGCTAGGCTTGTAAAGAAAAGGTAGAGTTATCAACATTGTGTTGATTATGATGAAACCTTTTACCTGTTGCCATTGTAAATCCATTTGGATAATGCTTGCTAAAGCTGTGTATTTCATTTATGAAATATGACAGCTTAACGGAAAATCGCTTTCCTGAAAAGGAAACCTTTCGGAGGATGTTTATAACATCCTATCGGTTTTGTCGTACCATAACAAGCAAACAAGGTTTGCAGGTTATTCGATCCATGTTTGGATTGAAGCAAGCATAAGTTCTATGAATTATCGTTTTGATGTAATCATAATGGAGTATGATTTAATTCAAAACGAAATGATTCTTGTGTATATAAAAGGTTTAGTGGGAGTGCACTGACATGAATGTCCTGTAAGATAATGATAATATGTCATTTCTTGGAAATGATATTCCCATAAAATAATCGGTGAAAGCTTGGCTTTCCTGATAACGACTATAAGTCGTAACAAAGGTATTATACAATAGTATAATGGTACAGTGAGGTGGAAATCTTCCAAGCAAGATTCTGTTGCTGAATAAACAACAAATGCGGGTTATTGCTGCAACTGAAGCAGCAATAGAAGCCTTCTGGGGTCGATAAATAAATCTAATTAGATTAGATATAATTCTGTTAGCAGTTGAGCTAGGCTACAACGCATGCTAAAGAATCAATGGTCTCATCAACGATCCAGATAAATACTTCGACTATTCATCTAATTCGTTCGGATCATACATCGTGGCGATGTGATGATCGAATAAATCGCATCAGACGATAATCATGCAAATCCGCTGACGAAAGTATTTTCTCAGCAATTTTAGCCAAACAGTACATAGTTCGGGTGTCAGACACTCGAGTGACTGGCTATAGGCCAAGTGGGAGATTGTTGGACAATTATGACCCATAGCGTCACTATTTGTACAGATCACGGTGTTGTTGTACAAATTAACTATGTGACAAAGGAGATTGCACTCTTATCATTTGTGATTAGATCACCTAGATATATAAATGATGAGAGGTCCCTATGATTTGTTCCTGGACGGAGAATGATATGAGACAGTATCAGTCCACGAAGGATAAATCATTAAACATCCCTAGTCAGAGCATTATCGAGATTGGACATCGATGAATGCGTAAAAGACTAGTATTACACTTGTGCGCGTTTGTGAGAGCACAACGACATAGTTCTCATATATTTGGGTATAGGATACTTATGCAAGTGTAATAGGAGGTTGTGTTTCACCGATGGTACGGGAAACAGCTTCGCTCTGGATTAGACCCCTCATAATTCCAATGGTAGTATGACTATGTGTCTATGGAAGTCCGAAATCAGGGTAGGTGTATTTGGTCTTAACCTGAGACTTGCACCGCTAATGCATACGACAATCAATATACTTTGGTTGAGGTCGTCCAGGGCTGTAACAGGTTCTGTGTACGCCGATGCTGAGTATATCGAGAATCGTAGTGTGTTGGGTGTGATGTCAAGACGGAAGTGTCACTCCAGTCATATGGAGTTGATGATCGCGCAGGGATACAAAACTCGTTCTCTATATAAGGTTGCAACCGTGGGGATAATATGACTTGGACATGATTATCCGATATTAAAGAGACTAGTTGCTTGTTATCCGATATATGCTTCGTACGGGGCAGACACTGTACCAGCCCCAGGCCTTGCATGTGATCATCTGATACTGGACATAAATACGCAATACTACGGTATACTACACTTGATATAGATCCTTATTCCTGTAAGGATATTTTCGGAGAATTGGGTAGGCATGGTGCTTTGCTAGAAGCCAACCTTGTCTTGTAAATCGGTAAAACGTAGTACTTGGTACTCACGTGTTCGGATAGTCCGATGACCGATTTGACTGCCAACATATCCGGGGATCTCATGGGTCGCTTCCCAAAGATTCACCGATGACATATGACTCGCACTTTTAATTAATCTGGGATTAATTAGATGAGAGAGAAAATTAATCTGGGATTAATTACGGAGATATTTTATCTGGGATAAAATATCAATTTAAAGAGAGAGAATGATTAATTTGGAATTAATCGATTTATTAATATATTTGATATATTAAACGAAATTGGATTTCGACGCGGAATTAAAATTAGATTTTAATTCGGGTGAGCGAATTAATTTAGAATTAATTCGTTAGCAATGTGAATAGTGATTTCGCTAGGCGTAATCATTTAATTACGACGTGACGGAAAATTCGTTAATTTGGAATTAGCGAAACCGAGCCCGAGATTATTTACGAGCGCATTCGCATTTCGAATTCGAGCGCGACTCTTCAAATCAAGCGTCAAATCGCTAGTCGCATCTAGCGTCACATCAAACGTCAAATCACTTGTCACTTTGAGTGATGTGACTTGACAACTTGATTGAGTTGACTTGATGTGATGAGTGATGTGTGTGGTTGGCAATTAAAGCCAAATGTGTGTGAAATGAAATGGAAATTCATTTCATGTGTATTAGATACACAACAAAGACACATAAACCGTAACACACACTTTCCCTCCTCTCTCTCCTCTTCTTCTTCTCCCTCACTCACGCCATTTTCTGTTTCAAACGAGGCAGTGAACTGCCGAATTTAACAAAGGAAATGGAGGGAAGCAAGTGCGTTTTGTGGCAAAACAAGAGTGCTAGCACACTCCGGGATCAATGCGAAGGTGATAGGGAAGCTTACCCATGAGCCGGGAATCACCACGACGAAGCTTGGAGCTTGTTTTGATGATGAAAACCGAAACCATTGAGGACAGAAACTGCTACTGCAGTGCAGTCCACCAGTGAGCAGATTTCGTTTTTTTATTGCCTCCTTCGTCGCTCAACCGCTCGATGTAAGTATTCCGCAACTTCCGTCGTTGTATTCACTTGTGTTTCATGCTTGAGTTTTGATCTTGGGACATATAGAAACTCCAACAGTAACGCCCCAAGGCTACAAGTTTCAGGGACACTAGTTGCATACTTTGGGGGACGGCGATACGTAACGCCCCAAAGTCATGGATTTGCACTGCTAGCTCTAGTTAGGCGTATGGGGGGACGGTGATCTGTAACGCCCCTATACGTCAAGTTTTTCAGAGACATACCAATTTTCAGTTACCAGATTTTCAGAAAACCGTTTTCAGAAATCAGATTTTAGAAAGTTTTCAGAAATCCAGACTTTCAAAAGCAGTTTTCAGAAAGATATGTTTTTGGAAGAAACTCATAGATTTCAGACAGAAAAAATGTTTTTGGTATAAAACGGTTTCTTGAACTTTTGGTTTCAGAATCGAATATTTTTATAACATTATTTTAGTTTTTCGTCCACTCACTTAGATCGTACAACGATCTAACCCCCCACTCCCAGTTTTTCTGTGCTTGCAGGTATTCTCGGAGGACATGCTCGGGAGGGCATATACTGATGTAGTCACTATGGTTTGGAGTCCACCAGTCAAAGTCAGAAGAGTAAGAGTCCAGTCAGAGTCAGTCAGAAGTCATGTATTAGTCTTGAGTAATGTGAAAGTCATTGTAAACAAATGTTATTAAGTTTACAATCATAATTATTGAGTTTGTATTTCATGTTGATGAGTTGGGCGATGGTCCCAGGTGTAAGTTTTTAATTAAGAAAAAAAAAGTTTTATATTTGTTCGTGATTAGAGAGTCAGAGGCTTATGGGGTTAATACGGTCTATCCCCTGCCGGTAGCATCTCCCGGATCGGAGATGTTATAATTTGTGTCTTTCACATAAGGTACTTTTTAAGAGACATATATCTCCTACACTAATACTATATATTAGAGAATTTACAACAATACACTCTCAATGTAGTTTGATTGTACAAGTAATTTATTGCAATGGGACCACGCCAATGCTAAATTTTTTTCTTCTTATATTGATTGATGGTTTTGTAAGCTTATAGACTATTTAGATTTTGAGTAGTGTATATATGGATTCTCTGTAATAATAATATGTGGGGGTTTACTTAGAATTTGAAATCATAAACAATTAGTATCCTAAATTTTACATGTGTTAAATAGAAAGAGATTACACCATGCCAAACGGTGATGGAGTTATTACCAATTCAATATAGAGTAATTTAAATGGATTGAGAATATAAGTTTATGGTTACGTTCAAATAATAATGAAATTTAAAAACTATAATCAATAAATAAAATAAGTGCTAAAATTTTAAATTTCATTGATATATTTTTATTCAATACATTTATACTTATTCTCGATGAGTTTTTATATATTGAAAACGTTGAATGATAATGTCATTATAATTATTAAATATATCATTTTTCATGTATACAACTAGACTATCATTCAACTATTAATCTCCCATCTGATTTCGTTATCAATTTTTCACAAAATACATATTGAAAATGATATTTTTACCATAGTTGTAGACCGGTAAAATCAATGTTAAGGTCACTTATAAATAATTTAATGGAATCACTTTATCTTTTTTAATTTCAACAATTTTACTTGCAAGATCATCAATCCATTTCAATCTTGAAAACTCATTATGAGAACCCACATCTGTAATGTAAACTTCAAGTTGAATTTCAAGTACCATAAAATAATTGTGCCATTTTTTTGTAAACTTCAAACGTGTTTTTGGAATTCTAGGGTGAGTAGAAAACTGAAAATTATACATTAAATATAAAATTTAGTTTTTTGAAAGTAATAAAATATTATTTTATATTAAATAAATTAATATTTTTTTAAAAAAAATTTGGGCTCATGAGGGGATGTTGCACCCTCCTTGATACCAAATAATATGGGATCGATATCGGTGCGGTTTCATGACTATTTTATGGAAGAGACGATATAGGGAGGGCTTTACCCGAACATGAGATCTGCAAAGTCACCCAATTGAGTAGACCCGACCACGGTTTCAGATTGGAACCGAAACCGAACAGATAGGAACCTATTGGTTCTAGTTCTCACTAATTTCGATTCCGAAATCGGCACCATAATCAGATTTTTGTATTCGATTAAGGTTCTACCCTAGCCGAACATAAAATAACTGGACGGTTCCAACAGTTCAAACCGGAACTCCGTTTGTCTTAACAGCTAGTAGCACCAGCAGCATGGATCAACATCTCCTTTCTGCCTTTTTTTTATATGTTTTACTTTCTTGTAAAATGACATTACTAAATTACCCTTAATAAAAATAATAAAACGGCTAATTTTATAGGCTATTTAAGTATCATAAAAATAATCCAAAAATATATTAATATGGGTCATATACTTCATTTTTTAACACACCAATTCTCAATTTCTTTAATTCTCTCATCTTCAATTTCTCTTATTGATTTAATTTTGCAATTCTTCAATATTAACAAAAAATGACAAGCTCATCTTAGAACACCATGTTCAATGTGCCAACCCAAGAGTGCGGCCAAAGTATTAGTACACGAAGAAGAGAAGTTAAGTCTCAATCTTCTGAGATTTTTTAAAATTCATTTTCATTTAGTCGAGACTGAAAATGACGGTTCAAGAGCAATATGCAATTATTATGGTGTATCTTATAAATTTACTAGCGGCTATGACAATATGAATAAGCATTTGGATGGACATCATGTCGCTGAAATTGGACTTGATACAACACAAACTCAAATAGGCAGATACGTTTCATCTAGTAGAGGTACGATTTTTTAGATTTATTTAAATATTCTGATGCTAAAATGGGAAGAATTTGCTAAATTTACTTGTATATGACATCTTTATTTAAGTTTTGGTGAAAAAATTACATTTACTAATTATGTTCGAAATGATTGAAATCATATTGCCTATAAAATGTCTAGAAATACAACAAAACATAAAATTTTTAAATTATATAAAGTTGGAAAAATAATTTTAAATGAGATATTTAAAGATATAAAGGTCGTCTTTCCATTTGTTATGATATTTGGAGTGACTATTGGAAAACACACGTATACATGGGTGTGATTTGTCATTGGATTGATGCATTATGGAACATGCAAAAACAACTTATTGCATTTAGAGTTTTTGATGAGCATCATACTGAATAAAATATTTATAGAATGATTCAAGTAATTTTCTATGAATATAATTTATTAGGTAAAATTTTAACAATTAGTTTTGACAATACATGTATAAATATTGCATCAATTAGAGATTTAAAAGAAATATGCCAACAAATTTGGGGGATCGATTTTTTCATGTTTGTTGCACATTTAATGTCCTTAATTTATGTGTTCAAGATGGTTTGACTTTTTTAGAACATCACATTAATCCTATTAAGATTACACTTAATTGTATTTGGTCGTATTCTAATGTTAGGAGAGAATGGGCTAAGTTTTATAAATTAAATGGTGTTAAATCGGTAAAATTTTCACGAAACGTTCCAACTCGTTGGAATTCAACATATTTTCTATTAACTCAAACTTTTCAATACACAAAAGTATGATGTAGTTTTTTTCCCAACATTTTCAACATATAATACTTCCCAACATTTTCAACATATAATACTTTTGCCTAGTTAATGGGATATTTGTGAAAAAATTAGAAATTTTAAAAGTTTGTAATGATGGAACAAATATTTTTAGTGGAGTTTATTATCCTATAACAAATTTATTTCTTGTTGAATATTTGAATATTGTTGGTACTCTATATGAGCATGCTCAAAATTCAAATATTAATGATATTATTTTAATTGATGTTATTACTGTTATGAAAAGAAAATGATTGACTTATTTTAAATATATTTCATTACTTTATCTTATTGCCACAGTTTTTTATCCTATAATTAAATTAAAAAGTTTGAACAGCGGCTTACAAACTTACTATAATTTTTTAAAAATAGATGATGAAATAAATATTAGAAAAATAATAGATGGAATAAAAATTGATTCAATAGATTTATTTAATGATTATGTCAGCAGATATAACTTGCAATCACCAGAAAAATCTAGTAGTGAACCCGTAATACATTCAAGACTTAGCATAGATGATCGTTAGTTACTATAACGAAATAAAAAATAAAGAGAAATCATGACTAACAACCTGAAATTAGATAATTATATATCAACCAATTTCGAGTTTCTTCCTGAAAGTTTAGTAAGTAAAAATTTTAAAGTACTTGATTGGTAGAACCGACATCAAAATGTCTAAAATATTTTATCAATTATTGCTAAAGAGGTGTTTGATGAGTGGTAAATAGATCATTATTTTCCACTCATTTGACTTAATATTTTGTATAGTTTCTTGAGTTTTGTGAATATTTTGATGTGTTTTGTGCTATTTTGTAGATAAATAAAATAACAGGACTCTCTAGAGGCAATATAAAGGTTTATTTATTAAGTCTTAAGCTTAATGCTTCTTGTTAACTGGCCATTAATAAGATTGATGTTGTAAACTTAAAATAAACTTGATAAATGAATTTTAGGTTTCAGCCTTAGACTTAATAGCCCACGATCATCCTTGAGGATAGATAACCCTTTAATAGATTTCCTTACAGGATAGACATATACCTGTCGGGCGGGGGTAGCCACAATTGGAACTTAATCTTAATGAATTCAGGTAACTTGGTTGACATAGACATATGATTAATTGGGTTACACTGGGTATTTGCATCTGACCATCGACAGAGGCTTTTTCATAATTTCGTGTTCCAGGTTAGTAAACCAATATATTACACAAACATGAGATAACCACTTCATCTTTAAAAGATATTGGAAGGATTCACGACCCTAGATAGTTTCTTAATATTGAATTTTCCTTTAATTTACTTTTGCGCTATTTAATTTACTTGTTTTAAGTTTAAAGTCACCATCCAATCAAACAACCAATCTATTAGATACTCGTAACAATTTGGCTTCATAAATTAATAGCTTAGCTATTAAGTCCTCGTGGGATCGATACATTTATACTACTTGAACGATACGTGCGCTTGCGTTATACGTGTGTGATCACGTCGGTCAGTGTTGGTAGCACATGTTTCCACCGTTATAATTGAACAAGCCTTCTGCTTAGGAGATAATATTTTAGAAGCGAGACGATCTTAATTACATTCAAGCACTTTAAAACAACAATATGTGTGGATGATTGGACCCGAGCTGATATGAGGCAACAAGAAGATGCCCCATATGAATTTGAAGACTTGTTTGATAATGCATCTGCAAGTGCAAGCGGAACGGGAGCTGAAAGTTCAACAACAGACACAAATAATGATGATGAGTAAATAATTGAAATGGGAAACTATCTAAAAAATATAATGAAATTACGTGAGCTTTGATTCCTCTCACCCAGAGAGAATACGTGTAACATCCCTGAATCCGTAGATGCTACCGGCAGGGAATAGGCCGTACTATCCCTCTGAGCCTCTAACTCTCTGACTGTATACAATGCTAATAACTCATCTAAAATATAACTTAAGCAATGGACCAATGCCCAACCTTAATTTAACATACATGCATTATTTTGCTCATACCATGTTCTTGATGATTCTTCATAATACAACTCTAACAATGACTATTTAAACATATTACATATTGCAATCTTTACTATCCAACGTGCATTATGCAAGACGTTTCATGACTCTGACTGAACTGTAACTTAATTTGGTGGACTCAGACCCTCTTGTGACTACCAATAGAATCCATCCCCTCGATCTCGTCCTCCGATACACCTGCAAAATAAGAAACTGAGAGTGGGGGGGTTAGATCGTTTGTACGATCTAAGTGAGTGGACATTCAAAATAAAAACTGAGGTGCTTTATAAAAAAAACTTTTAGTAAAAGCTTTTGTCTGCAAACTCTGAGACTCTTCTGTGAAACTAGATTTTCTTTCTAAAACTCTTTTATAAACTTTCATTTCTAAAAACTACATCTCTGAAAAACTGTCACTGAAAGTCTATCTCTGAAAAACCTGACGTATGGGGGCGTTACGTATCGCTGTCCCCCATACGCCTAACAAGATCCAAGAGTGCAAATCCATGACATTGGGGCGTTACGTATCACTGTCCCCCAAAGCATGCCATTACATGTCCCTGAAACTAGTGGTATTGGGGTGTTACGTATCGCCGTCCCCTAAGCCACTGAACTAGAACTAGGGGTACGAATCTATACTACCCTCCAATCTTTGAATCTAAGATCTAGGGGCATCTGTCATCCCTAGTCCTGAACTACGATCTGGGGGCGTTACATATCGTCGTCCCCCCAGTCCTCTACATGTGGACATGTCCTCTTTGTCAATTCCATATATGTGACAAGTTACATATTGAGGTGAGTTTTTCCTCATGCCTCGAAAATCATAAATCTCAAGCTTTTAAAATTACTTTTTCTGAAACATTTCTAAAAAAAACATATTTTTTCATGAAATACCTGTGATAAAACCGGCTAACGCTCTAAGTGCATAAAAATAAGTCTGATATGAAAAATAACATAATGAAAGTCAACTTAAAAGGATAGTGTATTTCTTCGCTTGTCGAAGGCATCATGGTGTATGCAACAACTTTTAATTGATGACTTTGATCAGAAAGAGGGTTGTGGAACATATTCAAAATTAAACTTCGTTTATCCATTCAAGCACTTTCATTATTATCTTAAAGCATATCGTACTTATATCATGATGTAAGATGTATACACAAACTGATACGAGGCTTTAACGACCAGAAATCCTGGCAACTATTATATCGTGGGACAAGTGTTATATAATATAAATTATGTTCGAGCACATATACATTCATGGGATGACTTTGGGGATAATCGGTGCATTTCTCGAAATTCCGATACGAAATTGTATAATATTCCACTCCGGAAGCCCACGGTATTTGGACCATAACTTTCTCATACGAACTCTGATTTTTATGAATTTTATTTCGCCAGAAATCTGAGATCGAAAACTACAACTCTACGTTGAACACTTTTTTAAATTCGAAGCAGAAACAGATTGAAAATACAGATAAAAAATTTAGATGAATAGTAATTCGGGACCTATCTAGAGAATTCCACATATTTCTTAAGAATTCTGATTTTTTTATTCAATTAAAAGTGTTGCCAATTGGTCAAACAAGTCCTACTATAAATAGGAGGACTATTTATCTATCATCAAAAAAATAAGCAGAAGAAATTATGGAAGAGAGAGAGAGAGATGTAAGAAAGAAAAGAAGAAGAATAAGAGAATGAGAAGAAGAAGAAGAAAGAAAGAAGAGGGAAAAAGAAACAAAGAAAAGGGCTTGGCAACTATAAAAAAGCTTGGAAGATGAAGAAGAATCAAATAAATGGAGGTGAGAAGTCTTGACCCAAACTTTGAATGTAGAGTTTTAATTTTATTGATGTCTTGCTAGTGTAATTGGCATGTAAATGATTGCATTTAAGTGGATAATAGAATAGGAAACTAATTATGTTTTGAATGGGCAATTCATGAATATATTAGATTTTGGGTATTTTGAGAACTATGGGATGGAAGAATTGATGATGATGAAATAGTGGTTTGGAAGATGTAGAGATAAGGTATTGAGATGGATTGTGTATTGGTAATGCATTTGGGTAAGGAAGACTTGAGGAAGCAAGCTTAAAATCCTGGAAAATAGGTTCACTTCGTGACGCACAGGGGCTTGCGTTGCGACGCGCACAAGAAAAATTGCAGGAATATATTTCTGAAATTTTGAGCGTCGCGATGCTCAAGGATTTGCGTTGTGACTCGTGACCCAAAACCATCCCAAATCAGTTTTAATTCATCCCAGTTTCACCCTAGCATGTTAGAGAACACTCTAAGGGTCACATATTAGCTCGCAAAAACCCACCTCAGTATATAACTTGTCACAGATATGGAATTGAGGGAGAGAACATGTGCACATGTAGAGGACTGGGGGGACGACGATACATAATGCCCAAGATCCTAATTCAGGACTCGAAATGACAGATGCCCATAGATCCTAGATTTAGAGCTTGGAGGGTAGCATAGATTCACACCCCAGTTCTAGTTCAGTGGCTTGGGGGACAGCGATACGTAATGCCCCAAGACCACTAGTTTCAGGGAGATGAGTGGCATACTTTGGGGGACGACGATACATAACGCCCCAATGTCATAGATTTGCACTTTTGGCTCTAGTTAGGCATATGGGGGGACGGCGATACGTAAAGCCTCCATACGTCAAGTTTTTCTGAGACAAAGATCAGTTTTCAGATATCAGTTTTTTTAGAAAACATTTTTCAAAGATAAGATTTTAGAAACGGTTCAGAAAACAGACATTTCAGAAATAGTTTTCAGAACAGATCCTTCAGATATAAGTTTACAGAACCAGACTTTCAAAAGAAGATTTCAGAAAAGATAGGTTTTATAAAAGAGACTCCAGACGAGATTTTCTGAAAATAGTTCAAAGTTTTCAGTTAAGAAAAAAGGTTTTCATATAAAGTTATTTTCTGAAAGGACTTTGGTTTTGGAATAAAACATTTTCATTATAGTATTTCAATTTTTATTTTAAATCATCCACTCACTTAGATCGTTCAAACGATCTAACCTCACTCCCAGTGTTTTGTTTTGCAGGTTCTTGGAGGACGATCTCGGGAGGATGGATACTTATGGCAGTCACTAGAGAGTTGGTCCACCAGGTCAAGTCAGGGATAAAGTCCAGTTTGGTCAGAGTCAGAGAATGTCATGTAACATTTATGTTATACAGTAAAAGTCACATGTATATTGCATTATAAAAGTTATTGTCAGTGTTGAAATGTGTATTTATGTAGAGTACTTAGTATTAAGAGTATTATGCATACATGGTGATGAGTTGGGCTATGGTCTTATGCATGAGTTTATATATATGTGAGATAAGAATAGCAGTTATCAGAAGTCAGATGCTTATGGAGATAGTACATTCTAAAGGCTTATGGAGATAGTACAGTTTATCTCATGCCGATAGCATCTCCCGGATTGGGGATGTTACAAAGATGGTATCAGAGCATAGTCTAGGGAGTCAGTGACTGTAGTGCATAGAGTGTTGGGGTCTTGTGTATGCAGTACTTCCGGGATACCCTTATGCGAGGCACTTCCTCTCCAGTATCTGATCCTTGAGTGCGTCCTCAATGTCTTATAGACAGGTTAGTAAGAGTTCCTGAGCTATTTAAATATCTTTCCTTAGAAACAATTATTTTCTTTGAAGAGCCTTTTGCAATCATCATGAACTACTAGCAGAAGTTCAAATTTAGCAATGAACCAGAAAATTCAGTACTAAGAAAAGTTACCCTAGAGAGTATGAAGAGAAAGCTATAAGAAGTGAGGAGATGTGCATAGTTGTTTAAGCAGTCAGAGATAGGAAACGTAAAGAGACAGAATGAGATAGTAAAATCCTAAGGATACCCACCAATAGAAGTAGAAAGAGAAAGAAAAAGCTAGAAAGAATGGTAAAGAATAAAGACATAGATGTTTAAGCAATCAGAATAACATAGAGGTAAAGATATAGAAACAGATAAGTAAGAAGGTACAGAACCTTAGTACTAAGGAGAATAGAGCAAGTTTAAACAAGAGTAAAATGTTGAGTGAACCTGAGTAAGATTCCTTCTTTTCTACTAAAATTTCTTTTCTCATTAGAAAGCTTTTTCAGGTAGACCCAATAGCCGTTAGTATCTCTTATAGATAGCAACATTTTCCCCGAATAGTGAAAATAGTCAGAAAAAATAAGAGAAGTAAATATCAGGATTAGTCAATGGAGTTTCCAGTAAGAAAAAAAACCAAGCTATCGCTAAAAATGTTGAAATTCTAGATACCCAAACCCAGATCCGTGAGAAAGTAAAATGAAAAACATAAAGATAAGTGATTATTTACTTTAACCAAAGAAATCGATATATGATAAGATCTGACTTATCAAGATCTTCATCTCTCAGCTATACCAGTTAAAGAAGCGGCCTTGACGGAGTCTATCTCATATCTACCTTACATAAGTAATAGACTCTACCAGGTCATAAAGTATTAGAAATAAGGACGCTGACACCCATTGAGACGTAGATTCCTACTCCACCCTATATCAGTCGAGATAAAGATAACCGTAAGGAAATTTGATGAAGATTTAACCTAAGCCAGAAACAGAAAACACAGAATGATAGGCCACCCAGGGAAGAACTAAGAAGGATTTAAGAGATAGATAAGAAAGAACCCGACTTAAGCCAAGTGGATAAGTTAGAAATACTTGCGGAATCCATAGATTGGTAAAATGCTAATAGAGATTCTTGAAAGTTTAAAAAGGACAGATTTTTGAGATGGGAGACAATTGGAAGTTAGCAAAGAATACTAGCATGAATAGTAAGATTATATGGTGTAGCTGTAGCCTATAGTAAGAGCAAAGTGCAGAAACCTAGGAAATAGTCAATGAGAGTAAGCCATCACTAGTCTTGGAAGTATAATATGGAACTGAAGAATAAGTTATGGAAATAAATAATAAAGAAAGCTACGGGAAGAAATAAAGAAGTAAAATGTATATAGTAACGATGGATAATATGGCTTGAGATAGTAATGTAAATGGAAACCTCATCACAGTTGATCAGAGTTATAGAAACTTTAATACTTGAAGTAGTCATGCAGAGTCCGACAATATGAGCGATAACTGTTTTATTCAGTAGTCATGACCCATGTAGGTGTATAGGCACCCAATCAGAAACGTGTAATTTTCAGATCCCCAAAGAAAGCAAGTATTCACCCATATACTCAGAGCCCAGTAAGGATAAGAACCAGCAAATGTGTGTATTTGACATGATAAACGGGTAGAGAAACGGCTAGATAGCCAAACAAAAGAAGTTCAAAGGAATATAGATAAGAAACATAAGATAGAATAGCTCGGAGTCAAAATAAGTCGAACCCAAACTCGGAGGCCATTGTTGAATTGGGAATCCTTAAGGGAGTAAACTCATAGGAGTCTCATTGTATTGAGAAAGAAGAACTAGAAGAGAGTAGCACCAAAATCAAGAAAATATAGTGGAGATGTCCTAGGTAATTAAAGTTGATGAAGTTCTCAATGGGATAAAGATATAAGGAGTTCAAAGACTAAGATGAGAAGAAAATCTAAGTAGCAGTGTAGACTTCGTAAGGAGGAATAACATATAAAGTTAGTAGGAATTTGAGAAAGAATAAAGACTTAAGAGGGTTAAGCAACAGAAACTAGTAGAAAGGGTTATAAAAGCAACATGATGAATTATTTAGAGAGCATAATTCTAGAGAAGGTTAATGATAATAGGTAGTATAATCGATAGTCGGGTAGCGAATCAAGAGTGAAGTTGAAAAAAGAGACAACTCAAATAGTACCTAGTGGAAATATCTTAGTGGGGGAGTTGAAACTAGTAAACATGAAAGTCCCAGAGTTATAGATAAATAGAACACGCAACCACAATATTGGTAGCTGATAAGATCACAACACTAGGAAGGCGTGCAATTCGATCCTCACCCTCCCAACTCTTGATAGATCGCGACAACAGAGATGGACCATGATATTCACCTCAAAGTTGCCCCACAAAACAGATGAACTTGTGAATGATACCAAACCTTTAGATTACATAAGTTTCAGGCATAGAATGGAGCATGACAAAAGATGAAAAAAACATTAATCATAAGATTTGAAAGTAGAACTGTCAAGATGAGACGGCAATATAAGAAAAATACTTTGTAAGCGAAGACAGAAGTAAATCACAATGAGATCTCTCAATGTTGGATTAGAACCCAAGTTCTATTATGTTTTAACTCTTGGGATCTCTAAGAAGTAGCTAGCTATAGTTTAAGTTAATTAAACCATCACGGGTTTAAGATAGCCTTAGCCACAGTGAATAAATCATCAAGGTATAATATGCATAAACGGACCTCGGGTAAAGATAAGATTTACAGGTAATGCAACCAAGCATAAAGAACAAGTCGTGTGAAAGACAGTGACTGTATTGTGCTAGCAAAGTAATCAAATGTGCATAAGAGTAAACCAGAACAATATATCTAGTGTTAATATAGTAATAAAGAACGTAGATTTAGTATAAAGGTGTATATAATCAGTCTTAGTATAGATATCTTGCCCCAGAACTTCTTAACCAATCAAGAAGAATCACCAGAGAAAGAACTACCATGATATAACATCTTAAATATGAGAAACATTAAGAATAGTAAGAGTACTTGGAGAGGTTAGTTATAAATCATGAAGACCAAAACCCAGAGATAGTCATAAATGTGAGGACTAGAAAAAGGAAGCTTATAAGTAAAGAAGGTTTAGTAAGGCGGAAAACTGAGAAGGTCAAATAGTTGGTTAAGATAAGATAATAAACGTTAAGATAAGGTATATCTTGGAAAGTCATTTAAGTAGAATAGCTGAAGAACCCAAAGTAGACACAAGTCAAGAGAAAGTGAAGGTTATTGGTTATAACATAAAGTACTATGTGATACTTTTAATATGAAGTATAACAGAAGTTCTTAAGGATATTTAGAAGTTATTATTGTCACGACAAGGAAGTATGAAGGTTCCAAATCAAAAGAGAACTAAGATGAGTAGGATGGCAGGCCATGAACATAGTATGATTTTGGAACCGATATTTATGTGAATAGTTGAGATAAAGAAAGTCGAATATAGATATAGGTTTAGAAATGAGATCTTCATAATATTTAAAAATAGTTAAAGTATGACAAGAGTTTTCCAAAAGTTTTAAACCAAGAAGAAAGATAAGTATAGCAGCAGTAGAAAGAAAGGTAAGGAAGGTAAGTATAGCAGAATCACAAGAAATTCACGAATCGAGACAAATCCGCGAGTTAGACCACGGAAAACATTCGAGGACGAATCTTATTTAAGGAGGGAGAATTTGTAACGATCGAAAACCCCAGCTACTGTTACATCATGCGATGAGTGTTATATAATATAAATTATGTTCAAGCACATATACATTCATGGGACGACTTTGGGGATAATCAGGGAATTCCTCGAAATTTCGATACGAAACTGTATAATGTTCCACTCCGGACAGCCCACTGACCGGTGCGTAATCACACGCGTATAACGCAAGCGCACGTATCGTTCAAGTAGTATAAAAATTATCGATCCCACGAGGACTTAATAAATAATCTATTAATTTTACGAGGTCAAATGATTACTAGTATCTAACAAGTTGATTGATTGATTTGAAATGGTGATGATTTTAAATTTAAAAACAAGTAAATAAAATTGCACGAAAGTAGGTTTAAGAAAATTCAATTTTAGGAAACTATCTAGGGTTGTGAATCTTTCTAATATCTTTTAAAAGATGAAGTGGTTATTTCATGTTTGTGTAATAAATCAGTTTACTAACCTGGAACACTAAATTATACGAAAGCCTCTGTCGATGGTCAGACACAAATACCCAGTATAACCCAATTGAACCATATGTCTATATCAACCAAATTACCTAGATTCATTAAGTTTAAGTTCCAATTATAGCTACCTCCGCCCGACAGGTATATGTCTATCCTGTAAGGAAATCTATTAAAGGGTTATCTATCCTCAAGGAAGATCGTGGGCTATTAAGTCTAAGGCTGAAACCTAAAATTCCTTTGCCAAGTTTATTTTAAATTTACCAGATCAATCTTAATAGTGGCCAATTAACAAGACGCATTAAGCTTAAGACTTAATAAGTAAACCTTTAAATTACCCAAACTATAAAATAACCTCTTATAAACCAGTGATATTAGAATTCATCACAACCCCAGATAACTAATTTAGTTACGACACATAACTAGGGCTAGTAAAAACTTAAAAGTAAAAGACATAAAGTAAAAATGCTGAAAAGTAATTACGGTAAAGTAAAAGTTGAAAAGTAAATTACAATAAAATAAAATGCTAAGGTAAAAGGATCAACTTTTACTACTACTAATTTAGATATCGCCCTTAATATAATATATTAACTTGTGATTATTTTACCAACGAGTCATATAGGCGGTAACCTGATTAAGTCAAATTAAGTCCAACCAGCCATAAAGGCGAAACCAAAATAAACCTGCCATATAGGCGGTAAGAAAATTTAATTACCAACCGACCAATCTGGCGGTATCCTTGCTTAGTCAGGTTTAAACCAGTTTAAAATGAATTACCAACCGACCAATATAGCGGTATCCTCATTAAGTCAAATTTTAAATAGTGAATATATTATATTTAAGGGAGATTAATCTAAATAGCAATAGTAAAAGAATAACCTTTCACCCTAGCATGGGGAAGTTACCTCCTCATGTTGAATAGTAAAAACTGTAAAAGTAAAGAAAGTAAATTACTATTACTATTGCAAAAGTAAATTACTATTACAGAACGTAATTAAAATTAATTACAAAACTGAAATTAAAAGAAACTAGGTATAAAACTCTCTATTTACATCAGAGAATTCAGAGAGGAAGGTACATCTGAAATCAGAAAACTGAGCTGAATTTATAAGCATCGATAGGCCTCCAGCGTCGCGATGCCAAAACCTTTGGCGTCTCGACGCCCGTGATTAACGGCGTGGCTTGCGGAGAGCTCAACACGTGGCATTTCGGATAAGTAGATAAGGTGACACGTGGCACGGCGGCTGGAAACTTAATAATTATGCTGATGTGGCGATGACATGGCGCTGATGTGGCGACACGTGGCGAAATGGATTGTCGGCACGTAGGATTGCGACACGTGGCACCTAGTGATTGGCTGATGATGACGTGGCGATGACGTGGCACTTTGACTCGGTCAACTGGTGATGTGGATGATGATGTGGCTGACACATGGAGTGACACATGGCGATGCCGATTGTCGGCACCGTATGATGATGACATGTGGCACGACACACGTTAGCAGATCGGATGTGATGGTGACACGTGGCACGACACACGTTAGCACGGTCAAACTTCTCAGATTCTGACACGTGGACCCGATGCACGTTAGCACGATGAGGCGCATGTTCGGCGTCGCGACGCTGAAAATTACCAAAATGCCCTTTTGTCCAATTTTCACTGTTTTGGCCCCAAATCACCTCCAGAATGTCCTGAAACTTTATTTATCTACAAAATAACACAAAAAACATCAAAATATTCACAAAGCTCAAGAAACTATACAAATATTAGGTTAAATGAGTGGGAAATAGTGATACATTTACCACTGATCACACCCCTAAACCTAACATTTTGCTAGTCCTCGAGCAAAACACAGAATAAAATAACATAAACATCTTTAAAATAAAATTTAACTAAGCCACTTTCGTAGGGATCACGGTTTCATTTAGCGTATGCAACAAGCCTTTAAACCAATAGGTGTCCATAGTGGATGAGTTGTAGTCCCGTGAGGGTTTACAGCAATGATACCCACAATCATTTTACAAAAGTAAAAATGTAGTAAAACTAATGCACACAAAAGCAAAAAGATAAGAGAAAATAGAATAAAGAAGTTAGTGACTAATCAGGTGAAACTTCTACTCCAAGTTACTAGTTGTTCTGTTTCTTTCTAAATTACTGAATAAATAAATTCTCCGGTTATATTTACCATTCTCCATATGCACAGCCAACAAAATATTAATCAACTCATTTTTACCCACAACAGTCACAAGTGCAGTTGATAAGAGAGTAATATTTTTTGTCCTAAAGTTTTATCAGAATTCACATCTTTTTGCAACAATGGAATAATTTTTCTGGTGAGAGATAGCTGAGTAAGGAGTTTCCACTCCTGAGACGTATCTAAAACCTATTTCAGAACAAGTTAATTTTTGTTTATTTCCTTTTGAATTATTTAATTTGTGAATTCTCCATAATAATGACTAAAATGGATCTTCATATGCTCAGTTGGCAGGTATTATCAACATGCATGGTAACATACGGACATGAGCTGTAATTGGAGGAAGCATCTCAAAAAATGATGGAGTTAAAAAACAAACGTCTGAGATCCGAGTAATTAAGTCTGTAAGGGTGTTTTAACACCTAGTGCCCTAAAGCCAACTGGTTTGGGAGTCACTGGCCCAAAGCTCGCTACATGGATCAAGGATGCTGCAAATATATATATATCTGAGGTATGAGTAATTAAGTCTGTTGGGGTGTCTTAACACTTGGTGCCCTAAAGCCAACTGGTTTGGGAGCCACTGACCCAACACTCGCTACATAGATGGAAGATATTGTATATAAATAAAAAAAATCAAAAATCAACGAAAAAAATCAGAAAAAATCTGAAAAATTATTCCATTGCTGCAAAAAGGTGTGAATTCTTATAAAACTTTAGGAAAAAAAAATATTACTCTCTTATCAACTGCACTTGTGACTGTTGTGGGCAAAAATGAGTTGATTAATATTTTGTCGGCTCTGCATATGGAGAATGGTAAATATAACCAGAGAATTTACTTATTCAGTAATTTAGAAAGAAACAGAACAACTAGTAACTTGGAGTAGAAGTTTCACCTGATTAGTCACTAACTTCTTTATTCTCATTTCTCTTGTCTTTTTACTTTTGTGGGCATTAATTTTACTACATTTTTACTTTTGTAAAATGTTTGTGCGTATCATTCATGTAAACCCTCACGAGACTACAACTCGTCCACTAGGGACACCTAGGGGTTTAAAGGCTTGTTGCAACGCTAAATGCAACCGTGAAAATTTTCAATTTTTTTTTTATTTTTCGAAAAATTTTGGACTAAAAATAAAAACAACACACAACTAAAAACAAGATACTGATCAACTAATTCCCTCCCCCAAACCTAAATGAGACATTGTCCCCAATGTCTTAAATAGTGGAAGAAGAGTTTAGAAGATAGTACCTGGTTAACTGAAATTCTACACGAAAAGTTAAAGGTTAAGGTCCAGATTAATCTGACGCCTCTTACCACGATCGTCCTCAGACCAATTTATCTTTGAAAGGATAGGGTCAACTTGTGGTTAATAGGCTAAGATTTGTTCAATTAGATCCGGAGCAGTTCTGGCAGTGAAGAGGAGTTCTTTTAAAGGTTTTGATATGAACCCATTTCTCCGGGCATCATCAAGAAACACACAAAGAAAATCATAAAATCCTTCAACGTTGTACAGTCCAAGCGGTTTATGGTGTATGTTCAGGTTCGCCCAAGATAACACTGTAAAAATTTCCTCCAATGTACCTAAGCCACCTGGCAAAGCAATAAAAGCATCAGCACGGTTAATCATTTCTACCAGTCATTCAGACATACCTGGCACGATTAACTCTTCTCTGTTTGATGGTTCAATAAGATTTGCCTCCGCCAAGGGTTTTGGGATGATTCCCAAAACATGACTGCCTCCTTCCTGTACAGCCTTTGAAATGATCCCCATATGTCCAAGTTGCCTCCGCCATATACTAAGTGCATATTCCTTGCAGCTAAGACTCGACCTAATTTATGTGCTACTTCTACGTATTGTGGCTTAACACCAACACTAGTACTGCAAAACACACAGATGTTCTCAACTCATCTTCTTGAAGTGGCTTCCATGTTTTACTCTGGATGTCTTCAAAAGTGCAATGATGAGTTGAATTTATAACACCTGAAAAGGGTGAGTAAAATAATAGCACTAGTACCTGCCAAATGACAATTATTAGTTAATAGTAAAATAAATCGTGATAGTCAAAAAGGTCTGGATCATGTCGGAGAAAATAAAAGAAAACAAAAAAAATCACAATTATTAGGAAAAGACAAAGAGATATAATATGTACAAGAAATGTAGCGGCTTGATTGACGTCTATGGGTCAGGGACAAGCTTCCCATCCAATTTTCTTATAAATTGGCAAACATGGTGTTTTTGAGTCAGATTCCCGAGACTTAACTATTGTCTTTCTTTTTGGAATTGTGCATATAACATGTGAATTTCGTGATACACATATCCACTGGGATGCGTCTCAAGAGTTTTAGATATGTCATCCAAAGACTCCTTACTCAAGCCATCCCTAATGAAATTAATCTTATCTCTGCGGTTATCAGACACCATTCCTAAAGAATGACAACGAGTATCACAAAACATACGAGCACATTTATAACAAACATACATTCTTTTGGCTCTTCTCTTTTTAGCATAGGTGTTTCTTCCTAAACCAGGCAGATGTGAAATAAAAGAGTTAGAAGACTCACCTGCCAATCAGACCCGTGCTTCAATAATCCAACGAATGTCAGTATGAATACATTTGATCATCAGTAACCTCATACGTTCCAAGCGAGTTTTGTAGACTTTCATCAGAGATTTTTGAGGGAGAGAAAGAATTGCTTGTGAAGATTTGCGAGAACTTCTTCCATCCTGAAATGACTTAACCTGCAAAAACTAAACACACAAAATGAAATCACACCAAATCATAATATATACACAAATTGCATGGGTTGCCTCCCTGCGAGCGCTAAGTTTAACATCGTCAGCTAGACGTGACTTCTCAAACGTTAGGCTGGATCTGAAAGTGTGACACTTTCTTTTTGTCGCTCAAATGATTCTCCCTAGTAGTGCTTGACACGCTGACTATTAACCTTGAATGTTTTGTTGGTGTTGGGATCCAGTAACTCAACAGCTCCATATGGTAAAACCTGAGTGATCACAAAATGACCTGACCACCTTGATTTCAACTTTCCAGGGAAAACTTTTAACCTTGAGTTGTACAACAACACCTGATGCCTTGGTTCCAACTGCTTGTGCACTATTTTTCGATCATGTCATTTCTTGGTCTTTTCTTTGTACAATCTGGCATTCTCATAAGCTTGTAAGCGAAATTCCTCCAATTCGCTGAGTTGGTGAAGTCGTTTCTCTCCTGTAGCTTGTGGATCAAGATTCAACTTCTTTAGTGCCCAGTACGCCTTGTGCTCAAGTTCAACTGGCAGATGGCACGCTTTCCCAAACACCAATCGATATGGGGACATACCAATGGGTGTCTTGTAAGTTGTTCGGTAGGCCCATAATGCGTCATCCAGTTTTGTAGACCAGTCCCTCCTTGTTGATCCAACGGTTCTCTCCAAGATTCTTTTGATTTCCCTGTTTGAAACTTTAACTTTTCCATTTGACTGTGGATGATAAGCAGTTGCAACCTTGTGAGTAACTCCGTATTTGGATAGGAGTGCCTCAAAGTATCTGTTACAGAAATATGAGCCACCATCACTGATAATTGCCCGAGGTGTTCCGAACAGAGTGAAAATGTTCTTTTTTAGGAATTTGATCACCACTTTTGAATCATTGGATGGTAGTGCAATTGCTTCAACCCATTTGGAGACGTAGTCTACAGCAACCAGGATGTACAGGTTTCCGAATGATGGAACAAAGGGTACCATGAAATCTATACCCCACACATCGAATATATCCACTTCCAGAATATTTTGCAATGGTCCTTCATTTCTCCTCGAAATATTCCCCATTATCTGGCACCTGTCACATTGAAGAGCAAAAGAATAAGCATCTTTAAAAAGAGTGGGCTAGAACAAACCTGATTGTAGGACTTTGGCTGCAGTTTTATTTCCGTTGAAGTGTCCATCGTATGGTGACGAATGACAGTGTTGCAGAACACTATTGACCTCATCATGTGGAACACACCGTCTCAATAATTGATCAGCACACCATTTGAACATGTACGGCTCATCCCAGATATAGTGTTTGACTTCTTTGAAGAATTTCTTCCGTTGCTGAGTTGTCCATTCCAACGGCCATTTTCCTGACACAATGTAGTTGACATATTCAGCATACCAAGGGGCATCTTGCTGTTTCATGGCGAACAACTGTTCATCTGGAAAATTTTCTTTGATTGACAGTTCTTTGCTAGTTGTTTCTCCATTCTCGAGTCTCGATAAATGATCTGCCACCTGGTTTTCTGTCCCTTTCTTGTCTCTGATCTCCACGTCAAATTCTTGTAGAAGAAGTATCCAACGGATCAATCTGGGTTTGGCATCTTTCTTCGTGATCAAGTATTTTATTACTGAATGATCTGTGTAGACCACCACTTTGGGACCTAGCAGATAGGAGCGAAATTTGTCAAACGCGTACACAACTGCGAGTAACTCCTTTTCGGTGGTTGTGTAGTTAAGTTGAGCTTCATTCAAAGTTCTGTTGGAGTAGTAAATGGTGTGGAAAATATTTGCTTTGCGTTGTCCCAAAACTGCCCCTACAGTAAAATCACTAAAATCACATATCACTTCAAATTGAAGGATCCAGTCTGGTGCTACAATGATGGGGGCAGAAATCAGCTTATGTTTTAAGACCTCAAAAGCTTCATGGCATTCTTTGGTGAAATTGAAAGGCACATCCTTCTCCAGAAGATTGCACAGAGGTTTAGCAATCTTGGAAAAGTCTTTGATAAATCTCCTGTAAAAACCTGCATGTCCGAGAAAGCTCCGAATCCCTTTTACTGATGTCGGTCGAGGTAGTTTTTCAATTTTTTCAATCTTTGCTTTGTCTACCTCGATTCCCTTTTGTGAGATCCGTTGTCCAAGAACAATGCCTTCCTGCACCATGAAGTGGCATTTCTCCCAGTTGAGTACTAGGTTTGTATCTTCGCATCTTTGTAATACTTGTTCCAGATTTTGCAAGCAGTGGTCAAAAGAGTCTCCAAACACAGAAAATTCATCCATGAAAACCTCGATACTCTGCTCCAGCATGTCTGAGAATATGGCCATCATGCAAAACTCTGAAATGTGGTAGGAGCATTACATAATCCAAATGGCATCCTACGGAAAGAAAAAGTACCATAGGGACATGTAAATGTGGTTTTCTCCTGATCTTCTAGGGCGATTGCAATCTGATTGTAACCTGAATATCCGTCAAGAAAGTAATAGAACTCATGTCCCTCTAGTCTGTCTAGCATCTGATCAATGAATGGCATCGGAAAATGGTCATTCCTTGTTGCTTTGTTCAACTTTCGGTAATCCATACATACTCTCCATCCAGTCACCGTTCTTGTTGGAATCAGCTCGTTCTTTTCATTGGTAACCACATTAATTCCTCATTTCTTTGGTACACACTGTATGGGACTCACCCAACTGCTATCTGAGATGGGGTAAATGATGCCAGCATCCAACCATTTGATTATTTCTTTCTTTACGACTTCCTTCATGATTGGATTGATTCTCCATTGATGCTCCACTGTGGGTTTGTACTCATCATTCATCAGAATCTTGTGCATGCAAAATGGTGGACTAATGCCTCGAATGTCTGCTATAGTCCAGCCAATGGCTCTTTTGTGCTCTCGTAATACTCTCAACAACTTTTCTTCATACTCCAATGTTAGTGAAGAAGAAATAATAACAGGTAATTCTGAAGAGTTTCAAAGAAATGCGTACCTGAGATGGCTCGGTAGTACTTCAGCTCCAACTGTGGTGGTTCTTCAATTGAAGGCTTGATTCGATCTTTCTTTGGCAGTTCCAGGCTTTCAACTTGTGGTGTCGATTTGAATCGGAATGTTTTGTCAAGGTAGTTGATACATTCCAGGATTTCAGCATCTAGTTCACTGTCAGTCATGTTGGTGATGCAAGCTTCAAGTTTATCTGTGGGATTTGTATCAGTATCCTGAACGATACTATCAACAACATCAATTCGGAAACATTCTTCTTCCTTTTCTTCACTCGGAAATTTCATGGCTTTGAAAACAATGAAGGTAACTTCTTGGTCTTGAACTTTCATTGTCAGTTTTTTTTTGTACATCAATCACAATTCATCATGTCACCAAGAATGGTCTTCCAATGATGATAGGTACATCTTTGTATTCTTCCATGTCAAGGATAATGAAATCTACTGGAAGAATGAGTTTGTCGACTTTGACCAGCACATCTTCAACAACACCTCTTGGAAATGTGAGCGTTCGATCAGCAAGTTGTAGTGAGACTGAGGTAGGCATTGCTTCTCCAATTTATAGTTTCCTGTAAATAGAATGAGGCATCAAATTAACACTTGCACCTAAGTCACATAAAGCCTTACCAATATAGTGTTCTCCAATGTTGCATGGGACAGAGAATCTGTCAGGATCTTTCAACTTTGGGGGAAGTTTCCTCTGAATGATGGCACTGCATTCTTCCATCAATGCTATTGTCTCGTAATCTCCCAATCTATGTTTTCGTGAAAGAATGCCTTTCATGAATTTTACATAGCTGGGCATTTCTTCCAAGGCTTCTGCAAATGGAATGTTGATGTGCAGATTTTTGAACACCTCTAGGAATCGAGCAAACTGCTTGTCCAATTTGTTTTTCTGAAGTCGCTATGGAAAATGTGGAGGTGGAGTAATCTGATCTTTTTCTTTTTCCTTTGCTTCTTTTTCCTCCTTCTGTGGAACTGCATCTTTTGGAACTTCTTCAATTGTTGCCTTGATTCCAACATCTTTGTTGATTTCAGTACACTTTTCAAGGTGATGGCTTGACATTGCTCCTTCCCTCGGTACCTTGGATTGGGTTTTGTGTTGCTGGGAAGATTACCTGGTGGTCTCTAACTCTGAGCATTGGCCAGTTATCCAATTTGATTTTCCAGTGCTTTGATAGAAGCAAATTGGCTTTGAAACATAGCATCATATGCTGCTTGTTGCTTTTTGAATATCTTGGTAATCCATTCTTTCATTTCTGGTTCTTTTTCAAACTCCTGGCTTTTATTCTGTTGCTGGAATCCATGTGGTGGATAATTCTTTTGCCCTGAGTTGTTGCTCCATGAGAAATTGGGATGATTCCTCCACCCTGGGTTGCAGGTGTTGGAATATGGATTGTTCCTCTGTCTGTTGAAATTGTTGACATAATTCACCGTCTCTTCAAGTTGGTTTGGTTCTGGTGCTTCTCCATATGGTGAACTTGTGGCTCCAATGTTGTTTTGAGTGCTGAGAGTCTCCATGAATTTGCATATCTGATCCAGTTTGGCAATGACTGCTGTATTGGCTCCAACTTTATAAATTCCTGCAATTCTTTGGATCATGCTCCTTTCTGTTGGCCATAAGGAATTGTTGATGGCCATTTCTTCGATTAGGTCCCAGGCTTGATCTTCTCCTTTTGCCATCAAAGCTCCTTCAGCAGCAGCATCAATTGTGGTTCTCATTATTCCAGAAAGTCCATTATAGAATGTTTGGACTTGAAGCCATTTTGGAATCTCATGGTGAGGATATTTCCGAAGCAAATCTTTGTACCTTTCCCAAGCTTCATAGAGAGTTTCTGAGTCTTGTTGTACAAAGGATGTGATGTCATTCCTCAGCTTTCCAGTTCTGGCTGGTGGAAAGTACTTTGCAAGAAATTTGGTGGCTAAAGTGTTCCAAGTTGTGATGGAACCTGCTGGTAGTGAATGTAGCCAAGCTTTAGCTCTGTCTTTCAAGGAGTATTGAAAAACCCTCAGTCTCATTTCTTCTTTAGCTTCTCGGTTGTAATTGAAAGTGCCACAAATTTCCAGGAAGTTGCTGATGTGGGTATTAGGATCTTCAGTTGCTTTTCCCCCAAACTGCACTGACTGTTGAATCATCTGAATGCATGATTTGATGTCACATGCATTTGCTGGTAAAGGAGGAAGTACAATACAGGAAATGAAGTCGTCAAACACCAGAATGGTTCTGCCTCGAATGGGTATTGGTGGTGGAACTTCCAAAGGTTCAGGTTCCATGTTGACTAAAGCTTATTGGCCTTCTCGCATTTCCCTTCTCAACTGTCTGATGGTTCTTTCAATCTCTGAGTCGAGCGGTCGGAGTTCAAAGCTTCTGGTTTGTATCATCTAGTTTGTGAGAACCTAAAACACAAGAAAACAAAAACAATAAGTAAAAAGAAATTAGATACACGTAACGTAACTAACCCTAAAACTAATAGTGAAAGATAAATAAATCCCCGACAACGGCGCAAAAAACTTAACCGGTGCGTAATAACACGCGTATAATGCAAGCGCACTTATCGTTCAAATAGTATAAAAAGTATCGATCCCACGAGGACTTAATACCTAATCTATTAATTTTACGAGCTCAAATGATTACTAGTATCTAACAGGTTGATTGATTGATTTGAAATGGTGATGATTTTAAATTTAAAAACAAGTAAATAAAATTGCAGGAAAGTAGGTTTAAGAAAATTCAATATTAGGAAACTATCTAGGGTTGTGAATCTTTCTAAAAGATGAAGTGGTTATTTCATGTTTGTGTAATAAATCGGTTTACTAACCTGGAACACTAAATTATGCGAAAGCCTCTGTCGATGGTCAGACGCAAATACCCAGTATAACCCAATTGAACCATATGGTTATGTCAACCAAATTACCTAGATTCATTAAGTTTAAGTTTCAATTATGGCTACCCCCGCCCAAAAGGTATATGTCTATCCTGTAAGGAAATCTATTAAAGGGTAATCTATCCTCAAGGAAGATCGTGGGCTATTAAGTCTAAGGCAGAAACCTAAAATTCCTTTGCCAAGTTTATTTTAGATTTACCAGATCAATCTTATTAGTGGCCAATTAACAAGACGCATTAAGCTTAAGACTTAATAAGTAAACCTTTAAATTACCCAAACTATAAAATAACCTCTTATAAACCGGTGGTATTAGAATTCATCAGAACCCCAGATAACTAATTTAGTTACGACACATAACTAGGGCTTGTAAAAACTTAAAAGTAAAAGACATAAAGTAAAAATGCTGAAAAGTAATTGCGGTAAAGTAAAAGCTGAAAAGTAAATTACAATAAAATAAAATGCTAAGGTAAAAGGATCAACTTTTACTAATACTAATTTAGATATCTCCTTTAATATAATATATTAACTTGTGATTATTTTACCAACCAGCCATATAGGCGGTAACCTGATTAAGTCAAATTAAGTCGAACCAGCCATAAATGCGGAACCAAAAAAAACCTGCCATATAGGCGGTAAGAAAATTTAATTACCAACCGACCAATCTGGCGGTATCCTTGCTTAGTCAAGTTTAAACCAGTTTAAAATGAATTACCAACCGACCAATATAACAGTATCATCATTAAGTCAAATTTTAAATAGTGAATATATTATATTTAAGAGAGATTAATCTAAATTGAAATAGTAAAAGAATTACCTTTCACCCTAGCAGGGGGAAGTTACCTCCTCATTTTGAATAGTAAAAACTATAAAAGTAAAGAAAGTAAAATACTATTACTATTGCAAAAGTAAACCAGAATCGGGCATTTCATTTTAAATAACAATAGGAATAGTAAAACCCAGCTGGCAAGGTAAAGATAGAGCTTCACCTCTATCTACTGATGCGGGAAAGGCTGTTGAGAAGGGGACATGTGATCAATTTGTTCTCATTTCTAAGCGATCTTACTATTATAGAACGTAATTAAAACTAATTACAAAACTGAAATTAAAAGAAATTAGGTAGGCATTGATAGGCCTCCACCGTCGCGACGCCAAAGCCTTTGGTTTCCCGACGCCCATGATTAACGAAGTGGCTTGCGGAGAGCTCGACACGTGGCATTTCAGATATGTAGATAAGGTGACACATGGCACGGCGGGTGGCAACTCAATGATTATGCTGAAGGCGATGACGTGGTGGTGACGTGGCACTTTGAATCGGTCAACTGGTGATGTGGACGATGACGTGGCTGACACATGGAGTGACAGATGGCGATGGCGATTATCGGCACCGTAGGATGATGACACGTGGGATGGCGCATGTTAGCAGATCGGCTGTGATGGTGACACGTGGCACGGCGCACATTAGCACGGTCAAACTTCTCAGATTCTGACAGGTGGACCCGGTGCACGTTACCACAATGAGGCGCATGTTAGGCGTCGTGACACCGAAGGCTTGCGCGTTGCGATGCTGAAAATTACCAAAATGCCATTTTGTCTAATTTTCACTGTTTTGGCCTCAAATCAGCTCCAGAATGTCCTGAAACTTTATTTATCTACAAAATAACACAAAACACATCAAAATATTCACAAAACTCAAGAAACTATACAAAATATTAGGTTAAATGAGTGGGAAATAGTGATACATTTACCACTCATCACCCACGATATTTGGGCTATAACCTTTTTATACGAACTCTGATTTTTATGAATTTTATATCGCCAGATTGAGAACTACAACTTCCTCATTGAATACTTTTCCAAATTCAAGCATAAATAGGACGAAAATGTAGATAACAAAATTCAGATGAATAGTAACTCGGGACCTATCTAGAGAATTCCACATTTTTCTTAAGAATTCTGATTTTTTTTTTCAATTAAAAGTGTTGCCCACTGGTCAAACAAGTCCTACTATAAAGAAGATGACTATTCATCTATCCTCAAATAAAAAATTATGAAATAGAGTGAGAGAGAGACCTAAGAAAGAAAAGAAGAAGAATGGTAGAAGAAGAACAAGAATAATAAAAGAAGAAGAAGAAAGAAAGAAAGAAGAGGGAAAAAGAAACAAAGAAAAGGGCTTGGCAACTATAGAAAAGCTTGGAAGATGAAGAAGAATCAAATAAATGGAGGTGAGAAGTTGATGAGTGGTAAATATATCATTATTTCCCACTCATTTTACTTAATATTGTGTATAGTGTCTTGAGTTTTGTGAATATTTTGATGTGTTTTGTATTATTTTATAGATAAATAAAGTTTCAGGACTCTCTAGAATCAAATCAGGGGTAAAACAGTGAAAAATAGACAAAAAGGGCAAAACTATCATTTGTGCTTCGTGACGCGCAGCTCTGCATCGCGACGGCTAATCAGAGAAGTTTTTCTAAAATACATCGTCTTTTAACGTGCGTCGAATCTGCTAACTTGAGCCTGCCATATGTCAACATCACAGCAAATTATGCTAACTTGCTCCGGACACGTGTCATCATCACATGTTGTCGACAATCATCATCACCACATCATCAATGACGCCAGCACAATAATTCAGTCAGCGCCACATTAGCACAATTATTGAGATAATAATTCATCCCTGCCACGTGTCATCATCTCTGGAAAAAGTCATGCCACGCGTCCAAGATCTACTGCGCGTCACGACGCAATCACACTTTACGCGTCGCGACGCGCTAAGCAAATTTTTTCTATAAATAGAGGCTGAAATTTCAGAATTGAATTCATATTTTCTTCTATGTAATTCCTTAAGAATACTAAAAAGATTGTATCTTGTTTGTTTATTTACAGCTTTCAGTAATTAATTTTTGCATTTGCACTTTCCTTTCTTTACTTTTCAGTCTTTACTTTCTGCAATTCACTTTTACGCAATAGTACTTTCCTTTCTTTACTTTTTAGTAATGAGGAGGTAACTCCCCCTTACTGGGGTTAAAGGTAAAGCTTTTATTACTAATATTTAGATTGATCTCTCTTAATTATAATATATAAACTATTTAAAACCTGACTTAATGAGGATACCGCCTTATGGTCGGTTGGTAATTATTGAAATTGGTTTTAACCTGACTTAATGAGGATACCGTCTGGTTGGTCGGTTGGTAATTAATTATTAATTTGACTTAATCAGGATACCGCCTATATGGCTGGTTGGTACTATCACGCAAAGTTAATATATTATATTAAGGGAGATATCTAAAACAGTAGTGATAAAAGTGAATCCTTTAACCCCCATTATTTTCTTTTATTGTACTTTTACATTTTTAATTTCCAGCATTTACTTTTCCGTATTTATTTTATGTCTTTTATTTTAGTTAAGTTTTTACTAGCCGTAAATATGTGTCGTAGCTAAACCCATTATCTGGGGTTGTGATGAATTCCAATATCACCGGTTTATAAGGGATTATTTTATAGTTTGGGTAATATAAAGGTTTACTTATTAAGTCTTAAGCTTAATGCTTCTTGTTAACTAGCCATTAATAAGATTTATCTGGTAAACTTAAAATAAACTTAACAAAGGAATTTTAGGTTTCAGCCTTAGACTTAATAGCCCACGATCTTCATTGAGGATAGATAACCCTTTAATAGATTTCCTTACAGGATAGACATATACCTATCGGGCGGGGGTAGCTACAATTGGAACTTAATCTTAATGAATTTAGGTAACTTGGTTGACATAGACATATGATAAATTGGGTTACACTGGGTATTTGCATCCGACCATCGACATAGGCTTTTGCAGAATTTCTTGTTCCAGGTTAGTAAACTAATATATTACACAAACGTAAAACAACCACTTCATCTTTAAAAAGATATTGGAATAATTCACAACCTTGGATAGTTTATTAATATTGAATTTTCCTCAATCTACTTTCGTGCTATTTCTTTTACTTGTATTAATTTTAAAGTCACCACCTAATCAAACAATCAATCCATTAGATATTTGTAAAAATTTGGCTTCATAAATTAATAGCTTAGGTTTTAAGTACTCATGGGATAGATACTTTTTATACTACTTGAACGATACGTGTGTTTGCGTTATACGCGTGTGATTGCACCGGTCAAGTTTTTGGCACCGTTGCCGGGGACTTATTTATCTTTCACTATTAGTTTTGGGGTTAGATACCTTTACTTGTATCTAATATCTTTTTACTTATTATTTCTGTTTTCTTGTGTTTCAGGTTCTCAGTCACTACTTGAGACGAAGCAGAAGCTTTGAGATCCGACCGCTTGACCTAGAAATTGAAAGAACCATCAGACAGTTGAGATGGGAAATGTGAGAAGGCCAAGAAGCAATAATCAACATGGAACCTGAACCTTTGGAGGTTACAGTACCAATTCCCATTCGAGACAGAACTATTCCGGTTGTTGACGGCTTCATTTCCTGTATTTTACTTCCTCCCTTCCCAGCAAATACGTGTGACATCAAAACATGCATTCAGATGATACAGCAATCAATTCAGTTTGGGGAGAATGTAACTGAAGATCCCAATGCCCACATTTGCAACTTCTTGGAAGTTTGCGGAACTTTCAATTACAATCGAGCAGCTGAAGAATCAATGAGACTGCGTGTTTTTCCATATTCCTTAAAAGACAAAGCTAAGGCTTGGCTACATTCACTTCCAACAGGTTCCATCACAACTTGTAACACTCTGGCCACCAAATTCCTTACAAAGTACTTTCCACCAGCCAGAATTGCAAAGCTGAGGAATGACATCACATCCTTTGTGAAACAAGACTCAGAATCCATCTGCGAAGCTTGGGAAAAGTACAAAGATTTACTCCGGAAATGTCCTCAACATGAGATTGCAAAGTGGCTACAAGTCCAAACCTTCTATAATGGACTTTCTGGAATAATGAGAACCATAATTGATGCTGCTGCTGGTGGAGCTTTAATGGCAAAAGGAGAAGATCAAGCCTGGGACCTAATTGAAGAAATGGCCAACAACAATTCCTTGTGGCCAACAGAAAGGAGCATGATCCATAGAATTGCTGGAATTTATGTAGTTGAAGCCAACACAACAGTGAATGCCAAGCTGGATAAGATATGCAAATTCATGGAAACTCTCAGCATGCAAGGCAATATTGGATCCACAAGTTCACCATATGGAGGAGTACCAGAGACAAACCAACATAAAGAAACGGTGAATTACGTCAACAATTTAAATAGATATGGAAACAATCCATATTCCAATACCTACAACCCAGGGTGGAGGAATCATCCTAATTTCGCATGGAGCAACAATTCAGGACAAAGGAACAATCCACCACCAGGATTCCAACAGCAAAGCCAGGAGCATGAAAAAGAACCATGAATAGCAGAAGTGATGGCCCAATTAAAAAAATAAGATGCTATGATTCAAAGCCAATCTGCGTCTATTAAAGCACTGGAAAATAAAATTGGACAACTGGCCAATGCTCGGAGTTACAGACCGCCAGAAAATCTTCCCAGCAACATAGAACCAAATCCAAGGAACATTGGGAATGAGCAATGTCATGCCATCATTTGAAAAAGCAGTACATAAATCAATAAAAATGTTTGAGTCAAGGCAATTGTTGAGGAAGTTCCAAACGAAAGCAGCAAAGCAGATCAACAGATGGGGGAAAAAGAGGCAAAAGAAAAAGATCAAGAAAGAATCACTATACCTCCACATTTTCCACAGCGACTCCAGAAAAGTAAACTGGACAAGCAGTTTGCTCGATTCTTGGAGGTCTTCAAAAAGCTGCATATCAACATTCCATTTGCAGAAGCTTTGGAACAAATGCCCAGCTATGTCAAATTCATGAAAGATATTTTGTCACGAAAATGAAGATTGGGAGATTACGAGACAATAGCATTGATAGAAGATTGCAGCGCCATTATTTAGATGAAACTTCCCCCAAAGTTGAAAGATCCTGGCAGTTTTAACATTCCTTGCACCATATGAGAACATAACTTCGGTAAGGCTTTATGTGATTTAGGTGCTAGTATTAACTTGATGCCTTTTTCCATTTATAGGAAACTAAAAAATGGAGAAGTAATGCCCACCTCAGTCTCTTTGCAACTTGCTGATAGAACGCTCACATTTACAAGAGGTGTAGTTGAAGATGTGCTGGTCAAAGTCGACAAACTCATTCTCCCAGCAGACTTTATTATCCTTGACATGGAGGAAGACGAAGATGTGCCTATCATCCTCGGGAGACCATTCTTGGCTACCGGGCGAACCATTATTGATGTACAAAAAGGAGAACTAACCATGAGGGTACAAGACCAAGAAGTAACATTCAATGTTTTTAAAGCCATGAATTTCCCGGATGACGAAAAGAAGGAGGAATATTTCAGACTTGATGTGATTCATAGTACCATCCAGAAATCCAATGCAATGCAAAGTTCTACTGAAAAACTTAAAGCATGTCAACTGTCTGTGGAGCCTGAAGATAAAGTGTATTGCGCACTGAAAAAGCCTAATCGTGCACTACAAGCAACAGAAGATAAATAGTTCCACCAGCTCAATGAATTGGAGGAATTTCACATACAGCCTTTTAAGAATGCCAAACTGTACAAAGAAAATGCCAAAAATAGACATGATGAGAAGTTAGTGCGCATACAACTAGAACTAGGGCAGAGGGTATTGTTAAACAAATCAAGGTTGAAACTCTTTCCATGGAAGACAAAATCATGGTGGTCAGGTCCATTCTTAATCACCAAAGTTTTATCAGATAAAGCCGCTGAGTTACATGATCCAAACTTCAAGGTTAAAAACAAGCGTGTCAAGCACTATTGGGGAGAATCATTTGAGCGACAAAAATAAAGTGCCACACTTTCAGATCCAGCTTAATGTTCGGGCATTCATGTCTAGCTGACGACTTTAAACTTAGTGCTAGCGGAGAGGCAACCTATGAAATTTGTGTATATATTCAGATTTGGTGTGTTTTATTATTGTGTGTTTAATTTGTGTTGGTAAAGTTACATTTCAGGATGGAAGAAGTTCTCGCTAATCTTCACAAGTAATTTCCTTCTCTCCCTCAAAACTCTCTGATGAAAGTCTACAAAGCTCGGTTGGAACGGATGAGACTATTGATGATCAAAGGTATTCCTAACGATATTCATTGGATTATTGAAGTACGGGTCCGATTGGCTTGGGAGTCCTCTGACTCTTTTGTTTCATATCTGTCTGGTTTAGGAAGAAGCACCTATACTAAAAAGAGAAGAGCTAAAAGAATGGGTGTTTGTTATAAATGTGCTCATGTGACATGTAATACTCGTTGTCGTTCTTTATGAATGGTGTCTGATAACCGTGAAGATAAAATTAAATTCATTAGGGATGGCTTGAGTAAGGAGTCTTTAGATGACATATCTAAGACTCTTGAGACGCATTCCAGTGGATATATGCATCATGCAATTCACATGTTATATACTCAATTCCAAAAAGAAAGACAACAACTTAGTCTCGGGAATCTGACTCTAAAAGACCCTGTTTGCCAATTTATAAGAAAATTGGATGGGAAGCTTGTCCCTGATGCATAGATGTCATTCAAGCTGTTACAATTTGTAAATATTATTATCTCCTTTTCTTTTCCTAATAATTGTGATTTTTTTTTGTTATTTTCTTTTATTTTCTCCGACAGGATCCAGACTTTTTGACTTTTCACTATCTATTTTTCTTTTTAGCTATTAATATTCATTTGGCAGGTACTAGTGCTATTATTACTCACCTTTTTTTTAGGTGTTATAAATTCAACTCAACATTGCACTTTTGAATATATCCATATTTGAGAAAGAAACATATAATAATGAAAGCCACTTCAAGAAGACGAGTTGTAAACATCTATGTGTTTTGTGGTACTAGTGTTGGTTCTAAGCCAAAATACGTTGGAGCAGCACAAGAATTGGGTAGAGTCATAGCTGAGAGGAGTATGCACTTGGTATATGGCGGTGGCAACCTTGGACTAATGGGGATCGTTTCGAGGGCTGTACAGGAAGAAGGCAGTCAAGTCTTGGGAACCATCCCAAAACCCTTGGCAGATGCGAATCTTATTGGACCATCAAATGGAGAGGAACTGATCGTGCCACGTATGTCTGAAAGACTAGTAGAAATGATTAATCATGCTGAAGCTTTTATTGCTTTGCCAGGTGGCTTGGGCACGATAGAGGAAATGTTTACAGTACTATCTTGGGCGAACTTGAACATACACCAGAAATCGCTTGGACTGTGTAACGCTGATGGATTTTATGATTTTCTTTGTGTGTTTCTTGATGATGCCCGAAGAAATGGGTTTGTGTCAAAACTTGTAAAAGAACTCATCTTTACTGCCAGAACTGACCAAGTTTTAATTGAACAAATCTTAGCCTTTGAACCATAATTTGACCCTATATTTTCCAAGATAAATTGGTCCGATAATGATCATGGTAAGAAACATCGGATATATCTGGATCTTAGCCTTTAATTTTTATTTAAGATGTAGAATTTCAACTAACCAGGTACTGTTTCTAATATCTTCTTCTACTTTTTAAGACATTGGGGACAATGTCTCATTTAGGTTTGGGGAGGGGAATAGTTTACTAGTATCTTGTTTTTATTTGATTTTTAGTCAAAAATTTTCGAAAAAAATTCAAAAACAAAATTTAAAATTTTTTTTGTGTTTTTAACTTGGTGTGAGATAGATGTATAAGGAATTTCCACTCCTGAGACGTATCTCAACCAATTTTCGGAACAAGTTAATTTTTGTTTATTTCATTTTGAATTATTTAATTTTTGAATTCTTCATAAAACTGACTAAAATGATCTTTATATGCTCAGTTGACAGGTATTATCAACTTACATGGTAACATACAGACATGAGCTGTAATTGAAAAGTTTGTAATATTCAGTGATCTAGTTTAATTGGAACAAGAATCTAAAAAAAACGATGGGATAAAAAAAAACGTCTGAGATCCGAGTTATTAAGTCTGCATTGGTGTTTTAACACATAGTGCCCTAAAACCAACTGGTTTGGGAGTCACTGATCCAAAGCTCGCTACATGGATCAAAGATGTTACAAAAAATATATATATCGAAAATTCGAGTAATTAAGTCTGTAGGGGTATCTTAACACCTAGTGCCCTAAAGCCAACTGGTTTGGGAGTCACTGACCCAAAGCTTGTTACATGGATGGATGATATTGTATATAAAAAAAATCAGAAAAATATTCAATTGCTTAAAAAAGGTGTGAATTCTGATACAAATTTAGGAAAAAAATATTATTCTCTTTTCAACTACACTTGTGAATATTGTGGGCACAATGACTTGATTAATACCTTTTTGGCTGTGTATATGGAGAATGGTAAAAATAATCTGAGAATTTACTTATTCGGTAATTTAAAAAGAAAGAAAACAACTATTAACTTGGATAAGAAGTTTCACCTGTTTAGTCACTAACTTGTTTATTCTCTTTTCTCTTGTCATTTTGCTTTTGTGTGCATTAGTTTTTAAATTGACGTTTGTGGGTATCATTACTGTAAGCCCTAACGAGACTACAACTCTTCCATTAGGGACACCTAGGGGTTTAAAGGCTTGCTGCATACGCTAAATGCAACTGTGATCCCTACAAAAGTGGCTTAGTTTAATTTTATTTTAAAGATGTTTATGTTATTTTGTTGTTTTGCTCGAGGACTAGCAAAATGTTAGGTTTGGGGGTGTGATGAGTGGTAAATATATCACTATTTCCCACTCATTTTACTTAATATGTTGTATAGTTTCTTGAGTTTTGTGAATATTTTGATGTGTTTTGTGTTATTTTGTACATAAATAAAGTTCCAGGACTGTCTGGAATCAAATCAGGGCAAAAATAATGAAAAACAGACAAAAAGGGAAAAACTACCATTTGAGCGCCGTGACGCGCAGCTTTGCGTTGCGATGGCTAACGTGTGCCGAAATCTGCTAACGTGCACCGGGACACGTGGACCAATCAGAGAAGTTTTGCTAAAATGCGCAGTCTGTTAACGTGCGCCGAATCTGCTAACGTGCGTCTGCCATATGTCAACATCACATCAAATCATGCTAACGTGCGCTGGACACGTGTCATCATCACATGCTGCCGACAATCATCATCACCACGTCATCAATGACGTCAGCATAATATTTTAGTCAGTGCCACATCAGCATAATTATTGAGATAATAATTCAGCCCTGCCACGTTTCATCATCACCGGAAAAAGTCATGCCACGCGTCCAAGATCTACGGCGAGTCGTGACGCAAACACACTTTACGCGTTGCGACTCGCGAAGCAAATTTTTTCTATAAATAGAGGCTGCAATTTCAGAATTGAATTCATACTTTCTTCTATGTAATTCCTTAAGAATACTAAGAAGATTGTATCTTGTTTGTTTATTTATAGCTTTCAGTAATTAATTTTCGCATTTCCACTTTCTTTTCTTTACTTTTCAGTCTTTACTTTCTGTAATTTACTTTTACGTAATAGTACTTTCCTTTCTTTACTTTTCAGTTTTTACTTTTCAGTAATGAGGAAGTAACTCCCCCTCGTTGGGGTTAAAGGTAAAGCTTTGATTACTAATATTTAGATTAATCTCCCTTAATTATAATATATAAACTATTTAAAACCTGACTTAATGAGGATACCGTATTATGGTCGGTTGGTAATTATTGAAATTGGTTTTAACCTGACTTAATGAGGATACCGCTTAACCTTAGATAGTTTATTAATATTGAATTTTCCTCAATCTATTTTCGCGCTATTTCTTTTACTTTTTTTATTTTTAAAGTCACCACCCAATCAAAAAATCAATCAATTAGATACTTGTAAAAATTTGGCTTCATAAATTAATAGCTTAGGTTTAAGTCCTCGTGGGATCGATACTTTTTATAATACTTGAACGATACGTGCGCTTGCGTTATACGTGTGTGATTGCACCGGTCAAAAGTCTTGACCTAAGCTTTGAATGTAGAGTTTTAATTTTATTGATGTCTTGTTAGTGTAATTGGCATGTAAATGATTGTATTTAAGTGGATAATAGAATAGGAAACTAATTATGTTTTGAATGCCAATTCATGAATATATTAGATTTTGGGTATCTTAAAAACTATGGGATGGAAGAATTATTGATGATGAAATAGTGGTTTAGAAGATGTAGAGATAAGGTATTGAGATGGATTGTGTATTGGTAATGCATTTGGGTAAGGAATACTTGAGGAAGCAAGCTTAAAATCCTGGAAAACAGGTTCGTGTCGCAACACACAGGGGCTTGCGTCGCGACGCGTACTGTGAATTTTTGCAGAATAGCTACTGGTTTGTACGTGTCGTGACACACAAGGACTTGCATCACGACGCACAATGTAATAATTACAGGAACACGTTTCTGGAATTTTGAGAGTCACGACGCTCAAGGCGCTGCGTCGTGACTCGTGACCCAAAACCATCCCAAATCAGTTTTAATTCATCCCAGTTTCATCCTAGCATGTTAGACACCACTCTAAGGGTAATGTATGGGCTCGCATGCATACATTACATCATATTATATATGTCATACACTCTGTAATGATAACAAGTGTTCAAACGGATGAATTTAAACGAATGAGTTTCTCAAAAATGGATCATCGCAGGAACCGCTATTCCCTTTGACGAGTGGCATAACAGCAACCAAATTTCAAACCAGTGAGTGGATATTTTCCCTTTAAGCTGATTTTCAATTTGTTATTTTACATGACAGACTTACTTTCTCGCATTTAGGGCGTTAGCCAAGTTCATTTTCAATTATATTTTGATTAAGTATATTTTGAGAAATGATTTAGAATAAAGAAGTTTTCAAAACATGAGTTTTATGTTTTCGAGGCATGGAGGAAAAACCCACATCAATATGTCACTTGTCACAGATATGGAATTGACGGAGAGGACATGTGCACATGTAGAGGACTGGGGAGATGGCAATACGTAACGCCCACAGATCTTAGTTAGGGCTAGGGATGACAGATGCCCTTAGATCCTAGTTTCAGAGCTTGGAGGGTAGCATAGATCCGCAACCCCAGTTCTAGTTCAGTGGTTGGGGGACGGCGATACGTAACGCCCCAAGACCATTAGTTTTAGGGACATGAGTGGCATATTTTGGGGGACATCGATACGTAACGTCCCAATGTCATAGATTTGCATTCCTGGCTCTAGTTAGACGTATGGGGGGACGACGATACGTAACACCCCCATACGTCAGGTTTTCAAAGACATAGATCAATTTTTAGATATAGTTTTCAGATACAGTTTTCAGAAAAAGTTCCAGAGAAAGCTTTCCTAGAAATAAAGTTTTCAGAAAAAGCAGTTTATAAGAGATTTCCATAAAAGAAGATTTTAGAAAAGTTTTTCAAAAAGAAATAGTTGTTTTCAGTTTATAAAAGACATTTTCAGAAAAGATAAATTTAAGATAAGTTTTAAAACCATGTGTTCTCAAAAGCGTTTTAGTATTTATTTATAAGTTGTCCACTCACTTAGATCGTTCAAACGATCTAACCCTCCACTCTCAGTGATTTATTTTACAGGTTCTTGGATGACGAGCTCGGGAGGATGGATATTGATAGCAGTCACTAGGGTATGGAAGTGACATGTAACATATATCTTGTATAGTATAGGTTTTTTATAGATTGCATTTTAATAATCATTGTCAGAGTTGTAATATGTATTAAAACAGAGTATGTAGTATTAAAAGTGTTATACATTCATGATTGATGAGTTGGGCAATGGTCCCATGCATGAATTTTTATGTGAGATAAGAATAGAAGATGTCAAAAGTCAGGGGATCAGGGGAATAATATGGCCTATTCCCTGCCGGTAACATTTCCTAGATCGGGGATGTTACAAGATACTGTAGGATAAAGAACTTGACGACGTTGTTCCAGGCTCACGACCTGGTTGGGAGTACGAAGTAGCCCACGGGGGAACTAAACCGAAGAAATACCATGGAGTGAGTCGCCCCAGTGTGAACTGGGAAATGATTTAAGGCCGCTCTCACCCCTCGCAAGGAAGAACTCAAACCGTTGGGTTCAGAATGGTCCCTTACTTATGCCACTTGTAATGAACAGATTTGTGCAATAATCTAACCAAGTCTACGAAACATACATATTCCATTCATCCGAAGGTAATATCATACCCCAATCAACAATACTCATGCAAAGTAAAATAAGAAAATAAATAAAAATAAAGAAGAATGAATAAAAAAAAGGGTGCCCTAAGTTCTAACCTCTTAAGTCGTCTCTTGGAAGTGTGTTACGTGGCCGTCAGAAGGGTTAATACTCTGCCACTCATCTGGTTCACTGGTTCACTGTTTTCCTTCGTCGCCTCGCTGTTTTGGGCTGCTATTTTATGGCTATTTCTGGTCACGGTTTTGGCTTACCGTTTTGCGGTAATGCGAGACTATTTTGGCTTTCGGTTTGCGGGTTTACTGGGCAGTTTCTGCTGTCATATGAGGGGCAGTTCTGGGTGCAATTTTATGGTAATTTGGACTGTTTCAGGGGGTAATTGTGCGCTAAGGCAGGCTGGTAATGAGGTGTGTTTATGCGCTGAAGGCAGGCTGGTCAGGGGCTGATTGTGTTTTGAAGGCAGGCTGGTCAGGGGCTGATTGTGCATTGAAGGCAGGCTGGTCAGGGGCTGTGTTTATGCGCTGAAGGCAGGCTGGTAAGGGGGCTGATTGTGCGTTGAAGGCATGTTGGTCAGAGGTCTGATTGTGCGCTGATTTGAGGTAGTTTGTAAAGGGGGTTGACGTGAATAGAGGCTTGCTATTTTGGTGATGGTGTTTCACGGTTTTGGAAGGGTTTTGAGGGCTGTATTGTGCGGCAGTGTGAAGGAAATTTGGGAGGCTTTATGCGTGAATGGACCAGGGCTTCTACGGTGGGTTTTGGCTTCTTTTTATAGGCAAATGGGTGGGGCTTGTCCTTGTATGAGAAGGGAAGAAATATTGCAATTATGGGGAGTATCTCCTAATTAGTGTGCTATAAGGAAAAATATATTTAATTAAGGATGTGATTTAATTTGATTTGATTTGATCTCTTTCAATTAGGAATATGATTTAATTTGATTTGATTTGATTTCTTTTATTTGGGAAGGTGATTTGTCTTGATTTTAGCATGTGTTTAATGTGTGATTTTATTATTTTGGATATGTTTAGGCACGCATTAGGTCTTTTGGGCGTGGCCTTGGTCTAGTTTGGTGGGCTTGGCGTGTGGCTTGGTGGTGTGTGGGATTGGTGTTTGACTTGCGGGAGTTTGGGCTAAGGATGTGTTTTAAAACATAGGTCCAACAAGCAAACTCGAAGCTAAGCAAGCGAATTAAATCCACAAAGTGTCAATTTCTGACTCTTCCTTCCGACGTCCATTTCCCGCGACTTCCATAACTTAAAGAGGTAGTGTCTCCATGTGAGACTCATCATCGGGACTTATATGCAAAAATGCAGTGCCTACAGTCACCCCCACTTTGATGGGACTTGTGCAGTGTGTGACAATGACAATCCTATCAAAGTTATGCAATGTATTTTTACTTACCTGGCTCGCCAGCTGCCACCTGACATGCCTGTTGCTTCGAACTGAGTTGGTGATGCAGTGGGCCCTCGACCCTGGGACTCATCCCGGAACTGCAACTGATGTGTGGGCCCTCGACCTTGGGACGCATCCCGAAACTATATTGATGATGCAGTGGGCCCTCGACCCTAGGACGCATCTCGAAACTGCAACTGATGTGTGGGCCCTCGACCCTATGACACATCCTAAAACTGATGATGTAGTGGGCCTTTGACCCTGGGATGCATCCCGGAACTACAACTGATGATGCAATGGGCCCTCGATCTTGGGACGCAACCCAGAACTGCAACTGATGTGTGGGCCCTCGACATTCGGACACATCGTAAAACTGATGATGTAGTGGGCCCTCAACCCTAAACTGATACTGATGTGGGCCTCCCCCCCGAACCGATATTGATTTGGACCTCGCCCCTAAACTGATATTGATGTGGGCCTCGCCCCCAACTGATGTTGATGTGGGCCTCGCCCCTAAACTAATATTGATGTGGGCCCCGCCCCCAAACTGATGTTGATGTGGGCCTCGCTCTGATATTAATGTTGCATATCAACATGTTGTATTGCCTCTCACAAGATAAACCTGATAGCTAAACATATTTTCGTCCTCAACGGATGCTTCGTGTAGAAACCAGAAAACCTTCAAAGTACTTAATACACTCAAATCCGCTCGTCTGAATGAGTGATCTGAACTAGACTCCTAGTGTGTGTGTGCCAAGGCTCTTTCACATCTTAATCCTTAAGTAAGCCAACTCGATGATTTTATCTCGGAGAATTGGATCAGTGGGTCTAACCAACCGAGATTTCTTGATCATACTCTGTGATTACTTCCTCGTACTCAACATGATATGGTTTTCTTCTTTTTTTCTTTTTCGTCTCTTTCTTTTCTTTTTCTCTTTTCTTTCTTTCTCTTTTTTTTTGACACACCTACCCTTTAAGGTAGCATTTTTCCTCATGGTGTTCCTAATACTCGCACATGGGTAGCTTCACGCTTATCGGTTATAGGTGGTCTATTTTTTTATTTCTTTTTTCTTTCTTATTTCAAAGACTTTTTCTTTGTTTCCAACCATATCATATATCGTAGCATAAGTAAACCAGGATGGACATCTAGGCAAACGGTCATTCATTGATCCGCCATCTCTTCAACTAGTTATCTCACCGACCACTCAGGCTTATACTGCTAAAATCCCATAATCAAGTGCTCGTGAGTCCAGCCGAGATAAATCCACTCAGAATATCAGATGAGAGCACATCTCACACTCATCGTTTCTAAGGTTTCACCTTACAGGAAACAATGTCATCGTCGGACATATGTCTAACCATCAAGGACTTTTCTCTCTCTCGTTTTTTTTTTCACTCCACTGGAATTCTTCTTTTCAACCGTTGATAATGTGGGCTTTGCCCCCGGGGATTCCTTTCTCGAAACTGATACTGATTCATTTCTGAAACTGATGACACTGTACTATTGCTTCTTCTTATTGGCTTGCCTTTGCCGCTTCCTCTTTTTCTTCTTCGAAACCTGTGAATACAAAATAAAACAAACACAAAAAGAATGCAAAATACATTACGTGTATGCATGCATGCATGAATGAGTTTCCTATCCCGTTGGGTTAGGTCCTCCGCCAATTCCTTTGGTTACTGATCGGTCTTCTCTTCCTTAGGCAAAATACTGCTTCAATATATCCACATTGATCGGCTCGGTGAACTCATTCCCTTCCAAATCTGACAGTCTCACTGCCCCATTTCCCATTACTTTCTGGACTATGTAGGGTCCTTCCCAGTTGGGTCTGAACTTTCCTCTCGGGTCTGTTGTCGACGGTTTCGACTGCTTAAGCACCAGATCACCCTTTCTGATCTTAGTAGGGCGCACATTCTTATTAAATTCTCGAGCCAACCTCTTCTGGTATATCTGCATGTGATGCAAGGACTTCATTCTCTTCTCATCCAGTAGTGCCAACTGCTCAAATCTCTGCGATGCCCACTCTTGTTCAGGCAACCCTGCTTCTGCTAATACCCGCATAGACTGTATCTCAACTTCCACTAGCAGTACCGCTTGCATTCCGTAGACCAAAGAGTAAGGCGTGGCTCCCATTGCTGTTCTCACAGAAGTTCTGTATCCCCACAGGGCGTACGGTAGTTTATCGGCCCAATCTTTATAGTTCTCTGTCATCTTGACTAATTTCATCTTTATCGTCTTGTTGGCTGCCTCAACTGCTCTATTTGTCTGCGGTCTGTACGGTGATGACTTGTGATGTCCTATCCCGTACTTCTGTAGCATCGCCTTCGTTTCTCATTGGAACTGGACTCCATTTTTTGTCACCACATTATGCGGCATTCCATATCGGCATATGAGATTCCGGGCTATGAACTTCACCATCTACTTTGTTGTAACATTACGGAATGACTCGGCTTCCACCCATTTCGAAAAGTTGTCTACTGCCACTACTATGAAACGATATCTGTTCGATGCGTTCGGTTGAATTTTTCCGATCATGTCAATCCCACATGCTGAGAAAGGCCATGGCTCTGACAGCCCATGCAACTCTGTGTGCGGTAAATGGTTCAAGTTACCGTGAGCTTGACAATCATGACAATGCTTTACCAGCTTCGCGCAGTCAGCTTCCATGGTCGACCAGTAAAAGCCTTGTCTCACTATCTTACGAGACAAATTCAATACATTCATATGTGGTCCACATACGCCAGCATGTACTTCTTCCATTACCTTTTGAGCTTCTTTCTTCTTCAAACACTTCAACTGGATGCCATTTGCTTGTCTCTTGTACAGTTCTCCCTTCAAACTCACATACTGAGAACTAACTTCTGAATGGCTATCATGTCTTTTCTGCTTGCTTCTTCCGGGAGTTCCCCCATTCCAGATATCTCTGAATATCATAGTACCACGGTTTCCCATCATTGTGGCTAGTGTTGCCAATGCTTCTGCCATCTGATTCTCTTCTCGCAGCAAATGCTGGAACTTACAATCGGGGAGGGCCTGTGCCAGGTTCCTGAGGTGGAATAAGTAGGGTTTCAACAGGTTCTTCCTTCAATTCCTATTCTCATTGCATCTGTCGGACTACCAACATCGAGTCTCCGTAGACTTCCACGTTCTTAGCTTTCAAGGCTATCAATGTCGTCAGTCCAAAGGCGCATGCTTCATACTCGGCCATGTTGTTTTTACTACTCCGAACGTCAACCTTTTGGCCATAGGCATGGTTTCTTCTTCATGGATTACTATTACGATCCCTATCCCGGCTCCCTTGCAGTTCACTGCTCCATCAAAGTACATTTTCCATCCTTGGACTGTTATTGCTTGGATTTCCTCGTCTGGGAATTCGAACTTGTATTGATCTCCTTCTATAGGTTGTAGTGCCAGGAACTCCGTTACGGCTCGACCTTTGATCACTTTAGAAGTGAGGTACTCGATACCAAACTCTTTCAGTAACACTAACCATCTGCCTAACTTCCCAACTAGCGAAGGCACTGAATGCAGATACTTCAAAGGATTCTCCTTTGCTACCACTTGGATCTTGTAAGATTGGAAGTAGTGACGCAACTTTCTGGACGCTCATACTACTGCCAAACAAATATTCTCTACTTCCTGATAGCGAGCTTCGTATGGAAGCATCTTCTTACTGAGGTAGTAGACTGCATGCTCTACCCCCGTCTCATCTGCTTGTACCATCATCGCCCCCAGCGCTTCGGGTTCTATGGCCAAATACAGGACCAAGGGTTTGCCTGACCTCGGAGGTTTCAAGATATGAGGTTTTACCAAGTATTCCCTGATCTTGTCGAAAGCTTCTTGACATTGCTCATTCCATTTCACTGGCTGGTCTTTTCTCAGTAATTTGAAGATAGGCTCACACACTGACGTCAACTTGGCGATGAACCGACTAATATACTGAATCTTCCCGAGGAATGCTCTAACTTCTTTCTCTGTCTTCGGTGCAGACATTTCTGTAATCGCCTTGATCTTCTCAGGGTCTACTTCTATTCCGCCCATTCCGACAATGTGTCCTTGTAACTTTCCTGACGTTACTCCGAACACGCACTTCTTAGGATTTAACCGTAGGTTGTACTTATCGACTCGTTTAAGGAATTTCTCCAGTGCTTCTATATGTCCACTTCTCGTCTCTGATTTCACCATCATGTCATCCACATATACTTCAATCTCCTTTTGAATCAAGTCATGGAATAATGTAGTGGTCGTCCGTTGGTAGGTTTCTCCTGCATTCTTAAGTCCAAACGGCATCACCTTGTAACAATACATACCCCACTCCGTGACAAAGACAGTCTTATGCTTATCCTCTTCCGCTATAATAACTCGATTGTATCCGGAGAACCCATCCACGAATGAGTACATGGCAGATAAAGCCGCACTATCAACCAATACGTCTATATGAGGTAAAGGAAAGTCATCATTCGGGCATACTTTGTTAAGGTCTCGGTAATCCAAACACATTCTGAATTTCCCGTCTTTCTTCTGCACTGGTACAATGTTTTCCAACCACTCGGGGTTCTTCACCACTTCTAAAAATCCCACATATATTTGCTTCTTGACTTCTTCTCTAACTTTCTCGGCCCATTCAGGTCTCATTCTTCGGAGCTTCTGCTTTACCGGCCTCATGTTTGGATAAGTCGGTATCGCATGCTGGGCGATGTTTCTATCTACTCCAGGCATGTCCTCGTAGGACCAAGCAAATACTTTAGCATATTTGACTAATATCTCTTCTAATTTCTTCCGCTTAGCAGAGGTAACCTCACTTGCAATTAGAATCTCCTTGGGGCTCTCAGGCGTACCAAGGTTAAAGGTGTTCGTTTTGGTTTAGTTGATGTCAAATATACTCAAGTCATGCAAGTTGAAAGGAAGAGACTCAGGCAAATAAGCAAAATGATCGTCTTTATTACTAGCAAACGCGGGAGTACATTCAAATAAATCAGGAAGATAAATGTCTTCGTATTCTACAGACACTTCATCCTCCGCATCCAGGTTTTTCTCAGTCTCCTTATTCTCCTTGAGGGTAAGGCTCTCTAGCTTCATTAGTTCTTCTTCCCACTTATCTTCTTCCTCTTTTGCCACGTCTACAGTCAGCAGTTTCTAACCAAGCATATCTTGGAAGATCTCAAACCCTGGTACCATGACCCCCATTAACTTCCACCGGTTCGGGCTCTCATTGATACCTTGTAGCCTTCACAAAGCTTTCCATCAGCTTCAACCCTTTCTTCTTACCCTTTGGCTCATCCTCATCAGACTTGTATCCCAAACCCCTACGGGTGGTCTACCCCTTGAAGTCAGGCAATGCTCCTCCAACACCTGAGCATGTGCCTGGCTCGAACTTCATTTTCTCCATGATCTTAGCTACCTTAGGATCTACCCACTCCTCAAAGGTTGCCGACACTTGGAACCTCGTGAAAGGTTCTATTTCCAAAGCGGCCACAACATTGTCTACCTCAGCTCGGATGGTGACAATTCTCCCCCGTACGGAAACTTTATAACCTTATGTAGAGTGGAGGGCACACCCCCAAGCTTGTGAAACCATGGCCTTCCAACAACAAAGCAAAAGTGGCCGGGATATCCAGCACTATAAACTCGACCTTATCCTCAATGGGCCCACCTTGACCATTGCAGCAAAAGTGCCCTCAACTCCTCGCTTGTTATCATCATAAGCTTTGATAGTCATATTGGAGGGACTTAGATCCGTCTTCTCTATACCCAACCTTGCCAAAATTTTCAATGGACACACATTGATGGATGAGCCATCATCCACCATTACACATGATGTCTTCCTGCCCTTCACTTCAGCTCAGATGAATAAGGGTCTATTATGGTTATTTCCCTCAGCTGAGAGTTCTTCCTCGGAAAAGGTTATCACATGCGCAACTTCCTTCTGTACTGATCCCACAAACATCGCGGGGTTGGCATCCTCTAGCACTCTTATCTTGCTCAAGGCCTCAACCATGGCCCGTCTGTGCTCCTGCGATGCACACAGCAACTCCCAAATGCTTAGATATGCTCGCGTATTCTTCAGCTGACGCAACACTACATCTCCTTTAGCATTATCCCAGTTTTCTACTATTTCTCTGCCATCTGCCAACACTTCCTTGCCTTTTTCTGCAGTATCACTGTAGAAACGCCCACTGCTGGTCATTCCTTTCACCTGCTCTTCGTCACTGCTGGAGAAGTCCAGCCAGAAGTTCTTCCTTTGCTCATTTTCATCCTCACTGTTGCTATCCCAAATCCCGAGGCAAAAGGCTTGGTGGTCAAAGGTTTGGAGGACGATGCTTTCGGGTAGGCCAGAGCTTATCATATAGGTAGGTGGCGGGACAGAGTGATAATTTGGTAGGGGGTTTCGGTGTGTGTTGGGTTTTTCTTTCTCAGGGTCGGGTGTTTTATGGGAGTCTATGAGGTCCTGGATTTCGTGTCTGAGGTGGGCACAGTTGTCAGTATCATGGCCCTTCTGTTGGTGGTTGTGACAGTAAAGGCTTAGGTTATAGTGTGATGGTGGGGGATTGGGGAGTGGTCTAGCTTCTAAGGGTTTAAGGAGTCCATGTCTCGCCAACTTCTCAAGCACCTTAGACAAAGGTCTACCCAGGTTTGAAAAACACCGGCTTCTGACTGCGGCTACCTCGGCAGAGACAGGCTTGGCACCTGATGGTCCTCCAACAGTCCTCATGTTCAGACTATAAAACTTCATGTTCTATGCTTCCTCTTCCTCAATGTCCATGACAGTCTCCCTCAACTGTCAAAAATCCATAATCATGGAGGTCATTCTCCTCAGCTTGCCATAGATGGAGGGCTTGGTGCCCTTGATGATCATTTTGATTTGGTCCTTCTCCAGGGGCCGAGTCTGCATTTTCAAAAGTTGGCTTCTCCAGCGGTCCACGTAATCCATGAAGCTCTCCTCCGGCTTCTAATTGGTATTCTCCAAGTCGCGAAGCGACAAGTCGATCTCCAAATCTGTTATGTACTGAGTCAGGAAGGCCTCTGCCAATGCCCTTCAATCATCTTTGACCTTCCTCTCGAGGCTGTGATACCATACAACGGGTGCCCCCTCAAGCGACATCCTAAACATCTTCTGAACCTAATGTTTCGTCAAACCCACTGAACTCATCACCAAGACATATTACCGGAGATGGACCTTCGGATCTCTGTTCCCATTAAATTTAGCTAAGTCAGACATCTTGAACTGAGCTGGCAACTGCTGCTCCAACGTCATCGCCTCATAGTCTAACAGATCTTCATGTTTGCCCCTCATCTTACGGGTAACAGACTCGACCTGATCTCAGAGTTTCTGCAATTCAGCCTGATACCCGACCATTCTTCCTACGGCATACTCAGCCATATCATCATCGAAGACAGAGATATCATCATTCAGCCTGTTCAGAGGGTCCTCGCACCTCACATTCTCAGAACCTCCCCCAGCACGGGGCACGGCCATATTAGCCACAGTGGCAGTCAAAGCTTGCAGTTGTTCGGTGACCTTAGTGAGATTATTCTCCAGCTGATCCATACGGGATACCTCGTTCTCTGATTCACTCATATTCGCTGACGGCCTTTTGACGAGTCTGCCCTCTTCCCTAACCCAACGGGTATCTATGGTGTCTTTTCAAACTGTATGTTAGCATGAATGCATGCGATGCAAATATATAAGTCGGCCCATTGTCATTCCAAAGTATTCAACCATACTACTGTGCGGAGCAAACTTGTCCCAGTTGAAAAGGCTCAATAGGTTTACACTTTTGCGATAACATGGCTAAACAACTTTAAATGATAAAAGGCCTAAACAAAAAAAGGCCCATTGGCATTTCAGAAGATTTGGCCCAATTTCCATAAAGCACGGACTCGTCACAGTTTAAATGGCCCAACAAGCCCATACCTCATGACAAAAATTCCAACTGAATCTAAATGACGATGGTCCTAAACGCAAGCATGAAGGAATAGTTTTTATTGGTCCTACAACTACTGTTCATATACGGGTTTATAGGGGGTATATACAAAGGCTCCCGCTGGCGAAGGATTGCCCACAACTATGACTCCCCACTCAAAGGTTCGAGCGACCAAGTGAGCGCACCTTTTTTTATACCTTAAGGTACGTGCCAACGAGTTATGGTGCGTGGCTGACTGTCAAATGGATGTCCTATTGTAGATTCCCCAGAGGGAGGGTGGAGCAAACTCTCTTAAATACCCAAGCCTCTTAGGCTTTTATCGCCTTGGTGACAGGAATAAACAACAAGTCCAAATTAGTCCATCACAGTAAGCTTCGAGTAAGTGATTATCTAGGTGCCTTCACAGCTTTTCCTTATAGAAAGGTAGTGAATGAAGGAAGACATCAAACCATTACTTAGCTCTAATAGTGCCTTTGATTAAACCCCTTCAACCCACCGTATACACGGTTTACTAAAACAAAAACCACAAACATTACAAGGCATTATTTCAGGGCCAATTCTCTATCCCTAGTGGAGTCGCCAAACTGTAGGACATAGAACTTGACGACGTTGTTCCAGGCTCGCGGCCCGGTTGGGATTACGGAGTAGCCCATAGGGGAACTAAACCAGAAAAATAACATGGAGTTGCCACCCAGTGTGAACTGGGAAAATGATTTAAGGCTGCACTCACCCCTCATAAGGGAAGACCTCAAACCGTTGGGTCAGAATGGTCACTTACTTATGCCACTTGTAATGAATGGATTTGTGCAATAATCTAACCAAGTCTACGCAACATACATGCTCAAAAAATAACCTATATCTAGATTCACATTCATGAAAATGACTCATATATCTAAGTTCGCATGCTTTAAAAGTAAGTTGAAGTACGACAAACATGCAATCTCATGAATACATTAAATTAACACATACAGAGACATAGATAAATCATGCGTAGAAAACATCATACCAAACAACTAAATCATGCATAAAAATAAATAACGTACTAACGACTAAATCATGCTTAGAAAAATAACATACTAATGACTAAATCATGCTTAAACATAAGGTTGGATGAAACGAAATATGTGTGTGTCTCAAGTGGTACGTGGAGTTGTTTCCCAAGTACAAACCGCATTACCGTCCATTCGGATTCGGCTAAGGAATTTACGTCTGGGTTTCCATCCGATATACCGCAAGAGAGAACACATATTCCATTCATCTGAAGGTCATATCATACACCAATCAACAATACTCATGCAAAGTAAAATAAGAAAATAAATAAAATAAGGAGAATGAATAAAAAAAAAGGTACCTTCAGGTCTAACCTCTTAAGTCGTCTCTTGGAAGTGCGTTACGCGGCCGTTGGAAGGCTTAATGCTCCGTAACTCCTCCGGTTCACTGTTTCACTGTTTTCCTTCGTCGCCTCGCTGTTTTGGGATGCTATTTTACTCTGTTTTACGGCTGTTTCTGGTCACAGTTTTGGTTTACTATTTTACGGTAATGCGGGACTATTTTGGCTTACGGTTTACGGGTTTTACTGGGCAGTTTCTGCGGTCATATGAGGCAATTCTGGGTGCAGTTTTACGGTAAAATTTGGACTGTTTCAGTGGGTAATTGTGCACTGAATGCAGGCTGGTTATGGGGTGTGTTTATGCGCTGAAGGCAGGCTGGTCAGGGGGCTGATTGTACGTTGAAGGCAGACTGGTTAGGGGCTGATTGTGCTTTGAAGGCAAGCTGGTCAGAGGTTGTGTTTATGTGCTGAAGGCAGGCTACTCAATGGGCTGATTGTGCGTTGAAGGTATGTTGCTCAGGGGGCTGATTGTGCGCTGATTTGTGGTTGACGTGAATGGAGGCTTGATGTTTTGGTGATGGTGTTTCACGGTTTTGGAAGGGTTTTGAGGGCTGTGTTGTGCGGCAGTGTGAAGGTAATTTGGGAGGCTTTAGGCGTGAATGGGCCAGGGCTTCTAAGGTGGGTTTTGGCTTCTTTTTATAGGCAAATGGGTGGGGCTTGTCCCTGTATGAGAAGGGAATGAATATTGCAATTATGGGGAGTATCTCCTAATTAATGTGCTATAAGGAAAAATCTATTTAATTAAGGATGTGATTTGATTTGATTTGATTTGATTTGATTTGATTTGATTTGATTTGATTTGATTTGATCTCTTTCAATTAGGAATATGATTTGATTTGATTTCTTTTATTTGGGAAGGTGATTTGTCTTGATTTTAGCATGTGTTTAATTTGTGATTTTATTATTTTGGATATGTTTGGGCGTGCATTAGGTCTTTCGGGCGTGGGCTTGATCTAGTTTGGTGGGCTTGGCGTGTTGCTTGGTGGTTTGTGGGCTTGGTGTTTGACTTGCGGGAGTTTGGGCTAAGGATGTGTTTTAAAACAGAGGTCCAACAAGCAAACCCGAAGCTAAGCAAGCGAATTAAATCCAACAAAGTGTCAATTTCTTACTCTTCCCTTCCGACGTCTGTTTCCCGCGACTTCCACAACTTAAAGAGGTAGTGTCTCCATGTGAGACTCATCATCGGGACTTATATGCAAAAATGCAGTGCCTACAGATACTTAAATAGCTCATGAATTCTTATTGACCTGTCTATAGAACTTTGAGGACATACTCGAGGATCAAATACTGGAGAGGTAGTGCCTCGCATACGGGTATCCCGGACATACTGTGTATACAAAACCCCGTCATTGTACCCACTATAGTCACTGACTCCCTAGACCATTCTCTGATACCATCTTTGTAACATCCCCAATCCGGGAGATGCTATCGGTAGGGAAAATGTCGTACTATCCCCCTGAGCCTCTTACTTCCTAACAATATTAAACTAATATGATGTATAAACTCCTGCACGAGACCGATTCCCAACTCAATCTCATGAATGCATAATACTTTTCAAACTAAATACTCAAATTCACTATACATTACAACTTTAGTAGTGAACACTTATAACTCTTTACATGCATATTCTTACTAAACAAACTACATGTTATATAACATCCTCTGAGACCGTCTGAACTGAGTTCTGACTCGACCTGGTGGACCAAACCCTCTAGTGACTGTAATCATTATCCCTCCTCTCGAGCTCGTCCTCTGGGAATACCTGTAAAACAGAGAAACTGCTAGTGGAATGGGGGTTAGATCGTTTGAACGATCTAAGTGAGTGGACGTTTTTAAATGAAAACTGAAAGTCTTGGTCACGCGTCGAGATGCGCACCATTCCAAAAATGTATCTGGAAAAATTTCCAGTACGTATCGCGACGCGCAACAATCCAGAAACGTATCTGGGAAAATTCCCAGTTCGTGTCGTGACGCTGCGCATTCAGTGTCGTGACGCAAGGCCAATAACATGGCCTAACTTCATTTTTATTCCCTAATTTGCTCAACACTCTTTCCATACTTCCACACTACAATTTATACTTATCAATTCTTTAAACTATCATCTTCAAACATGTTAGAACCATACTTCATCATCCATTTAACTCCTTAGTCTCATAATTCCACACTACAATTTCTACATATCAATTCTTTAAACTATCATCTTCAAACATGTTAGAACCATACTCCATCATCCATTTAACTCCTTAGTATCATAATTCCAACTTAGCTCAACTTTAAGGATTCAAAAATTTATACCCTTCCTAATATACTCCAATTCCATGCTTATTATGCTACTAAATGTAATTCCAAATAGGTCACTAACATTACCAAACTTCATATCATCAAGATTCCATGATCTAAAATTTGGGTCAAAATCTTTTACCTTAATTTGCTTGATTTTCTTCATCTTCCAAGCCTTCAATGGTTGTCAATCTTCTTCCTTGCTTGATATGTGAGTGTTTGATCTTTATCTCCTCTTTATTTCTTATTTTTTCTTCCTTTTTTCTTTCTTTTTGTTTTCCTTTTTCCTTATTCTCCTTCCTTATGTTTTTTCTCATTCATTTCTTAGGGATGCTTGAATAGTAGTTTTATTTATACTAGGGCTTATTTAACTAATAAGCAATGCTTTAAATTTTAAGGAAATTCCAGAATTTAGAAGAAATGTATAGATTTCTCTAGATTCATCCCCAGTTACTATTCATTCAGGTTTTTGATCTGCGTTTTTGACCCATTTCTGGTTCAAATTTGGAAAAATATTCAACGTGAAAGTTGTAGGTCTCGATATCAGCATTCTGAAAATATAAATTCATAAATATCGGAGTTCATATGAGAAAAATATGGCTCAAATACCATGGGTTATCCGAAGTGGTACATCGTACAGTTTCGTATCGGAACTTCGAGGAATATACCGATTGTCCCCAAGGTCATTTCATGAGTATATATGTGTCTATACATAATTTATGTTTTGCGACACTCGTCTCGTAACGTAACTGTCGTCGAAATTACCATTGTTATAAATTCTCCCCCCCTTAAATAGGATTCGTCCTCGAATCCTTTATGGGCTTAACTCGTAGATTTGTCTTGGTTGAGGATACATATGTCTCTGCTTATCCTTATCTTCCTTAACTTCCTTTCTGATCTTCTGTTCGAGATCTTAATACTAAAACCTCTGGAAATCTCTTGTCATATTTATACATACCACTTTCAAAGTTTATAAGCCTAAGTGAGTAATTCCTTATTCTCATTCCATGAATCTCTGCTCAGTACTCTACACTTATCATCATACTACTATTATCTCTATGCATTACAGAAACCTTATTTACAAACCTCCAACTATATTCAACATCCTTTATCTCAAATATTCACATGAGTCATTTTTAGGAACTTTAGTTATCCTTCATGTTTAAGATATCCTCATTGTACTTTATACGATAGCTAATAACCTTCACTTTCCCTTGATTTATGTATACTTCAGATTTTTTGGCTATTCTTCATAATATACATTTCAATGACCTTATAAGATTTATTTTACTAGATATATTCTTAGCTCCATATACTGATTTTTATTCTAGCATTTATTTTCATTTCTTCACTGAATATTTGATCATTTCTCTTCTCTCATTATCAATCTATTGCTGCTTATGAGTTTCTTGTTGGGGTTTTTGGGCAGATTATCCGGGTCGCAGCGGAATGCGGGAAAATCAAATTTTCTGATTTTTTTAATTTTTCTTGGGTAATTAAAATAAATTAATTTATTTTAATCACTCAATACTCAAAAAAGAACATTTAACCCAAAAATCACAATTTCAGTAAATTACCGTAAAGCCCCAAAACTTTCCATTTTCATCATTTTAGTCCTAAGTTGTTCAAAACAAGCTTAGGTGATTTCCAATCACAACCAAAATGATTTGTACATCAAATATTCATGAAAAACATAATTCTCAAAAATTTTCCAGATTTTTCAGTAATTACCAAAACGCCCCAAAACTTTGCATTTTGATCATTTTAGTCCTAATTTGTCAAATACATAATTAGGTGATTCCAAATCTATACCAAAATGATTTGTACATGTCATACATGTCAAAATACATTAAGAAACCGAAAAACAATATTTTATTGAAATTGCCGAGAAACCCACAAACTTTACATTTTGATCATTTTGGTCCAATCTTGTCAAAACAAGCTTAGATGATTTCCAATCAATTCCAAACTGATTTTAATATCTTATATACATCACAATAAAACATATATATGAAAATCCCCAATTTTGGTTTAGGTTAGAAACCCTAATTTCTCAATTAATCAAATTAACCAAAATTAACCAAAATTAACACAATCCAACACTTTAATCCAAGCTCTACAACACCAATCTAGTCTAACCACTTTGAAACAACTCAAGAACAATTCTAGGTTATCATTGAGTGGCTTAACAACTCTAGAATGGCAACCAAGTCATATAATGACCAAAAGTGTGTTTATTAACCATTAATAAGCAAACTTTATTTATATACATGCATACAACTTTCATTCAAGCTTCCAAACTTCATAACCCAAATAAATGAAATTAGAGAAACAAGTGAACAACATTTGTTGTAGCCAAGAACAAAAGAAATATTTTTCCTACTAAAGAAAAGTTGAAATTACTTACTAATTTGCAAGTTTTCTTCACTTCTTTCTTGGCTTCTTCTTTTTTTCTCTCAAGTCTCTTATATCTTTTGTGTTTTTGAAAGCTTATAATTATGAAATAAATTAAAAAAGAAACCCTTATATACTTAGGGTTAATGGGCAAAATTGGGCACAAACGGAAAACAAAAATTTTAAAATTTTTTAACATTTAAAATGAAGCCAAATTCAAATTGACTTCTTCTTCTTTAAAGCAAATACAAGTGTAACCAAATAAATATATGTATCATACTTACATTAAATATTTGATAAAACATATATTTATAACATGTGTCAAATACTTTATTTGACAATTAATTAATATGTATTTAATAAAATCATGTATTAAATCCAAATACACACTAATTTTAAAATGACCGAAAGGCCCAAATGTATTTTTTCGTTTAACTGTTAAATGATTTATAAATAATCAATATTATAAATAATTGTTGCCCTAGTGCTATACGAGTATGTTTCATTAGTGAGACTCTCTAGATTCAAGCATATCCGTCACGAAATCCAATTCAGTGTCCATAATCTACCCACTCGTAAATTATGACGACCACGAATAAACTCGCTGAACCATACAGGTCGAGGTCATCGCATACGTATAATCCATCCATCACAGATATTCGGATTATTCCAGAGATATATATATTAACTTCAAATCTCTATAGGTATAATCATGTCGACGATTCTATTAGCAATCTCTTAATAACACTTAGAACTCATTTCCATAGTGTACCACGGGCCCATGGATTTAACTGATTGCTAATCCCATAATGAATACCTATACCATGTACACAGAACTGACGGATCATATCTTGATTTGCACAGGATATCATGAGAATCAGTCTGTACCCAACGAACAGACGGAGGTCTGATCTGAATAGATCAGTGACGTGACTGCCATTAAAGTATGGAGGATATCTCATATATCCACAGTGGTATCTCAAGTTGAAGGACCACTATGCTACTCAACCCGAGAAGATTCTTATTGACGTTGGTGTACCATCTATTAAGAATATTTGGTGAGTCATTCAGTGTTTATCCAATATAAACACCTACATGTCTATACGAGTCTCTCAAGACTCATGGTTCATTGGGATAAACCATCAGATAAAGTCTCGATATATGACATGTACTGGTCTCAACGGATTTAACTAACCGACCCGTGTTAGTAAATCTTGACCATGAACTTTATTTGAGAATAAACAACTTATAGTGGCGCTTCCCAATGTCTATTACAAACTACTTTGTAAATGCGCACTACATTGTAAATTCTTGGGTCTTTGTCTAATATATACATATCAGTAAATCATATTTAGTTTCAATATAATCGTAATTAGATCGAATGCGTATATAAAATCAAGAGGTGCAACCATAAATAAGTAATATTATGGAAAAAATAATTGTTCGTATTCATGAATTGGACAAAAATACGATCCATTGGCGCTCCAAGCACTAACCCTGACAATTTCTCCCACTTGCTCTAGTGTCAATCCACAGTATCATATATGTCTTTCAATGTGTATCACACATTCATGGCCCTCAAGACCTCACCTAGTACTTAAGAAGTAGGCAACAACAAGTAGGTCTGCTATAACATATTGAGTTTGTCTAGCAAACCCAATCATTTCCCTTTGCCAACATCATTCATATTTTGTAGAACCTAAGTTATACATAAATATGACTCAGTTGCGACATCAATATTGTGCTACAGCTATTAAGTTGTCTATGTATGTATGGATCAAATCCAAAATACTATGCAGACAACCGCAAGCACAACACTAATATCAAAACTTCTAATTTGTAAGGTTACTATGCAACTTCATAAGTTGCTACTAACTCCACTCGCACAAAAGAAACATATGTGACACTCCCACTGCATCTTTTCTGACTCTTTATGACGTAGATCGTCTAACATCATAATTTGACACAAAACTAATCTGACCCTGATGGTTGTTGACTATATTCTCTATGAACAGAAAACTCATTCTTACTCAAAGATAACAAGGAACATGTTTCAAACTCATCCTATGGTCTATAGCATATCAATATAATTCGTAATAATTACGATTAAATTGATATTCTTAATCGCATATAATTTAGTATTCATTATGCCATCATCCTATGATGATAAGATTGACTAGACATTCTAATCAATTTCTCTTTCGACAAAGGAATCATCTTTTACGAAAGATGAATGCTATATACAAGAGAAACACTAACTGTCAAACAGTTAGTCTTACTGTGTCCTTTATTAGATCATATCTAATGCACGATTAATGGGAGTATCTCACAAGTCTCTTAGTTTTATATCATACATAAAACTTTATATCAAATATAACAGAGACTACTCCACTACTTTCACGAAGAAAAGAAGACTTAGGTAAACCTTTTACGTTACTAACATCTCATTATTACATTAATAATGATAATGTCGTTAGGATATATAACACTAGAAATAAATTTATACGCACCCACTAACCCTAGCATCACATATGCATTCTCTATACTTTGATAAAAATCAGTCAATCTAACTGATATTAAAATTAGAGAACACGTATTTTTGGAAGGCTCACATGAGAATACAATAGGCTCCATAAGCTTGTATATCAAACTGTGATCTTAGTAGAACACAAACTCTATGGCCATTCCAGGGTGAACTCTTCAAAACAAAGAAATCACAACGGATCTCTTATCTAATGAAACCATTCAGAAACGTCACTTTGCATTCATAGCTAAAATACACAGTTTAAAATCAACATTAACCAACATATCTTTAATTGTTCAATTAGTGTGACTAGAGACAAGTTTCCTTAGAATCTATAATATATTACTGAGTATAACCTTTCTCACAGTCATACTATAAAGTTCAAACCTTTAATAAGCTCACTTTGCTTTTGGTGCGTAAATCATTTACACATTTTATGAACGATTCATAACGAAAGCTCAATCAAGCTCAAAACTTGATCGTAGTAAGCTATGAACAATCTTAAATCTACGATTCAATGCTAACTTTCGAAATCAATATCAAATATTGCTCCCGCTGTAAGTTATAGGATAATTTTCTTTGATAAGAAAACAACATAACCATTAAGTATCAAATACTTTGTAAATGATTCTGACATCCTATTGAACTTATACGGAAGATATCTTAGGGTTATTTCATCTTATTAATTATGTAGCTCCATTTGTAGTTTATCACTCTCATATTTCACTTCAAAAGTCAAGTCTTCTCTTCAATGGTCAACATATGATGTTACACCAAGCAATAAAATAATTTTATTACTCGGGATCGTAGAAAAGATATTCTATCAAATAGAATAAATGACAAACTTTTAACTTGTACTTCCGAGGCGCAAGTACTTTCAGTTTATATAACCATTATACAAAAGAAAGATTCAAATCTCAAACTTTTCAAGATTCAAATTTTCTACCTATACATATCAAATAAGTAACTGTAGAAACTAATGGAACCTTAATTAAAATGATGAACTAGTGTTACTGGATCATATCCCAACGAGTATTGAAATTAATTCGGTAACACTCAATATCAAACGAATCAAATCATATAAGATTTGATTCCTCCCACTAACCAATTCCATCATGATGGAATCGTAAAAGAATAATATTGAGTAAGATTCATATTCATTAAATAATCTTAGAACTAATTGCCATAATTCATATGTTTGATCGTATCAAACATCTTTGAACAATTTAAAGACTCACAATAAATTTTAAAGATACAGTTTTCAACACTTCAGATCGAATATCTTTGAACAGTCAAAATATTCTATTTGCATTTCATCAGAAACATATTGAAAGTTCTCGAACCTTTTCAAGACATTCAATATGTGTTCTTTCAGAAACCTGTAACTAAGTCATAACAATTCATTGACTAAGTTATAAAGTGAAGAAAACTAACTTAAGCAATTTATAATTCATTAAACTTCATACATCTAATGTATTAGTTCAATAAATCTTATAGTCCAATGACAATCATTAGTTAAATGATATTTAATCACATTCCTGAATATAATATTCATTAAATGGATAAGGATAATGTGGTGTGATATCGTATCAGACCATCCTTTACCATATGGAATAAGCATCTAATGCTTAAGTGATAAAAACTCATAAAGCATTGTTCTAAGTTATTTACTTAACCGAATATTTTTCTTAATGTTTATCTCTTCGTCAATGACACTACTAGTCATATTAAAATATGTAACAACTGTGTATAAGTTGTCACCTCTAGCGATGGTGTAGATGATCCATTGACCTATCGTAGTGCAATGGATGATTCTGATAAAGAGGAATGGCTCAAAGCCATGAACCTCAAGTCTATGTACTCCAACTTAGTCTGGGAACTTGGAGACCAACCTGATGGGGTAAAACCTATAGGTTATAAGTGGATCTATAAGTGAAAGAGGGGAACAGATAGGAAGGTACAGACCTTCAAAGTTAGGCTAGTGGCAAATGGCTATACCCAGAAAAAGAGAGTTGACTATGATGAAAATTTCTCACCAGTAGCCATGCTAAAATCCATCTGCACTCTTCTGTCCATTGCCGCATATTATGACTATGAGATTTTTTGAATGGACGTCAAGACTGAATTCTTGAATGGCAATCTTGATGAGTGTATCTATATAGTACAACCAGAGGGGTTCATAGCCCAAGGTCAAGAGCAAAAAATTTTACAAGCTGCAAAAGTCCATTTATGGACTCAAACAAGCATGTCGATCTTGGAACATAAGATTTGATTCCACAATCAAGTCTTATGAATTTGAGCAGAATGTTGATGAGCCTTGTGTATACAAGCGCGTCATTGACGGGAAGGTGGTTTTTCTTATTTTATACGTCGATGATTTTTTACTCATTGGGAATGATGTAAAGATATTCTCGGATTAGCAATATAATATCATCGGTTCATGAAAGATTTCTCCAAAATAGCATTGTCGCTGACCATGTTGACCAAAAAGGCATTTGGTTTATTTAGGATGATAGTTGTGAAGTTTTCTTGAAAATGAAACTTAGGCTGACGACTGCACAAGTTCTTACTGTATTCAACAGTAGCGAACCCTATGTAGTTTACACTGATGCTTTCAAATACAGGATTGGATTGTGTACTGATGTAGAATGGCAGGGTGGTAGCGTATGCTTCCAAACATTTGAAACCACATAAAAAGAACAACCCTACTCATAATCTTGAACCAGTTGCGGTGATCTTCACCCTTAAGATATAGATGTGTTATTTGAATTATGTCAGACTTGAAATCTTCACTGATCACAAGAGTTTCAAATATGTTTTTAACCAGTGAGATCTAAACCTGCGACAACGACGATGGGTCAAATATATGGAGGATTATGACTTTTCTCTTTAATATCACCATAGGAAAGGTCATGTGGTGGCCGATGCTCTGGGTAGAAAACCTCGCGATGTGCTAGCTGCCCTAGCTTTATAAGACAGTAAAAGTTCAATTGTTGTAGGGGATTACAGCCTGGAATATTTTGAGAATGAATATAATTCTTGACTCAAAAATGTCGTGGATACTTTATTTCATGTCCAGATTATACAACAAATTCAGAGTTGAGATGAGGAATTAAGGGCAATTTGGGAACAAATTCGGAATGGAGACCAATTGGAAGGTTATAGTATAAACGATAATGGCTTCATACTTTTTAATAGAAAACTAGCAGTGGCCGATATTTTGGAGTTGGTACTCATCGCATCAATTTCTTATGTATTATCATGCAAATACATATCAGTGTGTATATTTTATTATGAATAAAATATAAAGTTTCATCAATATTCTTTCTTTTATACATGGTAAATGCATAAATGACCCTAGAATAATAAAGTTATAATATAGTTGCAAAAGCGTTACAACTGACATTGAGAGATATTATAACAGTTTCATTTTTAAATAGTTCCTGGTCAAGTTTATATTCTTGGTCAGAAAGTAAACCCGGGAGATGAGTACATGCCGTATATCAGAATATTAGATTCTAGTGGTTTATCTCATTGAACCGTGAGTCTATGAAGACTCATATAGACATGTAAGTGTTCATAGTGGATGAACAATAAACGACTAACCAAATATTCCTAATAGATGGTACACCATCATCAAAACTTTCCCTTTGGGCTAATTTTTGATTTTAGGTATAGTTGGGACTTTGAAATTTTGATTTTTTTTTATTTTGATGTATTAAAGTAAAATAGTTTATTTTAATCAGCCAAGAAAAATTATTAAAATAAGAAATAATTGATTTTTCCGGCTTCCACTGCGCGTCTCGATAAAATTATAAAATCGCCAATAAATCCATGACAAGATTCAAGCTTAATATATGATATTTAATCCAAACATATAGATCTGTGTATATGTATTCATTGACTTGATCAAATAGAATTGTTTGACATTTTTATGGAAAATTCCTAATTAATAAGGCTTGAATAGTGACTTATGCATATAATAATATTATCTAGATCTGTCTTATCAATACAGATGCAAATAAATTTATGTGACTATATCGTTATTATGCCAAAGCGGTGACGATATGGCAGATGAAAATTTTATTTATGCCAATAGACCATATTTGTTTTATGTGGTAAATTCAAATGAAAGTGGAAATCATGAACGTGCTAAAGCTGTCAAGGCTACATCAATACCTTGAATTTATCAATGATAAGTAAAGCCTTGAATATGCTTCATTATGAGCGTGCCAAAGTTGTCGCAATGAGATACGGTTCAGAACCGATACCCATGAGTCACATATGTGTGATTGACAATTGGTTGTCTACTTGTGAATATACATAAGTGAGAACATGTCAAATCTGTGAGCCAAAATATATTCACGTGGTCCACTTCTCACTATGGAATTTGATTTAATTATTGAATTCGTTATATTTCGGTATAACATTATTTAATGGAAGTCTTTTAGATTAAAAAGCCATAATCTATTAGATTTTATTTATATTGATGAAACCTGTTGTTTTTTTGCTGACTACTATTTCGTTGTATATGTGAAAAATTTGCGATGGCAGCTTCCTCGCCCACTAATCATTTTGCTCGTATATTGGATTTGAACAAGCTTAAATGCCTTGAGAATTTCACAAATTGAGAGCTGGATTTGAGGATTGTCCTCGATTCAGAAAATCTAGGGTACATAGTTACATAACCCGATGCATGTCGCACTGCTCAAGGAGTCTACTTCGGTTGAATTTGAAACGTTTCATAAATGGAAGGAATATGACCTAAGATTTAGATCATATATTATCAGTTCGTTGAATCCTGAGCTTAAGAGGTAATATATTGATATTTCTAATACTTATAGTATGGTGACATGTCTGCGGGAGTTATTTATGAATTAGGAGCACGTCCTGGTTCATAGAGTATCTATGGAATTATTCCACTCCAGACTGGATAAAGGTCAACCAATCAGTCCACATATGCTTCATATGATTGAATTGATTGAGTAGTTGAGGCGATGTGATTTCCCACATAATATACTCTTGGCCAAAATTTGATTTTTGGCTCACTTCCATGATCATGCTATCAGTTTTTTATGAATTTCAATAACCCAAGGATTTTCTGCTCTTACAATGAGTTATGTAAGATGCTTTAAAATATGGAGGAGGATATAAAAAATAGAGTACAAAATCTTGTTGCGAAACCCTATTCACTCTTTGCTTTTTCCCAATCTAGGGAAAAATGAATAAAAATAAGGGAAAGAATAATGGTTCTAGTAATCCTCTGTAGGGTAAGGTAGCAAAACCTAAACCCAAGAAAACCACTGAAGACAAATGCCATCATTGTGGTAAAATCAGGCTTTGGCAGAGAAATTGCCCGGATCACCATGCATATATCAAGAGAGACAGAGACTCAACATTAGGTAAGTTTATTTTTCTTGTTATCGATATCTCGTCGACTTGTGAATCTATGACAACCAGTTAGATTTTGGATTCTGATTTTCATATTCATATCCTCAATTCGTTGTGAAGGCGGATGGTAAGTAAGAATCTGAGACCTGGGCAAATATAGTTGTGTTTTGGGAATGGTGACTCTCTAGATGCGATTGTAGTGGGAGTATACGAGATTCCCTTATTCAGTGGTAGTATTTTATTACATAACTATCATTTTATTCCAGGATGTGTAATGAATATTATATCACTTTTGCATTAAATAGATGAGGTTATCATGTAAATATTAATAAATGATCCTTATATTTATATGATAAAAATAATATTCAAATCCTTGTGTGTCCAAATGAGAATGGTCATTATATTTTGCATACTATACGATATATTTTAAATATCGGGACTAATAAACGTAGTAGTCATAATGTAAATAATACTTAACTATATCATATGAGGTCAGGTCATATAGGCGTATGACACATAATCCAGTTGGGAATTGTTTGATTGAGAATCTTACCATTGAGCCGTATCTGACTTCTGATTCTTATATTCAGGGTAAAATAACCAAAGCCTCATTTACTAGTGTAGGACATCGGGCCACTAACTTGTTAGATTTCGTACATTTTGATGTATGTGGTTATATGATATGGACTATTCACTGTGGCTATTCGTAATTCGTTACCTTTAATAAATTTATCATAGTATATTTTTTTTTGATGAAATATAATACAGAAACCTTTGTAAAGTTCAAACAATTCCGAAAGGATGTAGAAAAGTAGACTGGACAATATATTAAATATCTTGGATCAGATCAAGACGATGAATATATGAGTAGTGAGTTCACCGATTATTTGAAGAAGAATGGGATTCTCGTTCAATATACTCTTCTAAGTACTCTACACCACAATGGAGTATCTGAAAGGAAAAATCAGACTTTATTAAATATGGTCTGTTATATGCTGAGTTTTACAGAGTTACCATATTACCTATGAGGTTACACTCTTCTTACCGCGGCTCATATGTTGAATAGAGTTTCTTATAAAGTCGTTCCTACGAATCCGTATTAGATATTGACTGGTAGGAAACTTAACCTTAATTATGTTTGGGTTTATGGTTATCCTGTGTATGTAAGAGTGGTGTAGCAGAATAAGTTTTTACCTCGAGGACAAAAGTTTAGGTTTGTCAAATATCCTTCGAATTCGAAATGATATTTATTCTATGATCTAAAGCATCAAAATATTTTCGTAGCTTGCTTCACTAAATTTCTAAAGGTAGAATTTTTGGTTGAAGGTTGTATAATAGACAAGTTGACTTGACGAAGTCCAACCTATAACCGACGAACACGAAAGAAGTGTGAGGTTCAAGCAGATGAATAACCTTCTTCACACACATTCAGTAGGTCAAGTAGGGTATCGAAACCTCATAAGTGCTTATATTTGATACAAGATAAAAGACTTGATGAGCTCTTGATTGAAGAGATTGGCCCTTACACCTATATAGAAGTGATGTTAGATATCGACTTCATAAAGTGGTAAAAACCATGAAATCAGAGTAAGACTCTATGCATCAGAATCAAGTATGGGACTTGGTTCCGCTCCCCGAAGGAATTGTTTTTTTAGTTGTAAATGAGTTCACAAAAGGAATAAGGGGTATTATGGAAAAGTTGAAACCTTTAAGGCTCGATTAGTAGACAAATGTTACACGCAACGACTTGACATCGACTTTGATGAAATCATTTCACTAGTTGTTATGCTAAAGTCTATTAGGATTTTATTGACAATCGTTGCCTACCATGACTATATATAAGGACAAATAAAATGAACAATCATTATTTCCTTGGTACATGGAGTTGTGTCATGAGTGAAAACCATGGGACCCTCCATTCGAAATCGGCTATGGAATTTACATTCGGGTTTCCATCCTTTATACCGCAGGAAAGCATGCTACCAGATATAGCCAATTATATGACCACGATAATTTTATGACAGATTTACGTCAGACTAGAAGTATGAGATATCCTGTCGGAGATACTGTGTCAAAAATAATAGACGAGGAATTAAAAGTTTGGGGCTCTCAGGTCGTACCTAAGGTGAAACTAGGCTCCGAGAACACCTCTGAAAATTTTAGTTGATTAATGAACCTAACTACTGGAGAGAGAAACTCAAGGTTATCTTTTGGTTTGGTTTCTTTTCTCAATCGTTCTTTTTTTATGTTTCTGAGTGAATGTTTTTTCTATTGCTCTCCGTTTTTTTGTGTGTATGGGTGTTCCCCCTCAAACTGTGAAATACGTTCCTTTTTATAGTGTGATGTAGCTAATAAGGAAAAGATCTCCCTTAGCAAGGAAACAGATAACTATGGAAAGTGTTTAAGAAGAAAATCTTTTAAGAATGAAATGATCTGTGTTATTAAAACTGGTTAAGAATAAAAAAATGATCAAATCTTTCTCTTAATCTGGAAATATGACGCATATCCGGCCTTACTTGTATAATGCCCGTCCAGATGTGGTGGTGTATATCCGACCGGATGTAGATGCCTCTGCTCCAATATTTAAACTTTGCAACCTTCCTAAACATTCAGAGGGTAAACGGAAAATACATGCGAATGGACCTAATAGTCATTTCCTAATTATTGTGTATTTGTACTTAATGAAAGATTTTGTTAAATACACATTAATTAAATGTCAAATTGTGATATTTGACATATATCATAAATATATATGTATTTGGATATTTAATGTAAATATCATACATATATTTAAAATATTTATATTTAAATAATTATTTAATTATTTAATTGTTAAATAATTAAATTAATTAAAATATAAATATCTTAAAGTTTTGATATTTATGGAAATGCTTTTAGTTGCTTTATTTGACTTTAAGAAAATCATTAAATGGTTTGATGATGACTTATGCAAGTTGATAAAGTAAATTAAATGAAACAAATTAAATATCTAGATATTTAACCTTCCAAATTCGGCCAAGGGCTATTTTTGTGAAGTATATTTGTTTTGTTTCATTTTTAGGGTTTAAAAAGTTCATTAGATACCAAATAAAACATAAAAGAATATGAGAGAAAAGCTTGAAGTTCAAAGAGAAAAGGCTTGAAAAAGCTTGTTTTTGTATGTCTTTCTTTAATGTCTTCAACATGAAATATGTTTCTAACATTCTTAGCTTCATTTTGTGATGCTTTGACGTTATCTCTACTCTTATAGTTTGTGTTTATATGGTTGTGAACTTGAATGAAATATTGATGCATGTAAGTAAGCTTGAAATGGTTTCAAAGCTTTCTTTTGGTTTTTAGAAAATCAAGTTGTCATTCTAGAGTTGGTAAGCCACTCCTTGGTGACCTAGAATTGTTCTAGAGTTGTTTCAAAGTGGTGAGGCTAGATTGGTGAAGTATTGAATGGATTAAAGTGTTGGATTTTGTAAATTTGGTGAAATTGGACAATTTGATGAAATTGAAACTTAGGATTCATAACCTATTCCAAATTTAGGGCTTTTCATATATGTGATGTATTATGGTATGAATATGATGCATGTAAAATTTTAGGTTGATTGGATTTGATCTCGGCATGTTTTGAACTAAAGGGACCAAATTATAATTAATTGAAAATTATGGGTGGCTCACGGCATTTGACTAAAAATTGGGGATTTGTGTGAAATTTTATTTTGATGCATTAGATGTATTGAAAAATATTTTAGAAATGATTTAGAATCATCCAAAATTATATTTGATAAGTTTTGGGCTAAAATAATCAATTTACAAAGTTTTGGGGCAATTCGGTAATTACCAAGAAATTTGATCTCTTGTATAATTTTTCAAAATTTGATAATTGGATAATTAAATAAATAAGTTTATTTAATTGATCCAAGGAAAAATTTTGAAATCGGAAAATTTTGATTTTCCACTATTCCACTGCGTTACCGATATTCCCCCTTAAAACCCCAAAAGATTGAAGTTAGCAATGTCTTCATCTTTTGCATACCTTATTTAACCCCGATGGTATTATATATCATGAAATTGATTTCACTCAAGGTTATAGATCGTAATATGATGGTAACCATCACTTATTGGCACGTAACCTTTATCATGCAAGTGCGTTCACTTGGTCTATCTTGATCATGAAATGAGCGGCCTTATCTTTTAGCGATGGAAAAGAACCAAGGTAGCCAAGGTTCACCATTTAACGTAAGAAGAGGACGAGCTCATGTACCTCTGTTGGTGCACGAGCTAAACCAAACCTAGGACAGATATGGGACTTACCCTATGCGCGAGAGAGATAAGGTTGGAAAGATGAATGCTGCCATTTAAACAAGCTTTGCATTTCATACATACATGCATTTCATACATCTCATGCATCATGCTAAACCTTTATGGTTGCAGCCATCATAGCGGGGCATTGGGTTATAGAGGAAGGAAGACTAGTCAAGAAACTGATAACCACCAACACAGAAATGGCTGACAGTGATAATTCTCAGGTGAATCAATTAGAAACTACTGTGAAAAAATGACAAAATAATTATAAACAGTGCTTAATGCTCTTGCCAATATGATGGCAATTCAAACAACACCTTAGGTAACAAGGGCCAAAGTTAGCGAGACGAGGGGTGAGGAGTACGAGAGTAGATTTGAGGAAGTCCATGCCATTGATGATGTAGAAGATATAGCAGAATATGCTGTAGAAAAAAGGCCAATTCTTAGGCCGGAGTTGAACTACAGAAGTTTAATGAGTAAATGGAGGCAGTGACTCAAAAGTGAAAAGAAAAATGAGGATTTGCTGGATTACAACGCTATGACCTTTAAGGAACAACCGCCCACCCAATTCAAAATGACAGGATTGATAAGTTCAATGGGAACAGAGACCCTAAGACATATCTATGTCAATATGTATATTTGATGAGTGCGACTAGATTATCCTGACTTAAGTGTAGAAAATATTTGGAATGTCACTGGAAGGAGTGCCCGTGGTGTGGTACCACGGCCTTGAGAGAAAAGTAAAAGATGATTAAACCAAAATGTCACAGACATGGAGATTTATGTCCACAACTTAGAAAACACCAAATAAAAACAATAAGAAAGCTTTAAGGAGTACGTTGACCGCTGGAGAGACCAGCTTTTGAAGATGCAGACTTGACCTTTAGAAAATGATCAGATCAAAATAATAATCAAAGACACCAAGCCTTCCATTCATAAGAAGCTGAGAAAGATAACGTCTATTATCTCTGATTTTTGACAGTTAAAAGAGACTGTTATAGATATAGAGGAGTAGGAGATAGAGAATAAGTAGTTTTATAGTGACAAGAAAACCTGGAGGACCCTCTGGCACAAAGACCAGTCTTGCTGAAATTACCACTATAAGGAACATGAGGTTCTTTAACCTTGGCAGACCTTTGTCAAGGGTGTTTGAGAAACTAAAGAGGCAAGGCCTGTTGACAACCCTATAACCTAAATCATTACTGAACCTTACTCCTCACCACATAAACCTCGACCAATACTACCAATTCCACCAACAGATAGACATGACACCAATAATTATGTTCTCCTCTTATATGAAGTCCAAGGCCTTATAGAAAGTCGTAAAATCCTCGACCTAAAAAAAACTAAACTAATACCACCCGAAGTCCTCTACCAAAACACCACGTCGTACCATCACAAACATACATGATAAATTTTAGCTTGCCAGAAGAATATATCATGCGATCATTCGACCAACAAGCCCACATCATGTGAGTATGTGATAATAGTGATAATGATATTTGAAAATCCAATGGATTTTGGGAAAATTTCTCAAGTAGTGACAGAGAAAAAGTTGGAGGAATGACAAGAAGTGGGTGATTCTATGACAACCCCGTTGAGAAGAGGAAATGAGTAGTATAAGAGGAAATAGATAATGAGAAAGAGACAAATGAATGAAAAGAGGGTGAATACAAAATGGTGCTTCAATAATTGAAAGGAACTTGAGCACATATTAATATATGGAAGTTATTGTGTTCCTCTCAAAAATACAGAAAGGCCATGGTTGAGGCCATTGGAAAATTATGGTAACCGCAGATGCATACTCGACAGCAGTCTTTAGGACTGTCCATGAAGAAAAGAAACAAGTAATCATATTTTCTGAAGAGAATTCGTTGGAGGGGAGAAACCACAACCACCCATTATTTATCAAGGCCGAGGTGAAGGGTAAGAAGACCTCATGCGTAATGATAGACGATGGGTATTATGCCTGAAGAACTAATCCCTTATGACATGACAATCAAGGCGCACGGTGACAGTAAGCGAGGAGTAGATGGCATCTTTATTACCATGGTTAAAGTAGGCCCAATCAAGGACGAAGTTGAATTTGTTATGTTAAATATCCCAACCACATTTTTCGTGCTCTTAGGGAGGCTTTGGTTCCATAAACTTGGAGGGGTCATATCGATAATAAACCAAATGATTAAGTTCATGCATGAAGTGGATATCATCATTATTGGGTTGAAGTAGACAATGTCATGGCCATTTTGGAAGTTTAACCATTTACAAGGTTCCAAGTAGCCATCATTTTTGAGGAGTCGGTAGAGTCATTGTTAGCAAATATTATGAAGAAAATGAAGTATGGGCTTAATGCTAGACTAAGGGTGCTAGGCCAATGGGTGAGTACGCTGCCAGATTTCAAAGGATAGACTACCAAGAATGGGCTTGGGTATCATTCAGAGGATGAAGAGAATCTGAAGGCTAAGAAGAAAGGAACACAGATGTATGACTACTTTGTGAAGGCCGAATATCAGAGAACTCAAAAACCTTACGAAATCAATGACGTCATTATGCTAGGATTCAAGATCTTTGCTGATGTGGTAGATTGGAACAAAATTCTGATGATCGAAGAAGAAAGGGAAAAGAAGGGCACAGATCCATGACCAAAAGATAAGCAAGAAACAGAATGGGAAGAAGAGCTACTCATGCTGGAGAGCCGACAATAGAGGACTCCAAGACAGTCGAGAAGGATGGAGAAGATTGCGAAGACATCTATATACCAGAACTATTTGATTATAACCTTGCTTTTAAAATTAATAAGATAAATGATTTTGCTTACTTGCCTAATCATTTTTCTTTTAGTATACATCATGACATGAGCATATTTGACATTAATTCAAATAAAATGAATGTATTTAATCTTGGTACATGTGAAAACTCTAAGAATATATTAATTACAAGTGAGGTTACCCATGAAGAGAGAAAATAATTAGAGGGATCACTAATAAATATGGAAAAGTATTTTTCTCATCCTACAAAGATATAGCCAGAGAAGGCAAAAGTATAACGCAACATGTGATACCAACAGATCCGAACATGAACCCATAAAGCATAAACTTTGAAAATGAGGCCAAAGTGGGTAGAAATGATAAGGGATGGGGTAAAGAAATAAGTAGAAGTAGGATTCTTAGAAATGGTAAAGTATCAATAGTGTTAGCCAATATTATATTGGTACCGAAGAATGATGGAAGAGTCAGAATATGTGTGGACTATAGAGCCCTCAATAAGGCTTGCCTAAAAGTTGATTTTATCCTCCCACCCATAGATGTCTTGGTAGACAGTATAACCTTATCAGCCATGTACTCATTTGTAGATGGATTCTCTAGGTATAATCAAATATACATGGCAGAAGAGGACAAGCACAAGACGACATTTACCATGGAGTGGGAGACGTACTGCTATAAGGTAATGTCATTTTAGATGTGGAGGAGTTCCTAGCACAACAACCAATTGAAGAGGATTATTCAAGGTTGGAAAATATATTTTGATGGAGCTGTAAACTGCAAGGGAACGTGCATTAGAATCATTTTGAAACTTGGCCAATGGCTAAAAGGCTAACAGTAACTAATAATATAGCATAATATGAGGCGAGTATCTTTGGGTTAGAAGCATTAATAGCCTGGGGCGAAAGATGTAGAAGTTTTTTAGGATTCGATGCTAGTAATTCGACAAATAATGGGAGATTGTGAGTCAAATGAGAACAAAATAAAGCCATATCTATTACATCTTAAAACATTGATATGAAGTAACTCGGGATGCACCTTCCAACACTTGCCCCAAGAAGAAAACCAAATAACTATGAAACCCTTGGTGTTAACCACATCTAGTAAACCCAGTTATGAAATGGGAATAGTCATTGAAGTTGAAGATGGAAAACCATGGTCTTACGACATCAAGAATTTATTGGATCACAGAGAGTTTCCGGAGGGAGCAAGTATAAAGAATAGGGTGGCGATTCAAAAATTGGCCTCTTATTTATAAGCTTAAAGAGAGATTTGTATAAAAGGCTGTCCAACAGAGTATAGTTGAAATGCTTGAAGAAGAGGGAAGCCTAGAAGGTGATGGAGTAAATCCATACAGAAGTATATGGACCACATATGAGTGGCTTAATAATCAAGGAAAATTATGAGAGAAGGATTTTATTGGCTAACCATGGAGGCGGATTGTGCAGAATTGGTGAAACATTATCATAACTGTCAGGCTTAGGGAAATATGAGTCATTTACCACCAATGGAGTTAAATGGGCTATCAGAGCCTTGACAGTTCTTAGCATGAGGTATAGACTTGATTAGTTAAATCAAGCCACATGCCTAAAATGGGCATCGATTTATAGTTGTGGCCATAGGCTATTTCTTTAAGTATGCGGAAGCCGAATCTTTTAGTAATGTCATGGCCAAACAAATTTCTAAATTCATAGCACAGAACATCGTTTGTCAGTATGGGATCCCACATCACGTGGTGACAAACAATGTAGTACAGTTTCAAGGAGAAACCAAAGCTATACTTAGGATCAGACATCACAAGTCTTCTCCTTATAGACCACAAGCCAACAAAGCAGTAGAGGACGCAAATAAGACTTTAAATAATATAATGGCCAAAATGACAGAAAATTATAGAGATTGGGCTGATAAATTGCCATTTGCACTATGAGGGTATAGGGCTTCGGTCAGGACGACAACATGAAATCAGGCTAAATCTCAGCACCAGACTTTCATTGCACCCCCTCATTCCATGCATCATAAGAGAGATTCTTCTTTACCATAGCATGAGGCTAAATGATGTTGTGGACCAAAATAAGTAAGGATATACAATGGTGGACGGACAAGAAGCCTTACCTTCTTTTGCAGCCACACCTAAAGGAAAAGAAAATAGAGAAAAAGTGTTAGCTCTCTGGGTTGAAAACTGGAAAAGGCATCCCGGGCAAAGGTTAGAGCAACCCGCTAGTTTGAAAATCCGAAAGGATAGTCTAGGCAAAATTTAAGGAATAAAAAATTGTGTTAGCTCGCTGGGTTGAAAACTTGAAAAGGTGACCTAGACAAATGTTAGAGCAGTTTGCTAGGCTGAAAATCTGAAAGGACAGTCTAGGCAAAAATTAGGGCACACCTGCAAGAATAGAGGACTCCTCATAAATCGATTGACAGGGTTTTGCTTAATCCTGTCCAAGCGATGAAGTGTCTCAGCCAAAATGATGGTAAAAAGGTCATGGCCGCACCTGAATAATATGGAGAAACCGATAGTCATCTCTACTACTATCGCGACACGTTAGAAGATATTGGGTATAATACAAAACATAACCACACTTCTTCAACGGTGGGATCCTATCTCCATGTTAGAAGCAACATCCAATAGTATAGTTAGTCCAATGGAGAAGGGAACGGGTACAACCATCTCCATCTCATCCAGGCTAAAAAGAAAAGCTTCAGAGGCTTTCCGAGGAAAATGACTTTTAGAGAAATGCATCACCAAAAGGGTAGAATAATGAAAGTGAAGGCCCATGATGGCATCAAACTCCTCAGGCAATGGGCAGAACTCATGGCCACTGAGACAGAAGACATGATTTTCAGTATCCTATAATGAGGAAAATGACTGTTAGAGAAAGATATCACTAAAGGGGTAAAATAATAAAAGTGAAGGCCCATGATGGCAACAAACTCCTCAGGCAAGAGGCAGAACTTATGGCCATTGAGATGGAAGATGTGATTTTCAGTATCCTAGAATGAGGAGGCAGGTTTCAAAAACATATAGTCTATCTTGACTCGATGCAAGTAACAAAGTGCAGAAAGTTGAACCTAGTCTGAGGGCGACCAGTCAGACACCTGCAGATAAGGGACACAACCAGATTTACAGAGCGCGAGCCATGAAGATAATTGAAGCAATGATCGGATATAGAATATGGGAAGCCAAAAATGGGCTATGGTCGGTCAGATATGGGTGGATAACTAGAGATTCTACGAAAGGAAGTAGGGTTAGGGCAGAAAGAAAAAGACCTAGAATGTATTCCAAGGTGAAGAAGAAAAAAAGGGTCGAGGCCTTATATAAAGGAAGTCAGAGGTAACACTATGAGAAGGCAAAATTCCCACTCTCAGAAATAAATTTATTACTACAAGGTATCAAGGAACATCTGGCCGGATATGCATATTATTTCCGGCCTGACATATAAGAGAAGCACAGAAGATTGATCATATGTCCAACCAGACTTAAATTATATCCTACCAGACATTTTGTAGTTTAGATAGTATGTAAATATATTCCCATGATAATTGCATTATAATAATTGAGAATAAAAAATGTTTTCATGGATGCCAGAGTTTGTACATAAGGCCTTAAAGTTTCTGTTTTACAAAATATTTCTGACACATAAAAGAAAAAAGAAAAACGGGTTGTTATACTCCTCCGAGGATGACTCATTATCCTCTTTATGCTCATTGGCCCATGACGACGACTCAGGTTCTATGGGAGCACGCTCAGGATACAGTCCCTTCGTGCGTACCTCCCACTGATAGTCCCGTGTCTGCTGGCAGACGTGTCGCTGGGGAAATATATCATGCTGACGTTGGGTGCCCTAAGACTTCTAGTATGTGCCTTTAGGCTACACAGTGGTCAGAAACATACAAAAGGTAAAATAATAATACATGTATTTATGCATACATGCTAATTTTATTTTACAGGTGTCTGGTAGGAGTAGCTCTGCGTATTTCGCACCGCCTTCACTGCTTGCGCTATCTGTAAAATTTACGGGGACCTACAAAATCAGCATGACCAGTATTGGCAGATAAACAGAGAAAAATGAAGAGAACTGTTGGAAATACTTATATGGGTAACCTCAGTAGAAGTGTGAGTCAGCAGTGACATCCTCTCAAGAGACAGAATTTGAACCTCTACCGCTCTAGCATCCCCTCGG
>SKCR01023686.1:0-271759 GCA_019454045.1 Zanthoxylum bungeanum
TCCAAATATGCTAGAAGCATGAGTTCGATATCCGCACTGGCTTTCATCCAGGAAGGATACGCCTTGTTACGACATATTTGCATACTTTTGGATGCTTCTAAGTTCATCCCCACGACCACGGTTGCCGAAAGCCCAATTCTTCGTTTATAGAAAATGGCATGATCCCATAATCGGCTTAGTCTATGTGGAAAATGGGCGGTCTTTGTATTTTACCGATGGAAAGGGACCGAGGTAGCCAAGGTTCACCCTGTAGGATATGAGAGAACGATTTTATGTACCCCATATTGGTGCATAAAATAAACCATACCTAGGACATAAATGGACAGACCACAAGTGTGGGAGGAATAAGGTCGGAATGATAAATGTTGTTTTGATAACCACTTGCATCTCATGCATACATGCATCATGTTAACCTATGTGTCTTAAAAGCTATCATAGATATCCGTTGGGTTAGAAAAAAAGAAGACTTGCAAGAAGAGTTTAGCAAACATGGATATTGGGGAAAAGGAAACCGAGGAACAAAAAAAAAATTTTACGGCAAGGATAGAAAGACCATTGTGAAAAAAAAAATTATTTGTTCTTAGTCCTTAGTAGTTAGACATAAGTCCGATGATGAAATGGTTTGCTTTAGGGTGAAATCTTAGAAACGATAAACTCTTGATGTGCTTTTATCTGATACTTTGAGTAATTGATCTATGTTAGACTCGTAAACACTTGATTATGGTTCTTAGCAGTGAAAACCTGAGTAGTTAGCAAAGTGACTAGTTGAAGAAATTGTTGGTCGGTGAATGACCATTCGCCTAAATGTCTATCCTCATTTTCTTGTGTTATGATGTGTGGTATGGTTGAAAATAAAAGAAAAGTCTCTAAAGAAAAGAATTAAACCACCTATAACCGATAATCGTGAAGCTACCCATGGGCGAGTAATAGGACCACCATGAGGAGAAATGCTACCTTAAAGGGTAGGTGTGTTAAAAAAAAGGAGAAAAAGAAAAGAAAAAAAGAAGAAGTTCAAAACGAAAAGAAAAAAAAACAAAAGAGAAAGAAAACCATACCACATTGAGCACATAAAAGCAACTGCATGCATAATTGAGACATCTAGGTTGGTTTGACCCATCGATCCCAATTTTTTGACGAAATCATTGAGTTGGCTTACCTGGGGATGAATCTGCGAAGGAACCTTTGCACACACACACTTTGAGTCTGGCTTAGATCATTTATTCAAAGACTTGGATTTGAGTTGCGTTGAATGTTTTGAAGGTTCTCTGGTTTCATTACTGGGCATTCATTGAGGACAATAATATGTATAACTATTGGGAATATTTCGTAGCATGTAATATGGTATGTTGATAGCGAATACCACATCATGTAGTACACCTTGACCTAATGGAAGAAGCGAAGAACATAAAGCTAAACCAAGTCTGGGGGCGACCAGTCTACCACCTCGCAAATAAGGGACACAACGAGATCTTGAGCCATGAGACAAAGGAGAACCAACCAATCACTAGAAGAGAACTGGCAGAAGAAAATTGTAAACAGGCCCAGGGGCGACTAAAGACATTTGTAGGCAAGAGGCGACTTAAAAGCAAAGAACATATAGCTAAACCAAGTCTGGGGGTGACTGGTCTACCACCTCACGAATAAGCGACATAACAGAATCTTGAGTCATGGGACCAAAGAAAACTGAGCAATCACCAGAGTAGAATTGATAAAAGGAAACTGTAAGCAGGCCTAGGGGGCGATCAAAGACTTCTGTAGGCAAGGGGCGCCGAGGAGCACGAAGAAGGCCTAACCCATTGGAATAGGAAACATATTCATGCATGCATGCATACAAGTCATATACACGCAATTTTTGTCTTGTTTTTGTTCACAGGTTTTAAAGAAAATGAAGAAATGACAAATACGACCAAGCCATGAATGGCAACACACACCACCAGCTGTTTAGGGAATGAATCTCAGGGCCGAGGCCCACATCGTCAGCAGTTTCGGGAATGAATCCCTGGGTCGAGGCCCACATCGTCAGCAATTTCAGGAATGAATCCTAAGGTCGAGGCCCACACTGTCAGCAGTTTCGGGAATGAATCCCAGGGTCGAGGCCCATATTGTCAGCAGTTTCAGGAATGAATCCCAGGGTCAAGGACCACACTATCAGCAGTTTCGGGAATGAATCCCAGGGTCGAGGCCCACATCGTCAGCAGTTTTGAGAATGAATCTCAGGGTCGAGGCCCACACTGTCAGCAGTTTAGAGAATGAATCTCAGGGTCGAGGCCCACATCATCAGTAGTTTCGGGAATGAATCCCAGGGTCGAGGCCCACATTATCAGTAGTTTGGGGAATGAATCCTAGGGTCGAGGCCCACATTATCAGCAGTTTCGGGAATGAATCCCAAGGTCGAGGCCCACATCAACAGCAGTATCGGGAATGAATCCCAAGGTCGAGGCCCACATTATCAGCAGTTTCGGGAATGAATCCCATGGTCGAGGCCCACATCATCAGCAGTATCGGGAATGAATCCCAGGGTCGAGGCACACATTATCAGCAGTTTCGGGAATGAATCCCAGGGTCGAGGCCCACATTATCAGTAACTCCTCGGGAATGAGGATTGGCATACCGAGAATGGCGCTCCGGGAATGTAGCATAACCGCGACGCCTCAGGAATGAGGTTTAGCATGCCGGGAATGGCGCTCCGGAAATGGAGCATAACCGCGACGCCTCGGGAATGAGGTTTAGCATGCCGGGAATGACGCTCTGGGAATGGAGCATAACCGCGACCCCTCGGGAATGAGGTTTAGAATGCCGAGAATGGCGCTCCGAGAATAGAGCATAACCGCGACGCCTCGGGAATGAGTTTTAGCATGCCGGGAATGACACTCCGGGAATGAAGCATAACCGCGACGCCTCGGGAATGAGGTTTAGCATGCCGGGAATGGAACTCTGGGAATGGAGCATAACCGCGACGCCTCGGGAATGGGGTTTAGCATGCCAGGAATGGCAATCCGGGAATGGAGCATAACCGCGATGCCTCGGGATTGAGGTTTAGCATGCCGAGAATGGCGTTCGGGGAATGAAGCAAGGTTCAGAAGGGGACCACAACTATCACAACCACGACGCCTCGGGAATGAGGTCTAGCATGCCGGGAATGGCGTTCCCGGAATGGAGCATGGTTCGGAAGGGGACCACAACTTATCAGCTCAGTTCGGTAATGATTCCTAGAGATCGCAGCATCTTGCAGGGATGAACCTCAGGGGTCGCAGCACCTCACCACCAGATCAACTCAGTTCGAAGCAACAAGTAAGTCAGGTAACAACTGGCGAGCCAGCTAAGTAAAAATACATGCATGAATTTGATAGGATTGTCACTGTCACACACTGGACAAGCCCATCATAGTGGGGGCTACTGTAGGCACTGGATTTTTGCATAAGACCCGATGATGAGCCTCGTATGGAGGCACTACCCTTTAAGTTGCGGAAGTCGCGGGAAACGGACGTCGGAAGGGAAAACTCAATACCTTGCTAGATTTCATTCATTTGCTTAGCCTCGGGTTTGCTCGATTAATCTCTGTTTAACTGTTAGACTCGGCCCAAAAGTCCCCGCATCAATCCAAAGCCATACGCCCAAGCCCAAAGAACCAAGCCTCCAAGCCCAATCCAAAAAAATTAAAACATTTTAAACACATGTCTAAATTAAATCAAATCCAATTAAATTACAAAAAATCAAATCAAATCAAATCCCCCTTCCTAAATTAAATAAATCACATTCCAAATTAAATAAATCAAATAAATCCCTCTCATAAACTAAATAAATCACCTTCCAAATTTAATATATTCCCTACCAATTACACAATATCCTCTCCTTATAACAAATTAATTAAAGAAATTCCCCATTATTGCACAATCTTTACTTCCTACCCATACAAGGAGAACCCTAACCCACTCTTATAAAAAGATACACAAACCAAACCTTAGGGAGGAGCTCATTCACGACATCAACCACACACAAAATAAAAAAACCTAACTCCCTCTCTTATCAACCCTCTCTCTCACGACATCTCCATCTCGCCTCTCTCAACCATCATCTCTTTCTTCGACCGACACTGTCAACACACACACACAAAGAACTACACATGGCAAAGAGCATCGAAAACAAATCAAAAACCTAAGTCACTTCACACAATAAGCCGAATCAAAACCTAAACACCTCTCCCTCTCTCTCACTGACCATGCACACATGGCCTCTCCTTCACATCACACAGACGCACAACTACTTCACTGACCGACTCTCTCAATTGGATTGGTAGTTGGGTGCTCAATTGTTTACCTTATTACATAAGTCGTGGCTTCGAGAAGAGTGGGTACCCTAACCAACAAACAAACAACAAAAACACGTGAACTCAGCCACAAGCCTTCAGGCGTGAAGCAGAACAACAAACCCTTAGCCGAACAACCACTCAACAGCCCTCACAGAACAAACACAAAACATCAAACACCCTTTAGAGACGCACAAACACACCACAAGCATTGACCGACCAAAAACAGCTCACCATCACCGTGAAATACAGCCCTAAACAGCCCCTGAAAATCCCCCAAACAGCCACAAAAAATAGTCACTAAAATAGCCCTGATTCACGCAAAAATAGTCCTTAAAATAGCCCTTAATCACCAAAAAACAGAAACCCCAAATAGCCCCCCTAATTCACGCAAAGTGCACCATAAAACAGCTTCAAATTACCGTAAAAAGTAACCAAAAAAACAACCAGAAACAACAGTAAAAATATAGAAAACAACATCCTAAAACAGCGAAGTGACGAAGGAAAACATTGAACCAGTGAACCGGAGGAGTTGCGGAGCATTAACTCTTCTGACGGCTGGGTAACGCACTTCCAAGAGGCGACATAAAAGGTAAGACCTGAGGGCACCATTTTATTTACTCTCGTTCATCCTTTTCAATTATTTATTAGTATTTCTTCGCATGCATATTGTTGGTTCATGTATGTTATTGTTGTTGGATGAATGATTTTGTGCTATCTCTCATCGTATATCGGATGGAAATCAAGACGTAAATTCTGTAGCCGAATCCGAATGAATGGTAGTGCGGTCTGAACTTGGGATACAACTCCACGTACTACTTGAGAAACACACATATTTCGTTTTATCTAATCTTGGGTTTATCCATGGTTCATTAGAAATAGCACGTTATCTCTATGCATGATTTAGTTATTTCTTTCGCGTTAGGAACTTAATTGTATAACTTCAATGTTTATGTTTAGACAATTATTATTTATTCATATTTCCGTATTTATCAAATTAATGTGTTTTTGAGATTGTGTGCTTGCTTTTATTTTATTTACTTCTATGCATGCAAACTTAGATATAGGTTGTATGCAAACTTTGATATAGGTTATTCTTGCATGTGTATGTTGCGTAGACTTGGTTATATTATTGCGCGAATCCGTTCATTACAAGTGGCATAAGTAAGGGACCATTCCGAAACCAACGGTTTGAGCTCTTCCCTTGCGAGGGGTGAGTGTGGCCTTAAATCATTTCCCAGTTCACACTGGGTGGCGACTCCATTTTATGTCTATGGTTTAGTCCCCCGCGGGCTACTCCGTACTCCCAACCGGGCCGTGAGCCTGGAATAGCGTCGCCGATTTCTGTGTCCTATAGTCTGGCGACTCCACTGGGATAGAGAATCGGCCCCGAAATAATGGCTTGTAATGTTTGTGATTTTTGTTTTAGTTAACCGTGTCTACATTCGGTTTAAGGGGTTTAATCAAAGGAACTATTAGAGCTAGGTAATGGTTTGGTGTCTTCCTTCATTCACTACCTTTCAATAAGGAAAAGCTGTGAAGGCACCTAGATAATCATTTACTCGAAGCTTACCGTGATGAACTAATTTGGAGGACCTATTATTTATTCCTGTCACCAAAGCGATAAGAGCCTAAGAGGCAAGGGTATTTAAGAGAGTTCGCTCCACCCTCCTTCTGGGGAATCTTCAATAAGAAATCCATTTGACAGTCAGTCATATATCATCACTCGTTGGCATGTACCTTAGCGTATAAAAAAGGTGCGCTCATTTGGTCGCTCAAACCATTGAGTGGGGAGACCTAGTAGTGGGCAATCCTTCGCCAGCGGGAGCCTTTGTCTACACTCCCATAAATCCACATGTGAACCGTAGTTGTATGACCAATAGAAACCATCCCTTTATGCTTGTGTTTGTGACTATCATCATTTGGATTCAGTTGGACCTTTCGTCATGAGTTGTGAACTTGTTGGGCTATTTAAACTGGGACGAGTTCGTGTCTTATGCCAATTGGGCCAAAAGCTTCTAAAATGCTGATGGGCCATTTTGTGTTTGGGCCCCTTACCATTTGAAGTTGTTTAGCCACGTTATCGCAAAAGTGTAAACCTGTTGGGCCTTTCTCAACTGGGACAAGTTTGCACCTCGCAATAATATGATTGAATACTTTAAATTGATAATGGGCCAACTTGTATGAAACCCTTGATGATCTTAGAAAGTCCAAACATGATCCAAATATGCTAGAAGCATGAGTTCGATATCCGCACTGGCTTTCATCCAGGAAGGATACGCCTTGTTACGGCATATTTGCATACTTTTGGATGCTTCTAAGTTCATCCCCACGACCACGGTTGCCGAAAGCCCAATTCTTCATTTCTAGACAATGGCATGATCCCATAATCGGCTTAGTCCATGTGGAAAATGGGCGGTCTTTGTCTTTTACCGATGGAAAGGGACCGAGGTAGCAAGGTTCACCCTGTAGCATATGAGAGAAGGATTTTGTGTACCCCATATTGGTGCATAAAATAAACCATACCTAGGAAATAAATGGACAGACCATGAGTGTGGGAGGAATAAGGTCGGAATGATATATGTTGTTTTAATAACCACTTGCATCTCATGCATCTCATGCATACATGTATCATGTTAACCCATGTGTCTTAAAAGCCATCATAGATATCCGTTGGGTTAGAAAAAAAGAAGACTTGTCAAGAAGAGTTTAGCAAACATGGATATTGGGGAAAAGGAAACCGAGGAACAAAAAAAAAATTTTACGGCAAGGATAGAAAGACCATTGTGAAAAAAAAATTATTTGTTCTTAGTCCTTAGTAGTTAGACATAAGTCCGATGATGAATTTGTTTGCTTTAGGGTGAAATCTTAGAAACGATAAACTCTTGATGTGTTTTTATCTGATACTTTGAGTAATTGATCTATTTTAGACTCGTAAGCACTTGATTATGGTTCTTAGTAGTGAAAACCTGAGTAGTTAGCAAAGTGACTAGTTGAAGAAATTGTTGGTCGGTGAATGACCGTTCGCCTAAATGTCTATCATGATTTGCTTGTGTTATGATGTGTGGTATGGTTGAAAATAAAAGAAAAGTCTCTAAAGAAAAGAATTAAACCACCTATAACCGATAATCGTGAAGCTACCCATGGGCGAGTAATAGGACCACCATGAGGAGAAATGCTACCTTAAAGGGTAGGTGTGTTAAAAAAAAGGAGAAAAAGAAAAGAAAAAAAAAAGTTCAAAACGAAAAGAAAAAAAAAACAAAAGAGAAAGAAAACCATACCACATTGAGCACATAAAAGCAACTGCATTCATAATTGAGACATCTAGGTTGGTTTGACCCATCGATCCCAATTTTTTGACGAAATCATTGAGTTGGCTTACCTGGGGATGAATCTGCGAAGGAACCTTTGCACACACACACTTTGAGTCTGGCTTAGATCATTTATTCAAAGACTTGGATTTGAGTTGCGTTGAATGTTTTGAAGGTTCTCTGGTTTCATTACTGGGCATTCATTGAGGACAATAATATGTATAACTATTGGGAATATTTCGTAGCATGTAATATGGTATGTTGATAGCGAATACCACATCATGTAGTACACCTTGACCTAATGGAAGAAGCGAAGAACATAAAGCTAAACCAAGTCTGAGGGTGACCAGTCTACCACCTCGCAAATAAGGGACACAACGAGATCTTGAGCCATGAGACAAAGGAGAACAAACCAATCACCAGAAGAGAACTGGCAGAAGAAAATTGTAAACAGGCCCAGGGGGCGACTAAAGGCATTTGTAGGCAAGAGGCGACTTAAAAGCAAAGAAAATATAGCTAAACCAAGTCTGGGGGTGACCGGTCTACCACCTCACGAATAAGCGACATAATAGAATCTTGTGTCATGGGACCAAAGAAAACTGAGCAATCACCAGAGTAGAATTGATAAAAGGAAACTGTAAGCAGGCCTAGGGGGCGATCAAAGACTTCTGTAGGCAAGGGGCGCCGATGAGCACGAAGAAGGCCTAACCCATTGGAATAGGAAACATATTCATGCATGCATGCATACAAGTCATATACACGCAATTTTTGTCTTGTTTTTGTTCACAGGTTTTAAAGAAAATGAAGAAATGGCAAATAGGACCAAGCTAGGAATGACAACACACACCATCAGCTGTCATCGAAAATGAATCCTAGGGTCGAGGCCCACACCACCAGTAGTTTAGGGAATGAATCCCAGGGCCGAGGCGCACATCGTCAGCAGTTTCGGGAATGAAGCCCTAGGTCGAGGCCCACATCGTCAGCAGTTTCAGGAATCAATCCTAGGGTCGAGGCCCACACTGTCAGCAGTTTCGGGAATAAATCCCAGGGTCGAGGCCCATATTGTCAGCAGTTTCAGGAATGAATCCTAGGGTGGAGGACCAAACTATCAGCAGTTTCGGGAATGAATCACAAGGTCGAGGCCCACATCGTCAGCAGTTTATAGAATGAATCCCAGGGTCGAGACCCACACTGTCAGCAGTTTCGAGAATGAATCCCAGGGTCGAGGCCCACATCATCAGTAGTTTCAGGAATGAATCCTAGGGTCGAGGCCCACATTATCAGTAGTTTGGGGAATGAATCCCAGGGTCGAGGCCCATATTATCAGCAGTTTCGGGAATGAATCCCATGGTCGAGGCCCACATCAGCAGCAGTATCGGGAATGAATCCCAGGGTCGAGGCCCACATTATCAGCAGTTTCAGGAATGAATCCCATAGTCCATGCCCACATCATCAGCAGTAACGGGAATGAATCCTAGGGTCGAGGCCCACATTATCAGTAACTCCTCGGGAATGAGGATTAGCATGCCGGGAATGGCGCTCCGGGAATGGTGCATAACCGCGACGCCTCAGGGATGAGGTTTAGCATGCCGGGAATGGCGCTCTGAGAATGGAGCATAACCGCGATGCCTCGGGAATGAGGTTTAGCATGCTAGGAATGACGCTCCGGGAATGGAGCATAACCGCGATGCCTCGGGAATGAGGTTTAACATGCCGAGAATGGCCCTCCGAGAATAGAGCATAACCGCGACGCCTCAGGAATCAGGTTTAGCATGCCGGGAATGACACTCCGGGAATGAAGCATAACCACGACGCCTCGGGAACGAGGTTTAGCATGCCGGGAATGGCACTCCGGGAATGAAGCATAACCACGGTGCCTCGGGAATGAGGTTTAGCATGCCGGGAATGGCGTTCCGAGAATGGAGCAAGGTTCAGAAGGGGACCACAACTATCACAACCGCGACGCATCGGGAATGAGGTCTAACATGCCGGGAATGGCACTCCGGGAATGGAGCATGGTTCGGAAGGGGACCAAAACTTATCAGCTCAGTTCGGTAATGATTCCTAGAGATCGCAGCATCTTACAGGGATGAACCTCAGAGGTCGCAGCACCTCACCACCAGATCAACTCAGTTCGAAGCAACAAGTAAGTCAGGCAACAACTGGCGAGCCAGCTAAGTAAAAATGCATGCATGAATTTGATAGGATTGTCACTGTCATACACTGGACAAGCCCATCAAAGTGGGGGCTACTGTAGGCACTGCATTTTTGCATAAGACCCGATGATGAGCCTCGTATGGAGGCACTACCATTTAAGTTACGGAAGTCCCGAGAAACGGACGTCGGAAGGGAAAACTCAATACCTTGCTAGATTTCATTCGTTTGCTTAGCCTCGGGTTTGCTCGATTAATCTCTGTTTAACTGTTAGACTCCAAGCCCAATCCAAAATAATTAAAACATTTTAAACACATGTCTAAATTAAATCAAATCCAATTAAATTAAAAAAAAATCAAATCAAATCAAATCTCAATTCCTAAATTAAATAAATCACATTCCAAATTAAATAAATCACATTCCAAATTAAATAAATCAAGAAAATCCCTCTCCTAAACTAAATAAATCACCTTCCAAATTTAATATATTCCCTACCAATTACACAATATCCTTTCCTTATAACAAATTAATTAAAGAAATTCCCCATTATTGCACAATCTTTACTTCCTACCCATACAAGGAGAACCCTAACCCACTCTTATAAAACGATACACAAACCAAACCTTAGGGAGGAGCTCATTCACGACATCAACCACACATAAAATAAAAAAACCTAACTCCATCTCTCATCAACCCTCTCTCTCACGACGTCTCCATCTCGCCTCTCTAAACCCTCATCTATTTCTTCAACCGACAGTGTCAACACACACATACAAAGAACTACACATTGCAAAGAGCATAAAAAACAAATCAAAAACCTAAGTCACTTCACACAACAAGCCGAATCAAAACCTAAACGCCTCTCCCTCTCTCTCACTGACCATGTGCACATGGCCTCTCATTCACATCACACACACGCACAACTACTTCATTGACCGACTCTCTCGATTGGATTGGTAGTTGGGTGCTCAATTGTTTACCTTATTACACAAGTCGTGGCTTCGAGAAGAGTGGGTACCCTAACCAACAAACAAACAATAAAAACACGTGAACTCAGCCACAAGCCTTCAGCCGTAAAGCAGAACAACAAACCCTTATTCGAACAACAACTCAACAGCCCTCACAGAACAAACACAAAACATCAAACACCCCTTAGAGACGCACAAACACACCATACGCACTGACCGACCAAAAACAACTCACCATCATCGTGAAATACAGCCCTAAACAACCCCTGAAAATCCCTGAAATAGCCGCAAAAAACAGTCCATAAAACAGCCTCACATTCATGCAAAAACAGTCCTTAAAACAACCCTTAATCACCGAAAAACAAAAACCCCAAACAACCCCCCTAATTCACGCAAAGTGCACCCTAAAACAGCCCCAAATTACCGCAAACAGTAACAAAAACAACAACCAGAAACCGCAGCAAAAATAGAGAAAAAAACAGCCCAATATAGAGAAGTGACGAAGGAAAACATTGAACCAGTGAACCGGAGGAGTTACAGAGCATTAACTCTTCCGACGGCCGCGTAACGCACTTCCAAGAGGCAACATAAAAGGTAAGACCTGAGGGCACCCTTTTATTTACTCTCGTTCATCTTTTTCAATTATTTATTAGTATTTCTTCGCATGCATATTGTTGGTTCATGTATGTTATTATTGTTGGATGAATGATTTTGTGCTATCTCTCGTCGTATATCGGATGGAAATCAAGACGTAAATTCCGTAGCCGAATCCGAATGAATGGTAGTGCGGTCTGAACTTGGGATACAACTCCACGTACTACTTGAGAAACACACATATTTCGTTTTATCTAATCTTGGGTTTATCCGTGGTTCATTAGAAATAGCACGTTATCTCCATGCATGATTTAGTTATTTCTTTCGCGTTAGGAACTTAATTGTATCTCTTCAATGTTTATGTTTCGACAATTATTATTTATTCATATTTCTGCATTTATCAACTTAATGTGTTCATGAGATTGTGTGCTTGCTTTTATTTTATTTACTTCTATGCATGCAAACTTAGATATAGGTTGTATGGAAACTTAGATATAGGTTGTATGCAAACTTAGATATAGGTTATTCTTGCATGCGTATGTTGCGTAGACTTGGTTATATTATTGCGCGAATCCGTTCATTATAAGTGGCATAAGTAAGGGACCATTCCGAACCCAACGGTTTGAGGTCTTCCCTTGCGAGGGGTAAGTGCGGCCTTAAATCATTTCCCAGTTCACACTGGGTGGCGACTCCATTTTATGTCTCCGGTTTAGTCCCCCGTGGGCTACTCCGTAATCCTAACAGGGCCGTGAGCCTGGAACAGCGTTATAGATTTCTGTGTCCTACAATTATGTAAAAGCCTCTTCCGATGGTCAGATACAAATACCCAGTGTAACTCGATTAATCATATTCCTATGTCAATTAAGTTATCTGAATTCATTAAGATTAAGTTCCAATTATGGCTATCCCACCCGACATGTATATTTCTATCCTGTAAGGAAATCTATTAAAGGGTTATCTATCCTCAAGAAAGATCGTGGGCTATTAAGTCTAAGGTCTTAAAGCTAAAATCTCTTTTCCAAGTTCATTTTAAGTTTACCGAATCAATCTTATTATGGCCAGTTAGATGCATTAAGACTAAGGCTCAATAAATAAACCTTTATATTACCCAAACCGTAATTTAACCCATTATAAACCAGTGATATTGGACTTCATCACAACCCCAGATAACTAACTTAGTTATGACACATAACTAGGGCTGGTAAAAACTTAAATAAAATAAAAGACATAAAGTAAATTGCTGAAAATTAAATACTGAAAAGTAAATTGCTGAAAAGTAAATTGCTGAAAAGTAAATTGCTGAAAAGTAAATTTCTGAAAGTAAATAAAGTAAAAGTACAATAAAAGAAAATACGGGGGTTAGAGGATCCACTTTTATTACTACTATTTTAGAAATCTCCCTTAATATAATATATTAACTTTGCGTGATAATTACTAACCAGCCATATAGGCGGTATCTGTTGGGTTTCTCTAAGCCCCGATGATCGATTAAAGCGATGAAACATACATGTGAATACTCGAAGAAGTTGCGGAATACTTACATCGATCGGTTGAGGCAATGCGAGGAACAACAAAAACTTTTTAAGCCCTTTGAAGCTCCTTGGTGCTCACGGCAGTGGCAGTTTTTGCCCTCCTCAAATATTCGGCCATGGTCCTTCATCAAGCCCAAAGCTTTGTTTGATGATTCCAAGCTCACAAATGGGTTTCCCTATCACCTTAGGATGACTCCATTGTGTGCTAGCACTTGGTAATTTTTGCCACAAAAATCACCCTTGCACTCATCTTCATTCACGGCAGAAACCAGTGAAAATGGAGGAAGAAATCAGCCCCTTGGGCGTGAAGGAGAGAAGAGAGAAGAGATGGAGAGAGTTGTGTTGGTTAGTTAAAAAAATGTGTATCTAATACACTTATTTGATTTTCAAAAAATCAAATAAAGATATACTATTTTGCTTTTCCAAAAAGTCAAGGCAATAATGCCAACCACTTCCATCAATCAATCAAGTGACAAATTGTCACATCACTCAAAGTGACAAGTGATTTGACGCTTGATGTGACTAATGATTTGACGCTTGATGTGACTTGTGGGTCACATTTAATTCGCAACACTCTCGGGCTCGGGTTCGCTAATTCCAAATTAACGAATTTTCCGTTGCGACGTAATTAAATAATTATGCCTAGCAAAATCACTATTCACGTCGCTAATGAATTAATTCTAAATTAACTCGTTCGCCCGAATTAAAATCTAATTTCAATTCCGGTTCGAAATCCAATTTCGTATAATATATCAAATATATTATTTTATCGATTAATTCCAAATTAATCGTTCTCTCTCTTTAAATAATATTTTATCCCAAATAAAATATCTCCGTAATTAATCCTAGATTAATTTTCTCTCTCATCATTAATTAATCCCAGATTAATAAAGTGCGAGTCATACGTCATCAATGAATCTTCGGGAAGCGACCTATGAGATCCCTGGATATGTTGGCAGTAAATCCGATCGTCGGACTATCCGAACACGTAAGTACCTAGTACTATGTTTTTACCGATTTACAAGACAAGTTTGGCTTCTAGCAAAGCGCCATGCCTACCCAATTCTCCAGAAATATCCTTACAGGAATATGTGATCTATATCAGGCGTAGTATACGTAGTATTGAGTATTTCAATCTAGTATCGGATGTCACGTGCAAGGCCTGGGGCTGGAAATGTGTCTGCCCCGTACGAAGCACATATAGGATCTTTGGTAACTAGTCTCTATAATCGGATAAACATGACCTAGTCATAATATCTCGATAGCTGCAGCATATAAGAGAACGAGTTCTGTATCCTACGTGACCATCATCTCCACTATGACTAGAGTGATACTTCCATCTTGACATCACACCCAATACACTACGATTCTCAATATACCCAGCAGATGCGTACACAATATATTAATTGTCGCAAGTATTAGCGGTGCAAGTCTCAGGTTAAGACCAAATACATCTACCCTGATTTCGGACTTCCATAGACACATAGTCATACTACCAATGTAATTCCGAGGGGTCTATCCAGAGCGAAGCTGTTTTCCGTACCATCGGTAAAACACAACCTGCTACTACACTTGCATGAGTATCCTATACCCAAATATATGAGAACTATGCCGTTATGTCCTCACAATGCGCACAAATGTAATACTAGTCTATTCAGCATTATCGAAGTCCAATCTCGATAATACTACGACTAGGGATATTTAATGATTAAACCTTCGTGGATTGATACTGTCTCATATCATCTCAATCCAGGAACTAATCATAAGGACCTCCTATCATTTATACATCTTGGTGATCTAATCACAAATGATAAGAGAGTAATTTCTTTTGTCACATAGTTAATTTGTACAACAACACAATGATCTGTACAAATAGTGACGCTATGGGTCATAATTGTCCAACAATCTCCCACTTGGCCTATAGCCAGTCACTCGAGTGTCTTACACCCGAACTATGTACGGTTCGCTCAAATTACTGAGAAAAGACTTTCGTCAGCGGATTTGCATGATTATCATCTGATACGATTTATTTGATCATCACATCGCCACGATGTATGATCCGAACGAATCAGATGAATAATCGAAGTATATATCTGGATCGTTGATGAGACCATTAATTCTTTAGCCTGCACTATAGCCTAGCTCAACTGCTAACAGAACTATTCTAATCCAATTAGATTTTTATCAATCCAGAAGGCTTCTATTGCTGCTTCAGCTGCAGAAATAACCCGCTTTAGTTGTTTATTCGGTAACAGTATCTTGCTTGGAAGATTTCCAGCTCACTGTTCTAATATTCAAACTTTGTAGTACCGTTGTTACGACTTATAGTCATTTATATCGGTTAGGAAACTTGCAGTAGTGATCCCAGTCACTTCAAGTTCTCCTTCTTCATAGCTTAAGACAACATCCTTAGATCCTCTAAGATACTAAAGGATGTTCTTAACATCAATCCAATAACTATCACTTGGATTGGCCTGATTGTGACTTCATATGCTCAAAGCGTACGAGACACCAGGTCACGTACATTTATATCAATGTACGAGTTTTCAGAGAGTATTAACAACTTTAAATCTATCCCAGTAGATCTTTATTCCTAGAATAAAGGTTATTTCTCCCAAGAATTCTACGGAGAATTTTCTCGAAAGCCAAGCTTTCACCGATTGTATTATGGGAATATCATTTCCAAGAAATGACATGTCATCATTTTATAGGACATCACTGTCACTGCGCTCCCCTTAACCTCCTTATATACACAAGAATCATTTTCGTTTTGAATTAAATCATATACCATTATGATTACATCAAAACGATAATTCCAAGAACGCAATGCTTGCTTCAATCCATCCATGGATCGAATAACCTGCAAACATTGTTTGCTAGTTATAGTACGACATAACCGTTAGGATGTTAAAAACATCCTCCAAAAGGTTTTCGTTAAGGAAAGAAGTTTTGGCATTTAGCTGCCACATTTCATAAATTAAATATGCAGCATCAGCAAGCATTATCCAAATGGATTTACCGTGGCAACAGGTAAAAGGTTTCTTCGTAATCGACACAATGTTGATAATGATACATTTTCGCTACAAGCCTAGCTTTGTACGTTGGTATGTTGCCTTCCATGTATGTCTTCCTTGAAGACTTATATAGTACCATTAAGCACAATGCCTTGCGGTACAACAACTAGTATCCAAACTTAGTTGATATACATGGAATCCATTTCGGATATCATGGCACTTTGCCATAATAAGGAGTCGATACCTTGTATCACTTCCTCATACGTAGTCAGTTCGTCTTCCTCAATTAGATTGACATCTATATGAGGTGAGATCAGAAACCCATACCCCAGGTTATTGTCTGACTCTCTCTGACTTACGTGGTTCTTGTGTATTCGAAGATTATTGGAATAGTTTCATCATTGATGAACTATTTTTGTTCCATTAAGGACTCGGTGCCTTGAATAGTATTACTCTGATTTTCATCGAGTCTTACTATCCTCTCACTTACCACTGCATATAGGTATTCCTCTTAGGAAAACCGCATGGCGAGCAACAATTACATTGTTCTCTAGTGAGTTGTATAAGTACTATACTTTGTTTTCCCTAGGATAACCTACAATTTGGCACTTATCCGATTTGGGTTCTAGTTTGGTAGCATCCAAACATATGCCCAGCATCCCAAATCTTCAGGAATGAGAAAACCCGGTTTCTTTCCTGTTCATATCTAATATGAAATCTGTCAAACAGAATTTTATGGAACCTTATTCTAAATAAGTTCTGCACTGTTTATGCGTATCCGTTGAAGGAAATGGTAGCTCAGAGCGACTCATGATTAACTTTATCATGTCCAACAAAATTTGGTTTATCCATTCGGACACACCGTCAAATTGACGTGTTCCGGGAGGAGTCCTATTTGAAAGAATGCTATACTCTTTCAAGTATTTGAGAAAATTATTGCTTAAGTATTTTCATCATAGTCTAACCGTGATGATTTAATACTTTAGCCGATCTGTTTGTCTATTTCGTGTCGAAACTCTAAAAGTTTCTGATTTGTGTTTCAAATGAAACATATAACCATAACGCGATGCCACATCCGTAAAGGTCACGAAATATTCATATCCACCTCTAGCCTGGCTAGATATGGGTCCACCTAAGTCACTATGAATCAGGGCTAACAGATCGGTGGCATTCGCACTTTTACCAAGTAAAGGTGTTTTAGGCATTTTGCCCAATAAACTAGATTCGTAGACATTATTTGAATGGAATCAAATCTGTCCAAGTACCCACTCTTCAAAAGTGTGGATATACGAGTCTTGTTTAATTGTGTCCCAGACAACAATGCCACAATTAAGTTTCATCTGATCAAATCAGTTTGAGCTATTTTTTTGTCATGTTATACGTTTGAGATTTATTTATATTCAAAATATAAATACTGTTATTCACATCTAATGTGGTTAATCTCAATATCATCTTTATAGAATAAAATACTTTAGTGTTCTAGAATATAAAGGTATACCCGTAACGGGTTAAACCCTGATATAGAGATAATGTTTCTAGTCAAACTAGTTACATTCTAACAGTTTCCTAATTTAAGTACACACCCGAAGGGTAGTTCCTAATATCTTAGGTTTCTACGGTTAAAACAACGACTGTCGTCCCGTTTCCTATTCGTAGATTAATCTCATCTGAAGTCAGTATCCTGCTCATAGCAGATTCTGCACACCAGTACATATTTATGTACCACACTAAGTATCTAAAATCCAATTTTAATACTAGTAGTGAACATATTTATGACAATCATATTTGAAGTCAGAACCTTGCCCGTCTTCAATTCCTTCATTCTGCCTTGTCCAAACGGCAGTCACGCTTCCACGATTCCGTTTGCCACAATTTAGGCAGATATTTTGGGATATGTCCTTTGTCTTCCCAGTAGATTATAATGATTTTGCCTTTGCCCTTTTCACATTCCAGAAGCCTTTGACCAAGCCTTTGGCCAAGCCTTGGCCTTCTCGAATGTCAAAGTAAGGTGCGCCTTGCGCTTCTTGCCTTATTGCAAACTTTGGCTTTTACTCCTTGAGTATAGCCATTAACTCTCCAAGAGTTTACTAGTGCAATTTAGTACTTCAAAGATCTAAAATAGATCTACGAAGATCCTTCAATTTCAATATCATACTATAAGGATCTAATCCTTAGTTCTGATTAAGAAATTAAGGAATCTATGGCAAGCTTAATGGATTAAGAACTAAAGTTATTATCACATGAATATTCGAAATATCATGCTCTACTATTTGCTTAACTCCAAGCTTAGGCCTAATATGTTATTTTATCAAATAAAGTAACTTATTAGTTTCTAGGACCATCCTGATATTTTATTCCCAATTTAAAAATTAAAGTCGTTCAAAACATTTTCACCTAGGATTATGTTTTAAACACTAATCTTTCAATTTATCTTGATTCTAATAGTCTAACTATTTAATCAACGATTTTAGGTACTATTTATTATAATGATTATTATAGTCCAACTATATTAATCAACTATAATTTAATAGGTAATTCAATTATATTGATTACTATAATCCAATTATAAAATCAACTATAATTAATTAAATCAAATATATTGATTACTATAATCCAATTATATAATCAACTATAAATGAATAGTCTGAATACAGTCCAACTGTTTTATTAAAAAAAACGATTAAATATTAGTCCAACTAATATTTTAATTTATTTGACGAAATATTTGAATGAGCGCGTATGGCAAGTAATTAAACGAATATTGCAAATTTAACACTTGCCTCCCACTATTTTTCGGCGAGCCTCTAACCCTCTGTTGAGTACTCGGGAAACCTTGTTTCCTAGTGGGCTAGGATCTCGTTAAATAACACACAATCTTGACTTTGGCCAACAAATTGTATGATAATTAACTAGGTAGATCTCTAAGATCAATTGGATCCCATCCAATTCCTAGATCCAGTAGGTGGACATCCAAGTCTGAAACATATATCTTATATATGCCAATATATCCAATATATTACCTAACCTTTTTCCTCTGAATCAACTAAGCTTTGGCTTTGGCACAACAAACTTAGTGATCCCAGTTAAGCGTGACCCATTGACCTTGGAAAGTTTCGTAATCAATGTCGATTGACAAGAAGTGATCTTGACTTTGGCAAACAAATCACAACTTGGACAAGACACCAATATGGAACAAAGCCTTCATGATTCAAACACATCCTCGATGGACAAAGGCCTTGACTTTGGCCAACAAACCAATGCCAGTCTTGGATCTTGAGTAAGAATCACTCAATGGAAGGAAAAACTCTTAATATTTTCGCGTGCAAATTGGCAACCAATTTATTATCTTTGTTAAGGTCTCATCATCATACACCCTTAAACATGCATTCTAAACACATAATAAGGCGCGTAAATAAATATAATAATGATATGCGGATGGATACTTAACACATTGATCCTAGATCAAATCTCTCCCTTTCCTCTCTCCCGCTAGCACAAGTATATCTTCTACCCGTTACATAACACTTCTAAAGAAACCTCATTTACATTGAGGGGAATATGTGAGAAGAGAAATACAAAGAGTAAGGAGGTAATAGGCTGGACACGCAGGTCCAATTAATAAATTCTAAATTTATTACAACAATTTCCAAAATTGCCCCACCCATCTAATATCCATCCGATATACATTATTCATGCATCGCAACCATGTATTCACACAAACATGTTATCAATCAATCTAATCCAATTAATTAATCTGATAATTAATGATCATCCAATGTTCAAACAACGATTTGATTTTGCGCGAGTCCGACTCGTTTTGCGAATAAGTACTCAAAGTACGAATTCTTGAATTAAATTAAACTACAACATTAAATCCAATTTAATATGAATTTAATACTAATTCGCTATTTAATTCCAAATTAAATAATACACTTTATTTATAAACCTTTACGACTTAGATTCCAAATCTAACCGTTACGGGTCTTAAAGCCCGATTAACATCCAATGTTAATTTAATTAAAGTCCAATGGGCTTTTAATTAATTTCATAAGGCATGGACTTTTGGTCAACTTGGGTCAAACCCAAAGACTAAAGCCCATGTAAAGGAATCACCATTATATGCCTAGAAATCAATTTAGGCCCATTAGGCCCAATTAAAGTTAAAGGTCCATTTGTCATAATTGGACTTTATGGATATGGTTTTGGGCCCAATTGGATCCAACCAATTTACCTAAACCAATCTTGGTACAACCAAGCCCAATTAGCCCAATTACAACATTTCAAGCCCAAATCCAATTTAAGCCCAATTAATTAAATCACAAAAATTCCAATTTTATAATTTAATTACTTAAAGTGTAATCCATAATTAATTACCCAAATTAATATTTCCAAAACATCAATTAACCTAATTAATTATGCTCATCAACATTAAAACATGTCCAACACATTTTAAACAAAAATCAAACCCATTTTCCATGCTAGTAAGCTCTCGGTATTTTGGGGATTTTAATGTCCAATTCGGTTTCAATCAAATTGAATTAAAAATCAACATTACCCAATCGTTTCAAGTCATCCAATGATCAACGAAACAAAAAAAAACCAAGACCTTAGGGAACCCTAAACTTTCGGCCAAGCCTAAACAATTGGGGAAAATTTATCCAATCCAATTTTCATCAAATTGACAATGCATAACACCATGTTATCATAATTTAAGCATACTCAAACAATCAATTTCACTCAAACATGCTCAAATGAATTTTGCCCAATTTTAAAGTTAAGAACCCTAATATTATTTTCATGCTTAATCAAGGCTCTGATACCAATTGTTGGGTTTCTCTAAGTCCCGAGGATCGATTAAAGCGATGAAACATACATGTGAATACTCGAAGAAGTTGCAGAATACTTACATCGATCGGTTGAGGCGATGCAAGGAACAACAAAAACTTTTTAAGCCCTTTGAAGCTCCTTGGTGCTCACGGCAGTGGCAGTTTTTGCCCTCCTCAAATATTCGGCCGTGGTCCTTCATCAAGCTCCAAGCTTTGTTTGATGATTCCAAGCTCACAAGTGGGTTTCCCTATCACCTTAGGATGACTCCATTGTGTGCTAGCACTTGGTAATTTTTGCCACAAAAATCACCCTTGCACTCCTCTTCATTCTCGGCAGAAACCAGTGAAAATGGAGGAAGAAATCAGCCCCTTGGGCGTGAAGGAGAGAAGAGAGAATGGATAGAGAGAGTTGTGTTGGTTGGTTAAAAAAATGTGTATCTAATACACTTATTTGATTTTCAAAAAATCAAATAAAGATATACCATTTTGCTTTTCCAAAAATTAAAGGCAATAATGCCAACCACTTCCATCAATCAATCAAGTGACAAATTGTCACATCACTCAAAGTGATAAGTGATTTGACGCTTGATGTGACTAATGATTTGACGCTTGATGTGACTTGTGGGCCGCACTTAATTCACAATGCGAGTGCGCCCGCAAACACTATCGGGCTCGGGTTCGCTAATTCCAAATTAATGAATTTTTCATTGTGACGTAATTAAATAATTATGCCTAGTAAAATCACTATTCACGTCGCTAACGAATTAATTCTAAATTAACTCGTTCGCCCGAATTAAAATATAATTTCAATTCCGCGTCAAAATCCAATTTCGTATAATATATCGAATATATTATTTTATCGATTAATTCCAAATTAATCGTTCTCTCTCTTTAAATAATATTGTTGGACAGTTTGACCCATAGCGTCACTGTTTGTAAAAGACATTGTGTTTTTGTACAAAATTAACTATGTTGTAATGAAATTGCCTTTTACCGTTTTGTAATTTATTTACTTTGATATATAAATGGTAGAAGTCCTTATGATTAATTCCAGATTGAGATGATATGAGACAATATCCATCTTTAAAGGTTTAATCATTAAATATCCCTAGTCGTAGTATTATCGAGATTGGACATCGATAATGCAGAATAGACTAGTATTGCACTTGTGCGCGTTGTGAGGGCATAACGACATAGTTCTCATATATTTAAGTATTGGATACTTATGCAAGTGCGATAGAAGGTTGTGTTTTATCGACGGTACGGAAAACAGCTTCGTTTTGGATAGACCCCGCGGAATCCCATTGGTAGTATGTATATATGTCTATGGGAGTCCGCTTCAGGGTAGGTGTATTTGGTCTTAACCTGAGACTTGCATCGCTAGTACTTGCGAAAATCGGTAAACTTTGGTTTTGGTCGTCCAGGGCTTTAACAGGTTCTGTGTACGCCTCTTCTGGGTTTATTGAGAATCGTAGTGTATTGGATGTGATGTCAAGACGGAAGTATCACTTCAAACATATGGAGATGATGATCACGCAGGGATTCAGAACTTGTTCTCTATTGTGTTGCAACCATCGGGATCATATGACAAGGTCATGATTATCCGATTCAAAGAGACTAGTTGCTTGATATCCGATATGTGCTTCGTACGGGGCAGACACTATTCCAGCCCCAGGCCTTGCACGTGACATCCAATACTGGATCGCAATACACAATACTACGGTATACTACGCCTGACATAGATCGTATATTCCAGTAAGAATATTTCTGGAGAATTGGGCAGGCATGGCGCTATGCTAGAAGCCAACCTTGTCTCGTAAATCGGTAAAAATGTAGTACGAGGTACGTACGTGTTCGGATAGTCCGACGACCGTATTTACTGCCAACATATCCAGGGATCTCTTGGGTCGCTTCCCGAAGATTCACCGATGACGTTTGATTCATACTTAATTAATCTGGGATTAATTACAGAGACTTTATCTTGGATAAAGTACTATTTGAAGAGAGAGAAAGATTAATTTGGAATTAATCGACAAAATAATATATTTGATATATTAAACGAAATTGGATTTCGACGCGGAATTAAAATTAGATTTTAATTCGGGCAAACGAGTTAATTTAGAATTAATTCGTTAGCGATGTGAAGTAACATGTTGGGGGGGTTGCAAGATCTTCACCGATCTAACCGAAGGTCGCAGAGATATGAGTTAGTGAGGAAGTTTTTTCATTCACATTTGTCAGAAGGCATGTCTGTTGAATCCCATGTGGTACAGATGATTGCTGACATAGATGAGCTGGCTAAGATGGGGATAGTCTTAGAGGCTGAGATTACCATAGATATGATCTTGCAATCTCTCCCCGACACTTGGAAACAGTTCATCATAAGCTATAACCTGATGAACACTGATGATACTCTGGAGAGTTGTTGTTAATTCTGAAGGAAGCTGAAAAGGGAGATGCTTAAAGGCAACAAGCGCGAGGCACACTTTGCTTCGACATCTCAGGCACCGAGGGCTGGGCCCAAGATGACTGGAGGTGTGAAGAAGAAGAAACATAAAAGAAAGGCAAGGCCAAATCGTCAAAGGCTTCTGGGAAGCCTAAGGACAAATCTCAGGATGTTTGCCTCCAGTGCGGCAAGCGGGGTCACTGGAAGCATGACTGCCGCGAGTACAAGGCGCTCCAGAAGGAGATTAAAGCGGGCAAGGCACCGGCTTCAGGTATGTTTGTTATTGAGATAAACATGACTATTTCTAGTTTTAAAAATTGGATTTTCGATTCTGTTTGTGGTACTCACATATATACTGATGTGCAGGATATGCGGATTAGCAGGAGACTGGCCTCATGGGAGATTGATCTACGCGTCGGAAATGGGGCACCAGTCGCGTTTTGGCCGTTGGCACTTTTGTTTTAGAACTGCCCTCGGGGCATGTACTTGAACTTAATGACTGTTATTATGTACCTAGTTTGACTAGGAATATTATTTCTGTATCTATGTTAACCCAATGTGGGTATACTTTTGTATTCAGGAACACAGGTGTTTTGTGTATAAAAATGATGTAGAAATTTGCACTGCTGTTGCAAATAATGGTCTTTATATTTTGAATATAAATCAATCTCAAACATATAATATAACAAACAAAAGGCTTAAAATGAGTAATGAAATGAAACTTACATGTGGCATTGTCGTCTGGGACACATAAAAAAGACTCACATATCCACACTTTCGAAGAGTGGGTACTTGGACGGATTTGATCCAAATTCATATGACGTCTGCGAATCTTGCTTATTAGGCAAAATGCCTAAATCACCTTTTAGCGGTAAGGGTGAACGCGCCACTGAACTGTTAGCCCTCGTTCATAGTGACGTATGTGGGCCCATGTCTAGCCAGGCTAGAGGTGGATACGAATACTTCGTAACCTTTACAGATGATGCATCACGTTATGGTTATGTGTATCTTATGAGACACAAGTCGAAAACTTTTGAGAAATTCAAAGAGTTTCGACACGAAGTTGAAAAACAGACCGGCAAAAGTATAAAGACATTGCGGTCGGACCGTGGTGGCGAATACTTGAGTAATGAGTTTCTAGATTACTTGAAAGAATATGGTATTCTTTCACAGTGGACTCCTCCTGGAACACCGCAATTAAACGGTGTGTCCGAACGGAGAAACCGAACTTTGTTGGACATGGTCAGGTCTATGATGAGTCGCACTGAGCTACCTATTTCCTTCTGGGGATATGCATTAAACAGTGCAATTCTTATTTTGAATAAGGTTCCGTCAAAGTCTGTACAACAGACACCATATGAGATATGGACAGGAAAGAAACCGGGTTTCTCATTCCTGAAGATTTGGGGATGCTGGGCATACGTCAAACGTTTGGAAGGTACCAAACTTGAACCCAAATCGGATAAATGCCTATTCGTAGGATATCCTAGGGAAACCAAAGGATACTACTTCTATCACCCACGAGAGAACAAAGTATTTGTTGCTCTACATGCGGTTTTCCTTGAGAAGGAATTCCTAAATGCAGTGGTTAGTGGGAGGAAAGTAGAACTCGATGAAAATCAGAGTGATACTGTTCCTGGCATAGAATCCTCAACGGAACAAGAACAGTCCATCCGGGATGAGACTGTACCACAATCTTCTATTACACAAGGACCGCGTAGGTCGGAGAGAGTCAGGAAACAACCTGAGAGGTATGGGTTCCTGATCTCACCTCATGTAGATATTAATCTCATTGAGGATAACAAACCGGCTACGTATGAGGAAGCGATACAAGATATCGATTCCGCTTTATGGCAAGAGGCCATGAAGTCCGAAATGGATTCCATGTACACCAACCAAGTTTGGACACTGGTTGATGCACCAGAAGGCGTAAAGCCTATTGGATGCAAATGGGTCTTCAAGAAGAAGACCGACATGGATGGCAACGTACAAACGTACAAAGCTAGGCTTGTAGCGAAGGGGTATCGTCAACGACATGGTGTCGATTACGACGAAACTTTCTCACCCGTTGCCATGATTAAATCCATTCGGATAATGCTTGCAATTGCTGCATATTTCGATTACGAGATATGGCAGATGGACGTTAAAACCGCTTTCCTTAACGGAAACCTTTCGGAGGATGTTTATATGCAACAGCCTGACGGTTTTATCGTGCCTAGACTTGCAAACAAGGTTTGTAAGTTAAATCGGTCCATTTATGGACTGAAGCAAGCATCGCGGTCATGGAACCAACGTTTTGATGAGATCATAAAAGAATATGATTTCATTCAAAACGAAGATGATCCTTGTGTATATAAGAAGGTTAGTGGGAGAGCACTGACTTTTATTGTCCTTTATGTTGACGATGTATTGCTTATAGGCAATGACATTCCCATGCTAACGTCGGTGAAAGCTTGGCTTTCATTGAAATTCTCCATGAAAGATCTGGGAGAAGCAGCCTTTATTCTGGGAATAAAGATCTACCGGGATAGATCTAGAAAGCTGCTTGGACTCTCCCAGAGTACATACTGACAAGGTGTTGAAGAGATTCAACATGGATCAGTCCAAGAGAGGACTGTTGCCAGTGTCACATGGTGTCTATCTATCTAAGGACATGTGTCCTAAAACTCAAGATGAGAGAGACAACATGAGTCGATACCGTTCGCCTCGGCAGTCGGATCGATCATGTATGCCATGATATGTACGCGACCTGATGTCTCTATGCTTTGAGCATGTGTAGTCGATATCAGGCCGATCCAGGTGAAGGTCACTGGATGGCGGTTAAGAATATCCTTAAGTATCTTAGACGAACTAAGGATGCTTTCTTAATCTATGGAGATGGAGAACTTGAGGTAACTGGGTATACCGATGCAAGTTTCCAAACCGACAAAGACGACTACAAGGTATATATTTTTCTTGAATAATGGAACAGTGAGCTGGAAATCTTCCAAGCAAGAGACTGTTGCCGATTTAACAACAGAAGCGGAGTACATTGCTGTAGCTGAAGCAGCAAAGGAAGCGTTTTGGATCCGAAAATTCCTAATTGGATTAGGAGTAGTTCCGTTAGCAGCTGAGCCCGTTCGATTGTATTGTGACAATAACGGGGCTATAGCGGAGGTTAAGGAATCGCGTTCTCATCAATGATCCAAGCATTTTCTTCGACGTTTCCATCGGATTGGTGAGATCATAAATCGTGGCGATGTGAAGGTCGAGAAGGTCGCATCAGATGACAACATTGCAGATCCGCTGACGAAAGCTATTCCTCAGCAAAAGTTTGAGCGACATGTACATAGTTCAGGTATTAGATGCTTGAGTGACTGGCTATAGGCCAAGTGGGAGATTGTTGGACAGTTATGACCCATAGCGTCACTGTTTGTAAAAGACATTGTGTTTTTGTACAAAATTAACTATGTTGTAATGAAATTGCCTTTTACCGTTTTGTAATTTATTTACTTTGATATATAAATGGTAGAAGTCCTTATGATTAATTCCGGATTGAGATGATATGAGACAATATCAATCCATAAAGGTTTAATCATTAAATATCCCTAGTCGTAGTATTATCGAGATTGGACATCGATAATGCGGAATAGACTAGTATTGCACTTGTGCGCGTTGTGAGGGCATAACGACATAGTTCTCATATATTTAAGTATTGGATACTTATGCAAGTGCGATAGGAGGTTGTGTTTTACCGATGGTACGGAAAACAGCTTCGCTTTGGATAGACCCCGCGGAATCCCATTGGTAGTATGTATATGTGTCTATGGGAGTCCGCTTCAGGGTAGGTGTATTTGGTCTTAACCTGAGACTTGCATCGCTAGTACTTGCGACAATCGGTAAACTTTGGTTTTGGTCGTCCAGGGCTTTAACAGGTTCTGTGTACGCCTCTTCTGGGTTTATTGAGAATCGTAGTGTATTGGATGTGATGTCAAGACGGAAGTATCACTTCAAACATATGGAGATGATGATCACGCAGGGATTCAGAACTTGTTCTCTATTGTGTTGCAACCATCGGGATAATATGACAAGGTCATGATTATCCGATTCAAAGAGACTAGTTGCTTGATATCCGATATGTGCTTCGTACGGGGCAGACACTATTCCAGCCCCAGGCCTTGCACGTGACATCCAATACTGGATCGCAATACACAATACTACGGTATACTACGCCTGCCATAGATCGTATATTCCAGTAAGAATATTTCTGGAGAATTGGGTAGGCATGGCGCTTTGCTAGAAGCCAACCTTGTCTCGTAAATCGGTAAAAATGTAGTACGAGGTACGTACGTGTTCGGATAGTCCGACGACCGTATTTACTGCCAACATATCCATATCTCTTGGGTCGCTTCCCGAAGATTCACCGATGACGTTTGATTCAAACTTAATTAATCTGGGATTAATTACGGAGAGACTTTATCTTGGATAAAGTACTATTTGAAGAGAGAAAGATTAATTTGGAATTAAAAAAAATATATTTGATATATTAAACGAAATTGGATTTCGACGCGGAATTAAAATTAGATTTTAATTCGGGCAAACGAGTTAATTTAGAATTAATTCGTTAGCGACGTGAATAGTAATTACACTAGGCAAAATTATTTAATTACGTTGCGACGGAAGTTTGTTAATTTGGAATTAGCGAAACCGAGCCCGAAAGTGTTTGCGGGCCCACTTTCATTTTGAATCAAGTGGGGCCCACAAGTCACATCGCGAGTCACATCACTTGTCATTTATTTGTGATAGATGTCAAAGTCACTTTTTGGTGAAAGACACCTAGTCATTATTCATGACACAAGTTGGTGAGAGCTTTTAATGCATTTTTTGAGCCAAAATGTTTGTTGACTTTTTGAAAGTTAATACCAAATATTTGGTATTTGTTTTTTCACTCTTGCATACGGTTTTAGAAGCCAAGAAAGAAAGGAAAAACATAACTCATTCTCTCTCCCAAAAACAGCAAAAACCGTGAGCCTTGGAGGAGTTCTTGAAGTTGTTTTTCTTTCATCTTTTGCTAGCACAACAAGGATCAAACAAGGTGATAGGGAAGCTTATCTTAGAGCATTGGATTTCCTTTAAAGCTTGGAGCTTCATCATCATCTTCAACATACTACCTTGGCCGAATTCAAAGCTTGAAGGGAAGGATGTTTTTGTTGAGCATCACATCCAAACCGATCATTGTAAGTGTGTTTCCGCCACATTTCCTTTTAGTATTCATTCAATTTCATGGCTTAAATGATCTTGGTACATCAATAGAAACCAACAATGGTATCAATGAGCCTTGTTTAAGCATGAAATAATTTAGGGTAAAATTTGGGTAAATTGATTTTGAGCATGTTTTGAATAAATTACTTGTTTGAGCATGCTTTTGGATGGATGACTTTGAGTTGTTTATGATCAATTTTGTGAAAAACAAATTGGATAAATTTTTCCCCAAAAAAAGAGGTATTGTCGAATACTCCTTACCCTTGGAAGTCTTGGTATTTTTTATTTTGATGATCATTGGATGACTTGAAACGAATTGGAAATGTCGATTTGTAATTCGATCAGATTGAAAAATGAAATCGGACTAAATTCCTTATCATGACCGAGAGCTTCCTTGCATGTAATGAGATGATTTTTTGATTCAAAAATTGTTGGACATAAGTTGAACAAATGAGAACATGATTAATTAATTAAATTGTATTTTGGAAATATGGATTTAGATAATTAATTGATGTATTACACTTTAATGTATTACACTTTAATTAATCAAGAATTCGTACTTTAAGTACTTATTCTCAAACGAGTTGGACTCACGCAAATCAAATCATTGTTTAAACATTGGATGATCACTAATATTCAAAGATAATTAATTTGATTAGTTTGATTGAATAACATGCTTGAATGAATATATGGATGTGATGAATGAATAACGTATATCGGATGGATATTAGAAGGGAAAGGGCAATTTTAAAAATTATTGTAAATTCGGAATTTATAAATTGGACCTGCGCGTCCAGCCTTCTCTCTCATTGATTCTTTGTATTCTCTTCTCACCTAATTCCCCTCAATGTTAATGAGGTTTCTATTGTTGTATTATGTAATTGGGTAGAAGTAGAATAGTGCTAGCCGGGGAGAGGAAAGGGAGTGATTTGTTCTAGGAACAATCTGTTTAAATATCCATCCGCATATCGTTATTAGTTTACTTTTCGTGCCTTATTATGCTTTTAGAATGCATGCTTAAGGGTGAATGATGAGACCTTAACAAAGATAATAAATTGGTTACCAATTTACGCGAAAAACCCTCAAAACATATTAAGCGTTATTTCCTTCCGTTGAGTGATTCTTACTCAAGATCCAAAGTTGGCATTGGTTTGTTGGCCAAAGTCAAGACCTTTGTCAATTGCGGATGTGTTTGAATCATGAGAGTTTTGTTCCATATCGGTGTCTTCTCCAAGTCGTGATTTGTTGGCCAAAGTCAAGATCACTTCTTGTCCATCGACATTGATTACGAAACTTTCCATGTCAATGGGTCCCGTTTAACTGGAATCATTAAGCTTGTTGTGCCAAAGCCAAGGCTTAGTTGATTCAGAGGAAAAAGGTTAGGCAAATATATTGGATATATTGGCATATGTATTGTACATATGTTTCGGACTTGGATGTCCACCTACCGGATCTAGGAATTGGATTAGATCCAATTGATCTTCGAGATCTACCTATTTAAATATCATACAGCTTGTTGGCCAAAGTCAAGGTTGTGTGTTATTTAACGGGATCCTAGCCCACTAGGAAACTGGGTTTCCGAGTACTCGACAGAGGGTTAGAGGCTCACCGAAAAATAGTGGGAGGCTAGTATTGAATTTGCAATTTCATTCAGATACTTAGCTTTACGCGCTTTCATATTATTTCGTCAAAATTATTTTATTAGTTGGACTAATATAATGTTATTTTTCTTGTAACAGTTAGACTGTACCATATATCGTTGATTAGATAGTTAGACTATCGTAATCAAGATGACAGGAAAGGGAAATGTCTGAGACATTACCATGGGCGAAAATGTCTTCAAGGGCACGAACTTTACCGATTGGGAAATGAATATGAGGATTGTCCTTGGAGCCAAGAGGCTGCTATATACTATACAGAGACCTCTTGGGCCTAAGCCCAAACCTGATGAGCTACTTGAGCTGGAGCTTTGGAAGACTCACAACGATGATTATGAAACTGCTCAGTCAATTATGCTTGCTGCCATGACTCAGCATTTCCGTCGACAGAACATGGACTTGGATCCCTATAACATGTTGAGGAGGGGTTGCAAGATCTTCACCGATCTAACCGAAGGTCGCAGAAATATGAGTTAGTGAGGAAGTTTTTTCGTTCACGTTTGTCAGAAGGCATGTCTGTTGAATCCCATGTGGTACAGATGATTGCTGACATAGATGAGCTGGCTAAGATGGGGATAGTCTTAGAGGCTGAGATTACCATAGATATGATCTTGCAATCTCTCCCCGACACTTGGAAACAGTTCATCATAAGCTATAACCTGATGAACACTGATGATACTCTTGGAGAGTTGTTGTTAATTCTGAAGGAAGCTGAAAGGGAGATGCTTAAAGGCAACAAGCGCGAGGCACACTTTGCTTCGACATCTCAGGCACCGAGGGCTGGGCCCAAGACGACTGGAGGTGTGAAGAAGAAGAAACATAAAAGAAAGGGCAAGGCCAAATCGTCAAAGGCTTCTGGGAAGCCTAAGGACAAATCTCAGGATGTTTGCCTCCAGTGCGGCAAGCGGGGTCACTAGAAGCATGACTGCCGCGAGTACAAGGCGCTCCAGAAGGAGATTAAAGCGGGCAAGGCACCAGCTTCAGGTATGTTTGTTATTGAGATAAACATGACTATTTCTAGTTTTAAAAATTGGATTTTCGATTCTGGTTGTGGTACTCACATATATACTGATGTGCAGGATATGCGGATTAGCAGGAGACTGGCCTCAGGGGAGATTGATCTACGCATCGGAAATGGGGCACCAGTCGCCGTTTTGGCCGTTGGCACTTTTGTTTTAGAACTGCCCTCGGGGCATGTACTTGAACTTAATGACTGTTATTATGTATCTAGTTTGACTAGGAATATTATTTCTGTATCTATGTTAACCCAATGTGGGTATACTTTTGTATTCAGGAACACAAGGTGTTTTGTGTATAAAAATGATGTAGAAATTTGCACTGCTGTTGCAAATAATGGTCTTTATATTTTGAATATAAATCAATCTCAAACATATAATATAACAAACAAAAGGCTTAAAATGAGTAATGAAAATGAAACTTACATGTGGCACTGTCGTCTGGGACACATAAAAAAGACTCGCATATCCACACTTTCGAAGAGTGGGTACTTGGACGGATTTGATCAAAATTCATATGACGTCTACGAATCTTGCTTATTAGGCAAAATGCCTAAATCACCTTTTAGCGGTAAGGGTGAACGCGCCACTGAACTGTTAGCCCTCGTTCATAGTGACGTATGTGGGCCCATGTCTAGCCAGGCTAGAGGTGGATACGAATACTTCTTAACCTTTACAGATGATGCATCACGTTATGGTTATGTGTATCTTATGAGACACAAGTCGAAAACTTTTGAGAAATTCAAAGAGTTTCGACACGAAGTTGAAAAACAGACCGGCAAAAGAATAAAGACATTGCGGTCGGACCGTGGTGGCGAATACTTGAGTAATGAGTTTCTAGATTACTTGAAAGAATATGGTATTCTTTCACAGTGGACTCCTCCTGGAACACCGCAATTAAACGGTGTGTCCGAACGGAGAAACCGAACTTTATTGGACATGGTTAGGTCTATGATGAGTCGCACTGAGCTACCTATTTCCTTCTGGGGATATGCATTAAACAGTGCAATTCTTATTTTGAATAAGGTTCCGTCAAAGTCTGTACAACAGACACCATATGAGATATGGACAGGAAAGAAACCGGGTTTCTCATTCCTGAAGATTTGGGGATGCTGGGCATACGTCAAACGTTTGGAAGGTACCAAACTTGAACCCAAATCGGATAAATGCCTATTCGTAGGATATCCTAGGGAAACCAAAGGATACTACTTCTATCACCTACGAGAGAACAAAGTATTTGTTGCTCTACATGCGGTTTTCCTTGAGAAGGAATTCCTAAATGCAGTGGTTAGTGGGAGGAAAGTAGAACTCGATGAAAATCAGAGTGATACTGTTCCTGGCATAGAATCCTCAACGGAACAAGAACAGTCTATCCGGGATGAGACTGTACCACAATCTTCTTTTACACAAGGACCGCATAGGTCGGAGAGAGTCAGGAAACAACCTGAGAGGTATGGGTTTCTGATCTCACCTCATGTAGATATTTATCTCATTGAGGATAACGAACCGGCTACGTATGAGAAAACGATACAAGATATCGATTCCGCTTTATGGCAAGAGGCCATGAAGTCCGAAATGGATTCCATGTACACCAACCAAGTTTGGACACTGGTTGATGCACCAGAAGGCGTAAAGCCTATTGGATGCAAATGGGTCTTCAAGAAGAAGACCGACATGGATGGCAACGTACAAATGTACAAAGCTAGGCTTGTAGCGAAGGGGTATCGTCAACGATATGGTGTCGATTACGATGAAACTTTCTCACCCGTTGCCATGATTAAATCCATTCGGATAATGCTTGCAATTGCTGCATATTTCGATTACGAGATATGGCAGATGGACGTTAAAACCGCTTTCCTTAACGGAAACCTTTCGGAGGATGTTTATATGCAATAGCCTGACGGTTTTATCGTGCCTAGACTTGCAAACAAGGTTTGTAAGTTAAATCGGTCCATTTATGGACTTAAGCAAGCATCGCGGTCATGGAACCAACGTTTTGATGATATCATAAAAGAATATGATTTCATTCAAAATGAAGATGATCCTTGTGTATATAAGAAGGTTAGTGGGAAAGCACTAACTTTTATTGTCCTTTATGTTGACGATGTATTGCTTATAGGCAATGACATTCCCATGCTAACGTCGGTGAAAGCTTGGCTTTCATTGAAATTCTCCATGAAAGATCTGGGAGAAGCAGCCTTTATTCTGGGAATAAAGATCTACAAGGATAGATCTAGAAAGCTGCTTGGACTCTCCCAGAGTACATATACTGACAAGGTGTTGAAGAGATTCAACATGGATCAGTCCAAGAGAGGACTGTTGCCAATGTCACATGATGTCTATCTATCTAAGGACATGTGTCCTAAAACTCAAGATGAGAGAGACAACATGAGTCAGATACCGTTCGCCTCAGCAGTCGGATCGATCATGTATGCCATGATATGTACGCGACCTGATATCTCATATGTTTTGAGCATGTGTAGTCGATATCAGGCCGATCCAGGTGAAGGTCACTGGATGGCGGTTAAGAATATCCTTAAGTATCTTAGACGAACTAAGGATGCTTTCTTAATCTATGGAGATGGAGAACTTGAGGTAACTGGGTATACCGATGCAAGTTTCCAAACCGACAAAGACGACTGCAAGTCACAATCCGGGTACATATTTTGTTTGAATAACGGAGCGGTGAGCTGGAAATCTTCCAAGCAAGAGACTGTTGCCGATTCAACAACAGAAGCGGAGTACATTGCTGTAGCTGAAGCAGCAAAGGAAGCAGTTTGGATCCGAAAATTCCTAATTGGATTAGGAGTAGTTCCGTTAGCAGCTGAGCCTGTTCCATTGTATTGTGACAATAACGGGGCTATAGCACAGGCTAAGGAACTGCGGTCTCATCAACGATCTAAGCATGTTCTTCGACGTTTCCATCTGATTCGAGAGATCATACATCGTGGCGATGTGAAGGTCGAGAAGGTCGCATCAGATGACAATATGGCAGATCCGCTGACGAAAGCTATTCCTCAGCAAAAGTTTGAGCGACATGTACATAGTTCAGGTATTAGATGCTTGAGTGACTGGCTATAGGCCAAGTGGGAGATTGTTGGACAGTTATGACCCATAGCGTCACTGTTTGTAAAAGACATTGTGTTTTTGTACAAAATTAACTATGTTGTAATGAAATTGCCTTTTACCGTTTTGTAATTTATTTACTTTGATATATAAATGGTAGAAGTCCTTATGATTAATTCGGATTGAGATGATATGAGACAGTATCAATCTTTAAAGGTTTAATCATTAAATATCCCTAGTCGTAGTATTATCGAGATTGGACATCGATAATGCGGAATAGACTAGTATTGCACTTGTGCGCGTTGTGAGGGCATAACGACATAGTTCTCATATATTTAAGTATTGGATACTTATGCAAGTGCGATAGAAGGTTGTGTTTTACCGATGGTACGGAAAACAACTTCGTTTTGGATAGACCCCGCGGAATCCCATTGGTAGTATGTATATGTGTCTATGGGAGTCCGCTTCAGGGTAGATGTATTTGGTCTTAACCTGAGACTTGCATCGCTAGTACTTGCGAAAATCGGTAAACTTTGGTTTTGGTCATCTAGGGCTTTAACAGGTTCTGTGTACGCCTCTTATGGGTTTATTGAGAATCGTAGTGTATTGGATGTGATATCAAGACGGAAGTATCACTTCAGACATATGGAGATGATGATCACGCAGGGATTCAGAACTTGTTCTCTATTGTGTTGCAACCATCGGGATAATATGACAAGGTCATGATTATCCGATTCAAAGAGACTAGTTGCTTGATATCCGATATGTGCTTCATACATAGCAGACACTATTCCAGCCCCAGGCCTTGCACGTGACATCCGATACTGGATCGCAATACACAATACTACGGTATACTACGCCTGACATAGATCATATATTCCAGTAAGAATATTTCTGGAGAATTGGGCAGGCATGGCGCTATGCTAGAAGCCAACCTTGTCTCGTAAATCGGTAAAAATGTAGTACGAGGTACGTACGTGTTCAGATAGTCCGACGACCGTATTTACTGCCAACATATCCAGGGATCTCTTGGGTCGCTTCCCGAAGATTCACCGATGACGCTTGATTCGAACTTAATTAATCTGGGATTAATTGCGGAGAGACTTTATCTTGGAAAAAGTACTATTTGAAGAGAGACAAAGATTAATTTGGAATTAATCGACAAAATAATATATTCGATATATTAAACGAAATTGGATTTCGACGCGAAATTAAAATTAGATTTTAATTCGGGCAAACGAGTTAATTTAGAATTAATTCTTTAGCGACGTGAATAGTAATTACACTAGGCAAAATTATTTAATTACGTCGCGACGGAAGTTCGTTAATTTGGAATTAGCGAAACCGACCCCGGAAGTGTTTGCGGGCCCACTTGCATTTTGAATCAAGTGGGGCCCACAAGTCACATCGCGAGTCACATCATTTGTCATTTATTTGTGATAGATGTCAAAGTCACTTTTTGGTGAAAGACACCTAGTCACTATTCATGACACAAGTTGGTGAGAGCTTTTAATGCATTTTTGGAGCCAAAATGTTTGTTGACTTTTTGAAAGTTAATACCAAATATTTGGTATTTGTTTTTTCACTCTTGCATACGGTTTTAGAAGCCTAGAAAGAAAGGAAAAACATAACTCATTCTCTCTCCCAAAAACAGCAAAAACCATGAGCCTTGGAGGAGTTCTTGGAGTTGTTTTTCTTTCATCTTTTGCTAGCACAACAAGGATCAAAAAAGGTGATAGGGAAGCTTATCTTAGAGCATGGATTTCCTTTAAAGCTTGGAGCTTCATCATCTTCTTCAACATACTACCTTGGCCGAATTTAAAGCTTGAAGGAAAGGAAGTTTTTGTTGAGCATCACATCCAAACCGATCATTGTAAGTGTGTTTCCGCCACATTTCTTTATAGTATTCATTCAATTTCGTGGCTTAAATGATCTTGGGACATCAATAGAAACCAACAAATATTTTATCCCAGATAAAATATCTCTGTAATTAATCCCAGATTAATTTTCTCTCTCATCATTAATTAATCCCAGATTAATAAAGTGCGAGTCATACGTCATCAATGAATCTTCGGGAAGCGACCCATGAGATCCCCAGATATGTTGGCAGTAAATCCGGTCGTCGGATTATCCGAACACGTAAGTACCTAGTACTATGTTTTTACCGATTTACAAGACAAGGTTGGCTTCTAGCAAAGCGCCATGCTTACCCAATTCTCCAAAAATATCCTTACAGGAATATGTGATCTATATCAGGCGTAGTATACAGAGTATTGCGTATTTCGATCTAGTATCGGATGTCACGTGCATGGCCTGGGGCTGGAAATGTGTCTGCCCCGTACGAAGCACATATCGGATCTCTGGTAACTAGTCTCTATAATCAGATAAACATGACCTAGTCATAATATCTCGATAGCTGCAGCATATAAGAGAACGAGTTCCGTATCCTACGTGACCATCATCTCCACTATGACTGGAGTGATACTTCCGGCTTGACATCACACCCAATTTACTACGATTCTCAATATACCCAGCAGAAGTATACACAGAACATGTTAAAGCCCTGGACGACCAAAACCAAAGTATATTGATTGTCGCAAGTATTAGCGGTGCAAGTCTCAGGTTAAGACCAAATACATCTACCCGGATTTCGGACTTCCATAGACACATAGTCATACTACCAATGGAATTTTGAGGGGTCTATCCAGAGCGAAGCTGTTTTCCGTACCATCGGTAAAACATAACCTGCTACTACACTTGCATGAGTATCCTATACCCAAATATATGAGAACTATGCCGTTATGTCCTCACAACGCGTACAAGTGTAATACTAGTCTATTCAACATTATCGATGTCCAATCTCGATAATACTACGACTATGGATATTTAATGATTAAACCTTCGTGGATTGATACTGTCTCATATCATCTCAATCCAGGAACTAATCATAAGGACCTCCTATCATTTATACATCTTGGTGATCTAATCACAAATGATAAGAGAGCAATTTCCTTTGTCATATAGTTCATTTGTACAACAATACCATGATCTGTACAAAAAGTGACGCTATGGGTCATAACTGTCCAACAGTATCCTGATTAAGTCAAATTAATAATTAATTATCAACCGACCAAAATGGCGGTATCCTCATTAAGTCAGATTTATTATATTATAATTAAAAGAGATTAATCTAAATAACAATAATAAAAGCTTTGCCTTTTACCCCAGCAAGGGGGAGTTACCTCCTCATTGCGTAAAAGTAAATTACGGAAAGTAACGACTTAAAAGTAAAGAAAAGAAAGTGCGAAAGTGGAAATTAATTACTGAAAGCTGTAAACAAACAAGTAAGATACAATATTCTTAGTTATTTTTAAGGAATTTCAAAGAAGAAAGTATGAATTTACAAATGAAATGGCTTGGTATTTATAGGTAAAATTTTACCTCCACCAAATTCATTATTAATTGCTCTACTAATTGCTATCATGTTTGGTGGGAGTTTGACTATTTTTATTTATTTATTTATTTTTTTGCTTTGAAAATGACTTTAATAATTACACATAACACACTTCCGGATGTTTCATCAATTTCGGTCATGAAACATTCAGAATTCGAATTTATTTTGTTCTTAAAAGTTGTAGATCATTGAGTTTTCCTTAATCTGGAACTTGAATTAGCTTAATATGATATCAGAGTAAAATGTTATACCCAAAATACGATAATTGTGCAAAATTGGAATTTCTGAAACTGTACTTCATTTGAACGCCCTTTCAAGTTTCCAATCTCCAAAATTAATATGTCAAGTCCAAGTTTTGCCATTATTTGACCCAAATTTCGCCCTAAATGATTCCATTGAGTTTCAATATTATTTTATCTGCAAAAGAAACTAAAACACATCAAAACGTTCATCAAACCCGAGAAACTAAACAAAATATTAAGTAAAAGGGGCGATAAATATTGATATATTTTCCGCTCATCACACCCCCAAACCTAACATTTTGCTAGTCCTCGAGCAAAACAACAAAATAAAATACAAGAAATAATTAAAATTAAACTAAGCCACTTTCGTGGGGATCACGATTGCATTTAACATATGCAACAAGCCTTTAAACCCCTAGGTGTCCCTAGTGGACGAGTTGTAGCCTCGTGAGGGCTTACAGCAACGATACCCACAAACGTTTGATAAAAGTAAAAAGATAGTAAAACTAATGCACACAAAAGTAAAAAGACAAGAGAAAAGAGAATAAAGAAGTAAGTGACTAAACAAGTGAAACTTCTTATCCAAGTTAGTAGTTGTTTTCTTTCTTTCTAGATTATTGAATAACTAAATTCTCCGATTGTTTTTTACCATTCTCCATACACAGTTAACAAGGTATTAATCAAGTCATTGTGCCCATAATATTTACAAGTGTAGTTGAAAAGATAGTAATATTTTTGTCATAAAGTTATATGAGAATTCACACCTTTTTTAACAATGGAATATTCTTCTGATTTTTTTTTTCTGTTTTTTTTTTTATTTTTATTTATTTTTATACAATATCTTCCATCCATGTAACGAACTTTGGGCCAGTGACTCCCAAACCAGTTGGCTTTAGGGCACTAGGTGTTAATACACCCATTCAGACTTAATTACTCAGACTTTAGATATATATATATATATTTTGCAACATCTTTGATCCATGTAGCAAGCTTTGGGCCAGTGGCTCCCAAACCAGTTGGTTTTAAGGCACTAGGTGTTAAAACACCCCTACAGACTTAATAACTCAGATCTTAGACATTTTTTTTATCCCATCGTTTTTTTAGATGCTTCCTCCAATTAAACTAGAGCACTGAATATTACAAATTTTTCAATTACAACTCATGTCCGTATGTTACCATGTATGTTGATACTACCTGTCAGATGAGCATATGAAGATTCATTTAATTAGTATTATGGAGAATTTACAAATTAAATAATTCAAAATGAAATAAAAAAAAGTTAACTTGTTCCGAAATAGGTTGAGATACGTCTCAGGAGTTGAAATTCATTACACAGCTATCTCACACCCATTTCACATGATTAATTAAATTAAAAACACAAAATATTTTTTTAATTTTTTTTTAATATTTTTGAATTTTTCGAAAATTTTGACTAAAAATCAAATAAAAATAACATAATACTACAACTATTCCCCACCCCCAAACCTAAATGAGACATTGTCCCCGATGTCTTAAAAAGTAGAATATGAGTTTAGAAGATAGTACCTGGTTAGCTGAAATTCTACATCTAAAATGAAAATTAAAGGTTAAGATCCAGATTTATCCGACGCTTTTTACCACGATCATTGTCAGACCATTTTATCTTGGAAAGGATAGGGTCAATTTATGGTTCAAAGGCTAAGATTTGGTCAATTAAATCATGGGCAGTTCTAGCAGTGAAGAGGAGTTCTTTTAAAGGTTTTGACACGAACCCATTTGTCCGGGCATCATCAAGAAATACACAAAGAAAATCATAAAATCCATCTGCGTTGAACAGTCCAATTGGTTTCTGGTGTATGTTCAAGTTCGCCCAAGATAATACTGTAAAGATTTCCTCCATCGTACCCAAGCCTCCTGGCAAAACAATAAAAGCATCAGCACGATTAATCATTTCTACCAGTCGTTCAGAAATACCTGGCACAATTAGTTCCTCTTCGTTTGATGATCCTATCAGATTCGCCTCCGCCAAAGGTTTTGGGATGATTCCCAAGACTTGACTGCCCCCTTCCTGTACAGCCTTTGAAATGATCCCTATTAGTCCAAGTTTGCCACTGCCATATACTAAGTGCATATTCATTTCAGCTAAGACTCGACCCAATTCCTGTGCTGCCGCTACGTATCGTGGTTTAGTACCAACACTAGTACCACAAAAGACACAGATATTTACAACTCGTCTTATTGAAGTGACTTCCATTTTTATATGGATGCCTTCAAAAGTGCAATGATGAGTTGAATTTATAACACCTGAAAAGAGTTAGTAATAATAACACTAGTATCTTATAAAGGATGATTATTAGCAAAACAATAAAAAAAAATCGTGAAATGTCAAAAAGTCTGGATCATGTCGGAGAAAATAACAAAACAAATCACAATTATTAGGAAAAGACAAAGAGATATAATATTTACAAGAAAGTAACAGCTTGATTGACGTCTATGCGTTAGAGACAAGCTTCATATCCAATTTTCTTATAAATTGGCAAACACGGTCTTTTTGAGTCAGATTCCCGAGACTATATTGTTGTCTTTCTTTTCGAAATTGTGTATATAACAAGCGAATTTCGTGATACACATTTCCACTGGGATGCATCTCAAGAGTCTTAGATATGTCATCCAAAGACTCCTTACTCAAGCCATCCATAATGAAATTAATCTTATCTTCACGGTTATCAGACACCATTCCTAAAGAACGACAACAGGTATTACAAAACATACGAGCACATTTATAGCATACACCCTTTCTTTTAGCTCTTCGCTTTTTAGCATAGGTGCTTCTTCCTAAACCAGACAGATGTGAAATAAAAGAGTCAGAAGACTCACCTGCCAATCAGAACCATGCTTCAATAATCCAACGAATGTCTGTAGGAATACCTTTGATCATCAGCAGTCTCATATATTCCAAGCGAGCTTTGTAAAACTTTCATCAGAGATATTTGAGGGAGAGAAGGAAATTGCTTGTGAAGTTTTGCGAGAGCTTATTCCATCCTGAAATAACTTAACCTGTAAAAACTAAACACACAAAAATCAAACACACCAAATCTGAATATATATACAAATTGCATGGGTTACCTTCCTACTAGCGCTAAGTTTAAAGTCATCAGCTAGACATGACTGCCCGAACGTTAGACTGGATCTGAAAGTGTGGCACTTTCTTTTTGTCACTCAAATGATTCTCCCCAGTAGTGTTTGACACACTTGTTTTTAATCTTGAATGTTTTGTTGGAGTCGGGATCGTGTAACTCAACGACTCTATCTAGTAAAACCTTGGTGATTAAGAATGGACCTAACCACCGAGATTTTGGCTTCCATGGGAAGAGTTTCAACCATGATTTGTTTAACAGTACCTTATGCCCTGGTTCCAGTTGTATGCGCACTAACTTCTAATTATGTTTCTTTCTGGCCTTTTCTTTGTATAATTTGGCATTCTCAAAAGGCTGAATGTGAAATTCCTCCAATTCGTTGAGCTGGTGGAACTGTTTCTTTTCTGTTGCTTGTATTGCAAGAATTGACTTCTTCAGTGCGCAGTACGCTTTATCTTCAGGCTCCACAGGCAATTGACATGCTTTAAGTTTGTCAGTAGAACTTTGTATTGCATTGGAGTTCTGGATCATCAAGTCTGAAACATTCCTCATTCTTGTCATTCGGGAAATTCATGGCTTTAAAAACATTGAATGTTACTTCTTGGTCCTGTACCCTCATGGTTAGTTCTCATTTTTGTACATCAATAATGGTTCGATCTGTATCCAATAATGGTCTCCAGAGGATGATCGGCACGTCTTCGTCTTCCTCCATATCAAGGACAATAAAATCTTCTGGGAAGATGAATTTCTCAACTTTGACCAGCACATCTTCAACTACACCTCTCGGAAAAATGAGCGTTCTATCAGCAAGTTGTAGAGAGACTGAAGTGGGCATTGTTTCTCCAATCTGCAGTTTCTTGTAAATAGAAAAAGGCATCAAGTTAACATTTGCACCTAAATCGCACAAAGCCTTACCGAAGTCATGTTCTCTTATGGTGCAAGGAACAATGAAACTTCCAGGATCTTTCAACTTTGGGGGAAGCTTCCTCTGAATGATGGCGCTACATTCTTCTGATAATGCTACTGTCTCGTAATCTGCCAATATCTGTTTTCGTGAAAGAATGTCTTTCATGAATTTGACATAACTGAGTATTTGTTCCAACGCTTCTGCAAATGGAATGTTGATATGTAGCTTTTTGAAGATCTCCAGGAATCGAGAAAACTGGTTGTCTAGTTTATTCTTCTGGAGATGCTGTGGAAAAAGTGGAGGTATAGTGATTATTTTTTGATCTTTTTCCTTTGCTTTTTTTTCCTCCATCTGTGGAACTGCTTCGCTGTTTTCTTTTGGAACTTCCTCAACAATTGCCTTGACTCCAACATTTTTGTTAATTTCAGTACCGCTTTTTAATATGATGGCATGACATTGCTCCTTCCCCATGTTCATCGGATTTGGTTCAGTGTTGCTAGGAAGGTTACCTAGCGGTCTGTAACTCTGAGCATTGGCCAGTTGTCCAATTTGATTCTCCAGTGCTTTAATAGAAGCAGATTGACTTTGAATTAATGCTGCTTGGGATTGAAACAAAGCATCATACCTAGCTGCTTGAGAGTCGTGTTTTGCTTCTATCTTTTTCAAGTGGGTCAGCACTTCTATTATTCCTGTTTCTTTGTCATACTCCTGGCCTTTGTTTTGTTGTTGGAATCCGGGTGGTGGATTGTTTATTTGCCCTGAATTGTTGTTCCATGCGAAATTGGGATGATTCCTCCACCCTGGGTTATAGGTGTTGGAATATGGATTGTTCCCATATCTGTTGAAATTGTTGACATAATTCACCTTCTCTTTATGTGGGTTTGGCTCTGGTTCTGATGCTCCTCCATATGGTGAACTTGTAGATCCAGCATTAACCTTCAAATTAAGAGTTTCCAGATTTTTGCAAATCATATCCAGCTTGGAATTCAGTGCTGTGTTGGCTCTAACTTCATAAATTCTAGCAATTCGTTGGATCAAGCTCCTTTCTGTTGGCCACAAGAAATTTTTATTGGCCATTTCTTCAATTAGGTTCCAGGCTTGATCTTCTCCTTTTGCCATTAACGCTCCTCCAACAGCAACATCAATTGTGGTTCTCATTATTCCAGAAAGTCCATTATATAAGGTTTGAACTTGTAGCCATTTTGAAATCTCATGGTGAGGATATTTCCGGAGTAAATCTTTGAATCTTTCCCAAGCTTTGCAGAGGGATTCTGAATCTTGTTGCATAAAGGATGTGATATCATTCCTTAACTTTGCAGTTCTGGCTGATGGAAAATACTTTGCAAGGAATTTGGCGGCTAGAGTGTTCCAAGTTGTGATGGAACCTGCTGGTAATGAATGTAGCCAAGCCTTAGCTCTGTCTTCCAAATAGTATGGAAAAACCCGCAGTCTCATTACTTCTTCAGTTGTTCGGTTGTAATTGAAAGTGCCGTAAACTTCAAGGAAGTTGCTGATATGGGCATTAGGATATTCAGTTGCATTCCCCCCAAACTAAACTGACTGCTGTATCATTTGAATGCAAGTTTTGATGTCATCCGTATTTTCTGGTAAATGAGGAAGTACAATACAAGAAATGAGGCGGTCAACCACCGGAATGGTTCTGCCTCGAATGGGAATTGGTAGTGCAACGTTCAAAGGTTCAGGTTCCATGTTGATGATTGCTTCTTGGCCTTTTCACTTTTCCCTTCTCAACTGTCTGATGGTTCTTTCAATCTCTAGGTCAAGCGGTCGGATTTCAAAGCTTCTGGTTCGTCTCATGTAGTGTTTGAGAACCTGAAACACAAGAAAACAGAAATAATAAGTAAAAAGAAAATTAGATACAAGTAAATGTATCTAACCTCAAAACTAATAGTAAAAGATAAATAAGTCCCCAACAACGGCGCCAAAAACTTGACCGGCGTAATCACACACGTATAACGCAAGCGCACGTATCGTTCAAGTAGTATAAAAGTATCGATCCCACGAGGACTTAAAACCTTTTATTATTAAATTATGAAGTCAAATTTTTACGAGTATCTAATGGATTGGTTATTTGATTGGATGGTGACTTTAAACTTAAAACAAGTAAATGAAATTGCTTGAAAGTAGATTTAGGAAAATTCAATTTTATAAAACTATCCAGGGTTGTGAATCTTTCCAATATCATTTTTAAAGATGAAATTTATCTTATGGTTGTGTAATATATCGATTTATTAACCTGGAACACGAAATTATGTAAAAGCCTCTTCCGATGGTCAGATACAAAGACCCAGTGTAACCCGATTAATCATATTCCTATGTCAATTAAGTTATCTGAATTCATTAAGATTAAGTTCCAATTATGGCTACCCCCGCCCGACAGGTATATTCCTATCATGTAAGGAAATCTATTAAAGGGTTATCTATCCTCAAGGAAGATCGTGGGCTATTAAGTCTAAGGTCTTAAACCTAAAATCAATTTTCCAAGTTCATTTTAAGTTTACCGAATCAATCTTATTAATAGCCAGTTAACAAGATGCATTACGACTAAGACTCAATAAATAAACCTTTATATTACCCAAACCGTAATTTAATCCCTTATAAACCGGTGATATTGGACTTCATCACAACCCTAGATAACTAACTTAGTTATGACACATAACTATGGCTAGTAAAAACTTAAATAAAATAAAAGACATAAAGTAAATTGCTAGAAATTAAATACTGAAAAGTAAATTGCTAAAAAGTAAATTGCTGAAAAGTAAATTGCTGAAAAGTAAATAAAGTAAAAGTACAATAAAAGAAAATGCTGGGGTTAGAGGATCCACTTTTATTACTACTATTTTAGATATCTCCCTAAATATAATATATTAACTTTGCGTGATAATTACCAACCAGCCATATAGGCGGTATCCTGATTAAGTCAAATTAATAATTAATTACCAACCGACCAATATGGCGGTATCCTCATTAAGTTAGGTTTATTATATTATAATTAAGGGAGATTAATCTAAATAGCAATAATAAAAGCTTTGCCTTTTACCCCAGCAAGGGGGAGTTACCTCCTTATTGCGTAAAAGTAAATTGCGGAAAGTAAAGACTTAAAAGTAAAGAAAAGAAAGTGCGAAAGTGGAAATTAATTAATGAAAGCTATAAATAAACAAGCAAGATACAATCTTCTTAGTTAATCTTAAGGAATTTCAAAGAAGAAAGTATGAATTTGCAAATGAAATGGCTTGGTATTTATAGGCAAAATTTTGCCTCCATAAAATCCATTATTAAATGCTCCACCAAATCCATCATTGATTGCTCTACCAAATCCATTATTAATTGCTCCACTAATTACTATCATGTTTGGTGGGAGTTTGACTATTTTTATTTTTTATTTTTTTATTTATTTTTTTTTGCTTTGAAAATGACTTTAATAATTACACATAACACAATTTCGGATGTTTCATCAATTTCGGTCATGAAACATTCAGAATTCGAAATTATTTTGTTCTTCAAAGTTGTAGATCTTTGAGTTCTCTTTAATCTAGAACTTGAATCAGCTTAATTCGATATCGGAGTAAAATGTTATACCCAAAATACGATAATTGTGCAAAACTGGAATTTCTGAAACTGTACTTCGTTAGAACGCCTTTTCAAGTTTCCAATCTCCAAAATTAATATGTAAAGTCCAATTTTTTCCCTTATTTGACCCAAATTTCTTCCTAAATTATTCCATTGAGTTTCAATATTATTTTATCTACAAAAGAAACTAAAACACATCAAAACGTTCATCAAACCCGAGAAACTAAACAAAATATTAAGTAAAATGGACGATAAATATTGATATATTTTCCGCTCATCACATACATGATAATTTATAACATGTGACTTTAAAATTAATATTTTAATAAATGAATAACTGCATCGTTTAATACTTAAAACAAAATCTTATTTAGATATAAAATTATGCTATAGCGCATATATCCCAACACCGATATCTCTAGGGCCACACTGACCACCATAAGACGGAGGGTGGCCAATGCACCCTTCTAGGTCATTGTGCTGGCGGACGTTGGCCGTTTGTTGACCGATGACTTATCTTCTCTCTTACGTCACGAATGAGAGGGAGAGGTCGAGTGAAGGAGTTAGTTTTAGTTTGCCCTCTTCGTAAATTTCAGAAACTATGGGTATTTATAGAATATTTTCTAAAAATTATAAAATAGCCCCTCCGAAATTACAAATAGGCCCATGATAATGTATTCCTTGGGAATTTCATATTTTTGAGGCCCTTCTGGTACAAATTTTGAAAAGTGTTCAACATAAGTTGGTCATCTTCAAAGAACCTTTCCAACATGTAAAAAGCAACTCAATCAGAGTTCGTTTGCCATTTTATAGCCGAAAGAACGAAACTTACTCGTATAAAAGACATAAAACAATAAGCATAACCAATCCTTTCGAGTTATGCGATTTACAATAAAACAAAATCTCACTTTAAAATATTCCAACATATTTTTCAATGCTTAAACTCTTATTCTCCAACACAGTCTCATTCCGAGACCTAAACTTCAATCCGAGAGCCTTCCAAAATTATTCCGAAAATTTGGGATATTACATTCAGTTTTTCTTCTGAAAATTTCATCCTCGAAATTTCCCTCTCCTTATATCTGATCAATAAAAGCTAAACGCACATACTGAAACCATCTTATCTATTACCAAGAGTTATCTTACTCTATATATGGTCATAAGTAATGCATTCCGTGTCGAAATATATTGCATCACATCGTATCAAATTCATGTCAAAATATAATGGATTAGATCAATCAATTCATATCAAATCAAATCGATATGATACATCATCAAAATCAAATCAGAAGTCATATATCAGAGGGATTTCGATCGTACCAAATTGAATTCTATCAGATCTCATACATCTATGAAGTTTCAGACATTCCCAGATCATAGTCGAATCACACCTCATCGGGTCAAAACATCTCAATTCAAATAACGTCAAATCATATGAAATCATTCGATCCATAACAAACTCATTCAAATTACATCAGATCAAATCAATTCTGTAATGTCCCAAGTTTTCCGAAACAGTGCTGAAAGATTTTCAAATTAAAGTTTAATTTTTGAAACTGGATTGTGTTAGAAAATAAGAGATTATGTGTTTTAAATTAGATCAGAACATTTTATAATGAAGCTTTTTCGCGTTGAAAAATGTGTGATTTTGAGAATCGGTTATACGATATTTGTTTATACCGTTATACGCGTAAAAGTTTCTTATTTCGACTATACAAATAAACTTTGATTGAGCTGATTCATGAACCATCAGACCCATTTTTCCGAGAAAAACAACTTTCATGTTGAATACTTTTTTAAATTTACATTAGAAGGGCTTCCAAAATAGGAAGTTTTGAGAATATGGACTAATTGTAATTTTGTTGGGGTCTAAATGTAAATATCAGAAAATTTTCTATATATACCCTCAAGTTTCTAAAATTGCAAAAAAACCAAAATTTTCCCCAAAAGCACGAATTGCGGCGCCCTTGTGGTGGCCGGCGGTAGCCCAGATCGCCAACAAACGGCAGTAGGAGAGAGAGACGCGCGTGAATGGGTTTCTTGATCCTGACTCGTTGCTTTGTTTCACAGCCTGAGCCACCCACCAAATCGAAGCTCTCGAAATGTACTACAAGTTGGCGGTGATGGATTTTCTATTCCGTGCACGGTTGCACACAAATTGAGAAAGAAAACAGTGGTGAATAGTGACCCATGAGTGAACAATATCTCCAATCGGAATTCCATCGATTCTAGCACGTTCGTGGGATTTTTTGGAGTCAGTATATGCCCTCGAAATCTCGGTAAGACCTCCCGATAAAAACTCACTAATTTCAAGTTTTCCGTTAAATGTTCGGATTTATTTAGTGCTTCGTAGAGTAGCGTAATGGTATGAATTGAATTTTCTGAGCATGAGTATGTTGAATGTGTGTATTTGATAGAATCCGAGTGAAAACAGGATTAATTAGATCGATTCGATAAATTATGCAAGTTTCCGGTAAAAATGAGTTTTTGCGTATAATGATGTGATTTGATTCTAATGATAGTTTTGAGTTATATATGATAATGCAATAATATTTGGATAAATCTTGGTAGGTTCAGAGGGTTCGGGACCTTTCCGTAGCATTTGCGGAAACTCTTTCGAAAGATTTTCCAAAAACACGTAAACCAAATATTTAAGTTAACTAGTGGCTCGAATTATTTTCTAATGATATTTTCAAATAATTGGAATTGAAATCATTGAAATCGGACTTAATATGATTATCCCAGAAAGATCCGGAATTTTATCTAAGTTAAATCGAGAATTTCCTAAGTTGTGATTTTGACGGTGTTTCGCCAATTATTTTAGCAGACTTGCCTAGGACCTGAAGTACTCGCAAAGCCAGGTAAGTAACTCATGCGATGAGTACTTGTATAATCGATTTGTGTTTAAATGTATATAGAGATTATTGATTTGTTTAGGATAAATCGAGACTAGTTAAGAGGTAGTTTGAGAATGAAGTTCAAGACTATGTTTAGTTAAGTGAAACGACTATGGCATATATGAATTTTGTTATTCCTATGATATGATGTGAGATGTTTAATAATCTTAATGTCTTTATGTATGTATTGATGTGTTTTAAAGTGAAACGTTTGAGGATATGCTATGATATGAAGTGAAATATTTGATGAGCTTATGGTCTATGTGTATGTATGGATGTATGTAAGGGTATGAATCAGTGACAGTATGAATACGTATATGTAAATGAATATATAAATGTATAAGTATATGAACATGTCTTCGTATATGCATATGATGTTAAGATATGTATATGTTGGGTATACAGAATCGATAAATGAAACAAATCATGATTTCTGAATTGGTATAAGCTAAGCTCTTTTGAATAGGTAAAGTACGTGTGCGAATGGATGTGTTTATGAATGGATGTCTTAACTGGTAAGTTTTTGTACATGGATGTTTCTGATAAGAATTCTGAAAACTGAGTGTATTTGATTGATAAGTAAAAGACATGAAGATTGTTAAAGGTTATGGTGTTTGAATTCGAAGTAATATGTATATTCATATGTTTAGTGTATATACGTATGTGTATGACGCTTCTGATGATAAAGCAATGTTTGTTGTGAATGTACTTATGTATGAGAAATCGTGTGGTGAGTTTGAGTTACGTGATATGTGTGCATGCGTGTATGTTTACTGTTGATGATTTCGTGGTATAGTATTCGAGCTGGTTAGGAATTCTTTCAGACCGAATTCATCTCATACCTATTCTAAAATAGGTAATGAGTCTCGTACGGGCATTGTATATGTAAGTCAGCTGTATGTATATACTGTTGGATGATGTGATCTTTGGTGTTTACTTGTGATAAGTATAAATATGTGACTTCATGCTTCATGTGATTGAAATGGTTTCGATGTTATATGACGTACTTTGTGATTCTGAATCCATGCTTTGTGTGCTTTGAATGTCTAGCCATTATATTGACAACATATAAATATATAAATATGAAAATTTGACATGGGTAAAGTATAAAGGATAATAGAAAGCTGATAATTCTAAATTCGTAATAACTTGATAATTCTGAAAAACTTCTGATGTGTTTAATTTGTATGTTTGTTTGTAGTATGAGCGTGGTGTTGGGGCAGATGTGGAACCCCTAGGATCGGATCGGTGCCCTACGCAGCGGAAGTGGGTCTAACCCGTAGATATCAATCATGGGCGTATTTTTTAATAATTTAATGAAATATAATATTTCATTTCTAGTGTTTAGGGAAAAACCAGAGATAAATCTGAGTCCGAAAAAATCTAATCAGGATAAAAAATCAGAGCAAAAAAAAATTTCAGACCCATGCGCACCTAGTGCGCATGCGCATGGAGCATGTGGACAACCTGTAATGCAGTCAAGCACGAAAACGACTTGTAATGAAAATTAGATATGCAAAATGGACCTCCAGTCCACCCAATACATCAATTATCAACATCAATACGTAAAAGCTTTGGGGCAACAATTACACGTACAAATAAAAACTTTTATTTACATACATTTAACTACGTGTATTATACAATCCAAACATAAACAAAACAAATAAACTTCTATACACATAGGTGACTGCAACTTGGGTGATCCCTCATCTCGAGCATAATCATCCAGAGCTTGATGGTTGACCAATCTGATTGCCAACCTACAAGATTAGCAAACTGTTGTGGTGTAAGTTAAAAAACTCAGTAAGTAACCACACATGTACTATAAAAGTAAGAAAAATTTTAAAATAGTACACGCACACACACACACAAATATATATAAAATATTTATGCGTATATGGTTATCCATCATAAAAGTGTTAAACTTCATTCAAACGTAATTTGTGCAGGTTCCCAGATTTTCTTCACAACAATCGTACCATAATGGAAAAAAACAAACCGAAATATATATATATATATATATATATACAACATACATAAATGCCAAATGGGAAGGAAATGACAACCCAAGCATAATTGTACAAATCATACATCGATACAATGAAATAAAGCTTCTACGAGACTCATTACTTATTTCAGAATAAATATGAGATGAATTCTGTCCGAACAAATACCCTAATCAAAGCTACTACGACACGGGTCAAATCGTCAATCAAAATAACTATACACGCACATAACCAATACTAATGTCGCATGGTTAATCTCATCATTCATCAGAAAGCCTAATGCGGATTGTATACAATCAATCACATTCATCATCAGAAATGGAAACATAATACAGATTCTTTACAGACAATCACATTCATTATCAGAAACAGAAGATATAATATGCATTCTTTACAAGCAATCACATTCATTATCAGAAATAGAAGACATAAAATACATTCTTTACAAGCAATCACATTCCTTATCCGAAACAGAAGACATAATACATATTCTTTATAATTGACCTTATTCATCATCAAAAATAGAAATCACAATACAAATTCCATATAATCAACTCATACATCATCAAAAATAAAAAAAAACAAGTTAATGACTTTTAAAATAGAACTTAATCAAAATAAATCTTTCAAAAAATAAAGGTTCCAAAACTGAAATCATCAAAACTAATGAGGCGTCCATTGTCCGAATCGCACGCCTGTTGGGGCAGATTGTTGGATAATATGACCCATAGCGTCACTATTTGCACAGATCATTGTGTTTCTGTAGCAAATTAACTATGTAACAAGGAAATTGCACTCTCGTCATTGTGATTAGATCACCATAGATATATAAATGAAGAGAGGTCTCTATGATTAGTTCCTGGATTGAGATGATATGAGACAGTATCAGTCCACGAAGGATTAATCATTAAATATCCCTGGCCGTAGTATTATCGAGACTGGACATCGATAATGCGGAATAGGCTAGTATTGCACTTGTGCGCGTTGTGAGGGCACAACGGCATAGTTCTCATATATATAAGTATTGGATACTTGTGCAAGTGCGATAGGAGGCCGTGTTTCACCGATGGTACGGGAAACAGCTTCGCTCTGGATAGACCCTTCGGAATCCCATTGGTATTATGACTAGGTGTCTATGGGAGGCCGAAATCAAGGTAGGTGTGTATAGTCTTAACCTGAGACTTACATCGCTAATACTTACGACAATCAGTAAACTTTGGTTTTGGTGGTTGGGGGATCTTAACTGGTTCTGTGTTCACCTCTTCTGGATTTATCAGGAATCGTAGTGTATTGGATGTGATGTCAAGACGGAAGTATCACTCCAGTCATAGTGGAGATGATGTCACACAGGATACGGTATTAGTGCTCTTAAGTGATGCGCATTCCAATCGTGATATTATGACCAGGTCATGAATATCCGATTATAGAGACTAGTTACCAGACATCCGATATGTGTTTCGGACGGGGCAGACACTTATCCAGCCCCAGCCCTAGCACGTGATTATCCGATACTGGGCCGATATGCATACAATACATATCGTATACTACGCTTGATACAGATCTAAATATTCTTAAATGGAATGCGGGGGAGAATTGGGATGATGACTTGGTGCTTTGCTAGGAGTTGACCTTGTCTCGTAAATCGGTTAGAACGTAGTACTTGGTACGTACATGATTCGGATACTCCGACGACCGTATTTACTGCCAACTTATCCGGAGATCTCATGGGTCGCTTCCCGATAATCCACCGATGACGCACAACTCGCACTCTTGAATAATCTGGGATTATATTGAAGAGAGAGAGAAAATTAATCTAGGATTAATAACGGAGATATTTTATCCGGGATAAAATGTCGTCTAAGAAGAGAGAGAGAACGATAATTTGGAATTTATCGATAAAATTATTATATTCGATATAATAATCGAAATTCGATTTCGACGAGAAATTAAAATTAGATTTTAATTCGGGCAAACGAGTTAATTAGAATTAATTCGTTAGCGACGTAAATGATAATTTCGCTAGGCGCAATTATTATTTAAATTCGATTAATTAAACGTCGCGACGTAAGTTGGTATTTCGGAAATATCGAACCCGAACGCGTGAGTGCACGTGGGCCCACTTTCATTTGGAAACGTGTGGGGCCCACATGACACATGTCATATTATGCATTATTTAATTCTAATGCATTGCATGGTGATAGTGTACAATACACTCAATGGTTTTGCATGGAGTTTGAGTGTTTGACACTCTAAGCCATTGCATGATTTGTGTCATAAGTTTATTATTAATTTAATAAATATTTTGGCATAAATATAAATTGATTTTTTGTAACAAGATCATATGAATCTCTCATCTCTCTCACGCCCAAATGGGCACAATGCTCACTGTTTTACATCACAAAAACCGTGACTTTGAGGGAATCTAGAGTGGATTTTCATGGTGAAAATTCAAGTGCTAGCACACTTACAAGTCTTGCGAAGGTGGTAGGGAGGTTCGACCATGAGCCGGGATCCATCCGACGAAGCTATGAGCTCCGTTTCTTCACTCATATTTCTGTTTTGCAGGGGGCAGTGGACTGCCCACCAGGGCGGAAAGGCAGTGAAGAAAATGGCTTCATTCGTCTCGATTAGACTCTCAACCAACCAATGTAAGTATTCCGCTATCTTCGTTGGTGTATTCACGCATTATTCATGTCTTGATTTGATCTTGGGACCTTAGAATAAACCAACAATGGCATCAAGAGCTTATGTTGCAAGCATGAAAAATGTAGGGCTTAAAATTTGGGGTAAATGTTTGTTGAGCATGATTTGAATAAATTGATTGTTTGAGTATGCTTATAAACTGTTTAATTGCAATTTGGTTGGACCAATTTGTTGAAAATTGATTTGGAATAATTTTCCCCAATTTATTCACCTTGGCCGAATGTGTGTGGTTTTTAGAGTTCTTGGAATTTTCATTTTAATCATTGGATGAGTTATAATGATAAAGGATGATGTTAATTTGAAGTCAATTGATTGATTTTGAGTTGAACAAAAATCCCCAAAATCTTACCTTGGCCGAATTGGTGTATATGCCCTAATGTCTTGGTGATTTTGATTTTGTGACATTCAATGTGTATGAAATCATTCGGGAAGTTAATATGTTGTCGATTGTGTAATTAATCGGATTGAATTCAAATCGGACAAAATTACCTTCCTTGGCCGAGAGCATGAAAGCATGTAAATGGGTTTGATTTTTCATTTAGTGTGTTTGACATATGATAATGAATTGAATATGATTAATAAGACTAATTTGGTGTTTTAAAAATATTGATTTAGTCGATTAATCATGTAATGCACTTTAGGTAATTAAATTGCGTAATTGGATTAGTGTAATTTAATTATTTAGGCTTAAATTGGATTTGGGCGTGAATTGTTGTAATGGGCCTTTTCGGCTTGATTTATCAAGTTTGGTTAAGCCAAGTGGATTGGATCCAATTGGGCCCAAAACCTTAACCATAAAGCCCAAATGCGACTAATGAACCTTTAATGTTTAATTGGGCCTAATGGGCCGAAATTGATTTCTAGGCATTTTGGTGATTCCACTATTGGGCTTTGGTTGCCGAAGCCCATGCCTAAAGAAATTAATTGAAGCCCATTAGACTTAAATTAAATTGACGTTGGACGTTAATCGGTCTTTGAGACGCGTTACGATTAGATTTGGAATTTAAATCGTAAAAGGTTATTAAATAAAGTGTAATATTTAATTTGGAATTGAATAGTGAATTAGTATTAAATACATGTTAAATTAGATTTAATGATGTAGTTTAATTTAATTCATGAATTCGTACTTTGAGTACTTATTCGCAAAAACGAGTTTGACTCGAACAAAATCAAATCGTTGTTTGAACATTGGATGATCACTTAATTATCAGATTAATTAATTTGATTAGATTGATTGATAGCATGCTTATGTGTGTGAATACGTGGTTGTGTTGAATGAATAATGCATATCGGATGGATATTAGATGGGTGGGCAATTTTAGAAATTGTTGTAATAAATTCGATTTATTAAATTGGACCTTCGTGTCCAGCCTTATCACCTTCTTTCTCTTTGTATTCTCTTCTCACCTATTCCCCTCTATATATATGAGGTTTCTTTAGAAGTGTAGTGTAACGGGTAGAAGTAGTACAAGTGCTAGCTTGAGTGAGAAGGGAGAGATTTGATCTAGGATCAATGTTGTAGTATCCATCTGCATATCATTATTATTTTATTCATACTCGCTTTATTATGTGTTTAGAATGCATGTTTAAGGGTGTATGATGATGAGACCTTAACAAAGATAATTAAATTGGTAGCCAATTTGCACGCGAAAATCCCTCATCTATATTAAGCAAATATCCTTCCATTGAATGATTCTTGTTCAAGATCCGAAGTTGGCATTGGTTTGTTTTTGACCAAAGTCAAGACCTTTGTCAATCAAGGATGTACTTGAATCATGAGAGTTTTGTTGCATATCGGTGTCTTGTCCAAATCGTGATTTTTATTGGCCAAAGTCAGATCACTTTTTGTCCAATGACATTGATTACGAAACTTTCCTCGTCAATGGGTCCGCTTTAACTGGAATCATTAGGTTTGTTTTGGCCAAAGCCAAGGCCTAGATGATTCGGAGAGATATGGTTAGGAAAATGTAATGGATACATTGACATTATACATATGTTTCGGACTTGGATGTCCACCTAACCGGATCTAGGAATTGGATTGGATCCAATTGATCTGTGAGATCTACCTAGTTAAATAGCATACAGCTTTTATTGGCCAAAGTCAAGGTTGTGTGTTATTTAATAGGATCCTAGCCCACTAGGAAACGCGGTTTCCCGAGTACTCCACAGAGGGTTAGAGGCTCGACGAAAAATAGTGGGAGGCAAGTATTGAATTTGCAACATTCGTTCAAATACTCGCTAAACACGCTCATTTTATTTTACTCGTCATATTAATCAAAAGTATTAGTCGGACTAATATTTTATGTTGTTTTAAAAATATATATAGTTGGACTATATACAAACTCATTCAATATATAGTTGATTTTGTAATTGGATTATAGTAATCAATATATTGAATTAAATGATAGTTGATTTTATAATGGGATTTAAGTAATCAATATTAAAATATAGTTGATTAAATAATTGGATTATTGTAATCATTATAATAAATAGTACCTTAATAATTTGATTAAATAGTTGGACTATTAAAATCAAGTAAAGAATGAAAAGGTTGAATATTTTAAATATATATCCTTGGATTAAATGTTTTAAATGATTTAATTTTCAATTGGGAATTAATAATAGGCTAATTTATTTGATAAAATAACTTATTATGACTAAGCCCATAATTAAGCAAATAGTAGAGCATACAGTCTTTGGAAGATTTATGTGATGTGACTTTAGTGCTTAATTAATATACTTATAATAAATCTATCTTTAGATTTAAAAGTATTAAAATTGCAATTAATAATTCTTGGATAATTAATTGACTATTCTAGTGGAGAAAAGTCAAAGTTTGCAATTGGGCATGTAGCACAAGGTGCACATCGTTTCGATATTCCGAAACCCAAGGCTTGGGCAAAGGTTTGTGAAATATTGAAAAGGATAATTGACATATCCAAAGTGACTACCATTTGGATATGGAAGACACGAAGGAAATTAAAGATAGGGCGAGGCTCTAACTTTAAAAATATTGTCAAAGTTATGTTTACTACTAGTATTGAAATTGGTTTTAAATACTTAGTGTGGTACATAAAATATATGTATTGATGTTCAGAGTCCGCTATGAGCATAATACTGGACTTCAAGCCGAGATTTCTCTACAAATCGGAAACTGGACGAAAGTCGCTGTTTCGACCGTAGATACCTAAGTTTAGGAACTACCCTTTGGGTATGTACTTAAATTAGGAAATGTTATTATGTAACTAGTTTAACTAGAGACATTATCTCTATCATCCGTGTTTAATCCGATGCAGATAAAACCTTTATATTCTAGAACACTAAGTGTTTCATTATATAAAGATGATACTGAGATAAATACATTGGAGATGTAATAACGAATTTATATTTGAATATAATAAAATCTCAAACATATAAAATGACAAATAAATAGCTCAAATTGATTTGATCAATAGAGACTTATTTGTGGCATTGTTGTCTGGGACACAATTAAACAAGACTCGTATATCCACACTTTTGAAGAGTGGGTACTAGGACTGATTTGACTATTCAAATAAGGTCTACGAATCTAGTTTATTAGGTTAATACCTAAAATACTATTTACTTGGTAATAGTAAAAGGCCACCGATCTGTTAGCCCTATTCATGGTAAAGTAAGTGGGCCCATATCTAGCTAGGCTAGATGTTAACATGAATATTTCGTGACCTTAACGGATGTGACATCACGTTATGGTTATGTGTTTCTTTTGAAGAACACAGATCGGAAACTTTTATAGTTTCGACACGAAGTAAAAAACAGATCGGCTATAATATTATGCCGCCATGGTAACCGTAATGGAAAATACTTAAGCAGTAAGTTTCATATATACATGAAAGAGTACGATATTCTTTCAGATGAGGACAGATAAGTTTTATCACGAGTCGCCTGAGCTACTATTTCCTTCAACAGGATATATATTAATAGTGCAAAACTTATAGAATAAGGTTTCATATAAATCTGTTTGACAGATATCAGATTCATATAGGATATGAACAGGGAAGAAAGAGGTTTCTCATTCCTGATAATTTGGGTATGCCAGGCATAGCGTTTGGATGATACCAAACTAAGGACCCAAATTGGATAAGTGCCAATATAGGTTATCCTAAGGGAAACCTTAATATAGTACTTGTAAATCCCACATGAGAACAATGTAATTGTTTGCTCACCATGCGGTTTTCCTGAGAGGAATACCGATATGCAGTGGTCAGTGGGAGGATAGTGATACTCGATGAAAATCGAAGTAATACTGTTCAAGGCACGAAGTCCTTAATGGAACACAAATAGTTCATCTATGATGAAACTATACCATTAATCTTCAAAAACACAAGAACCTAGTAGATCGGATAGAGTCAGAAAACAACCTAGGGTATGGTTTTCTGATCTAACCTCATAAAGATGTCAATCTTGTGAAGGTATATCCACCGACTACGTTTTGAGGAAGTGATACCAGGTATCGGCTCCCTGTTATGGCAAAGTGCCATGAATCCGAAATGGATTCCATGTATAACAACTATTTGGATACTAGTTGTTGTACCACAAGGCATTGTGCCTATGGTACATTAAACGTCTTCAAGGAAGACATACATGGAAGGCAACATACCAACGTGCAAAGCTAGACTTTTGACGAAAAGGTATCGTTATCAACATTGTGTTAATAACGTTCAACCTTTTTACTTGTTGCCATGGTAAATCCATTTTGAAAATGCTTGTTGATAACTGCGTATTTCATTTATGAAATATGTCAGTTATAATCAAAATCGCTTTCCTGAAAAGGAAACCTTTTGGAGGATATTTACAACATCCTGACGATTTTGTATAACCGACAACAAGGTTTGCGGGTTATTCGATCCATGTTTGGATCAAAGCAAGCATAAGGTTCTTGGAACTGTCGTTTTGAAATAATCATAATGGTTTATGATTTGACTCAAAACGAAATAATTCTTGTGTATATAAGGAGGTTAGTGGGAGATTGCACTGACAGTGAAATTCCCATAAAAGAATTGTTGAAAGCTTGGCTTTCAATAGAAATTCTCCGTAGAATTCTGGGGAGTAACAACCTTTATTCAAGGAATAAAGATCTATGGGATAGATTTGGAGTTGTTACACTCTCTGGGAAATTGTACATTTAAAATGTACTTGATAGGATGTCTCATACGCTTCGAGCATATGGAGTCACGATCAGGTCAATCCAAGTGATAGTCACTGGATTGAAGATTAAGAACATCTGTTAGTATCTGAGAGAACTAAAGATGTTGTCTTAAACTATGGAGAAGGAGAACTTGAAGTGACTGGGATCACTGCTGCAAGTTTCCAAACAGTTTAAATACTGTGGTACTATAAAGTTTGAATAACGGAACACTGAGCTGGAAATCTTCCAAGCAAGATAACTGTTGCCGAATAAACAACAAATGCGGATTATTGCTGCAGCTGAGGCAGCAATAGAAGTCTTTTGGGTCGAAAGTAAATCTAATTAGATTAGATATAGTTCTGTTAGCAGCTGAGCGAGGCGTCAGCACAGGCTAAGGAATTAAAGGTCTCATCAACGATCAAGATATATACTTCTATATCATCTGATTCGTTCGGATCATACATCGTGGCGATGTGATGATCGTATAAATCGCGGCAAACAATAATCAAACAAATCCGCTGACGAAAACCTTTCCTCAGCAATTTGAGCGAACCTTACATAGTTCGGGTGTAGGACACTCGAGTGACTGGCTATGTGCCAAGTGGGAGATTGTTGGATAATATGACCCATAGCGTCACTATTTGCACAGATCATTGTGTTGCTGTAGCAAATTAACTATGTAACAAGGAATTGCACTCTCGTCATTTGTGATTAGATCACCATAGATATATAAATGAAGAGAGGTCCCTATGATTAGTTCCTGGATTGAGATGATATGAGACAGTATCAGTCCACGAAGGATTAATCATTAAATATCCCTGGCCGTAGTATTATCGAGACTGGACATCGATAATGCGGAATAGGCTAGTATTGCACTTGTGCGCGTTGTGAGGGCACAACGGCATAGTTCTCACATATATAAGTATTGGATACTTGTGCAAGTGCGATAGGAGGTCGTGTTTCACCGATGGTATGGGAAACAGCTTCGCTCTGGATAGACCCTTCGGAATCCCATTGGTATTATGACTAGGTGTCTATGGGAGGCCGAAATCAAGGTAGGTGTGTATAGTCTTAACCTGAGACTTACATCGCTAATACTTACGACAATCGGTAAACTTTGGTTTGGTGGTTGGGGGATCTTAACTGGTTCTGTGTTCACCTCTTCGGGTTTATCAGGACGTAGTGTATTGGATGTGATATCAGACGGAAGTATCACTCCAGTCATAGTGGAGATGATGTCACACAGGATACGGTATTAGTGCTCTTAAGTGATGCGCATTCCAATCGTGATATTATGACCAGGTCATGAATATCCGATTATAGAGACTAGTTACCAGACATCCGATATGTGTTTCGGACGGGGCAGACACTTATCCAGCCCCAGCCCTAGCACGTGATTATCCGATACTGGGCCGATATGTACAATACAATCGTATACTACGCTTGATACAGATCTAAATATTCTTAAATGGATATGTCCGGAGAATTGGATGACTTGGTGCTTTGCTAGAAGTTGACCTTGTCTCGTAAATCGGTAGAACGTAGTACTTGGTACGTACGTGATTCGGATACCTCCGACGACCGTATTTACTGCCAACTTATCGCGGGATCTCATGGGTCGCTTCCCGATAATCCACCGATGACGCACAACTCGCACTCTTGAATAATCTGGGATTATATTGAATAGAGAGAGAAAATTAATCTAGGATTAATAACGGAGATATTTTATCCGGGATAAAATGTCGTCTAAAGAGAGAGAACGATTAATTTGGAATTTATCGATAAAATTATTATATTCGATATAATAATCGAAATTCGATTTCGACGCGAATTAAAATAGATTTTAATTCGGGCAAACGAGTTAATTTAGAATTAATTCGTTAGCGACGTAAATGATAATTTCGCTAGGCGCAATTATTTATTTAAATTCGATTTATTAAACGTCGCGACATAAGTTCGGTATTTCGGAAATATCGAACCCGAACTCGTGAGTGCACGTGGGCCCACTTTCATTTGGAAACGTGTGGGGCCCACATGACACATGTCATATTATGCATTATTTAATTCTAATGCATTGCATGGTGATATGTACAATACACTCAATGGTTTTGCATGGAGTTTGAGTGTTTGACACTCTAAGCCATTGCAATGATTTGTGTCATAAGTTATTATTAATTTAATAAATATTATGGCATAAATATATTTGTTTTTTGTAACAAAGATCATATGAATTCTCTCATCTCTCTCACGCCCAAATGGGCACAATGCTCACTGTTTTTCATCACAAAAACCGTGACTTTGAGGGAAGCTAGAGTGGTAGTTTCATGGTGAAAATTCAAGTGCTATGCACACTACAAGTCTTTTGAAGGTGTAGGGGTTTCGACCATTGACCGGCGTAAACACACACGTATAACGCAAGCGCACGTATCGTTCAAGTAGTATAAAAATATCGATCCCACGAGGACTTAATTCCTACTGTTGTTATTAATTGTTGATACTATTTATTTACAAATATCTAATTATAGGGAGAAGAGAATTGATTGCTTGAAATGATTTGATTTGTAAGATTTACTAAATAAATAAAAAGACAAAAGATAAAAGAAAATACTAAGGAAAATAAAAGACTCAAAGATCTAGGGTTGTGAATCTTTCTAATATTAATTAAAAGATGAAGTAGTTAAATCATAGTTGGATAATTATTGAATTATTAATCCGGAACACTAAATTATGTAAAAGCCTCTTTCGAATGATCATTTACAAATACCTAGTATAATCCAATTGAACCATATGTCTATGTCAATTAAATTACCTAGATTCATTAAGGTTAAGTTCCAATTATGACTACCCCCGCCCGACAGGTATATTCCTATCCTCTAAGGAAATCTATTAAAGGTTTATCTATCCTTAAGGAAGATCGTGGGTTGTTGAGACTAAGGTTTTAAACTTAAAATCCCTATGTCTAGTTCATTTTAAGTTTACCTAATCAATTTTATTAGTGATCGGTTAATAAAAAGCATTAAGATTATGACTCAACAAATAACTCTTTTAATTACCCCAACTATAATCTAACCCTTTTTTAAACGGTGATATTAGATTTCATCACACCCTAGAATATTAACTTAGTTACAACACATAACTAAAGCTGATATAAACTTAAAAGACAGAAAATGAAATTGCAGAAAGTAATTAAAATAAATAAATGAAATGCTAAGGTAAAAGGAAATAACTTCTACTATATACTATTTAGATATCTCCCAATAAAATAATAATATATTAACTTGTGATATTTTAAAACCAACCGTCCAGAATGGCGGTATCCTGATTAAGTCAAATTCAAATATACCAGCCATAAGGCGGAACAGAAATATAAACTTAAACCAACCGTCCAGTGTGGCGGTATCCTCATTAAGTCAGGTTAACCAGATTAAATTAAATAACCAACCGTCCGGAATGGCGGTATCCTTTATTAATCTGATTTTAAATAGTTTATATATCATATTTTAAGGGAGATTAATCTAAAGCAATAGTAAAAGAATTACCTTATTACCTCAGCATGAAGAGGTTACCCCCTCATGGATGGATAGAATTACTACTACAAAGCTTAAATAAAACTGAATAAAAGAAAAAATATGAAGAACTCTCAATTTATTTATAAGGATTTCAGAGGAAGAGGTACATTTGAAACTAAAAATTCGAAATCTATTTATAGGCAAAAAAATCTAATTTTTTATTATTATTTTTCTGATTTTTATTATTTTATTATTTTCTGATTTTTATTTTTTTATTATTATTTTTTTTGGATCGCTGAATTTTCGACACGTGGCATGGTGTGCTAAAAATGACGGCTCGTTGAATCTTTGACACGTGGCATGGTGGTTAAATTACTAAAATACCCTCGGTGTCGGGATGCCCAAAATTACCAAAATACCCTTTTCGCCAAATTTCACAATTTTGCTCCAAATCACCTCCAGAATATCTTGAAACTTTATTTCGGTGTCGGGATATCCAAAATTACCAAAATTTGTGTCGGGACGTCCAAAATTACCAAAATACCCTTTTTGCCAAATTTCACACCAATTTCACAGTTTTGCTTCAAATCACCTCCAGAATGTCCTGAAACTTTATTTATCTACAAAATAACACAAAACACATCAAAATATTCACAAAACTCAAGAAACTACAAAACATTAAGTTAAATGAGTGGGAAATAGTGATACATTTATCACTCATCACACCCCCAAACCTAACATTTTGCTAGTCCTCGAGCAAAATAAAATAACATAGTAAATTTAACTAAGCCACTTTCGTAGGGATCACGATTGCATTTAGCATATGCAACAAGCCTTTAAACCCCTAGGTGTCCCTAGTGGACGAGTTGTAGTCTCGTGAAGGTTTACAGCAATGATACCCACAAACATTTTATAAAAGTAAAAAGGAAGTGAAACTAATGCATACAAAAGCAAAAAGACAAGAGAAAAGAGAATAAAGAAGTCAGTGACTCATTAGATGAAACTTCTACTCCAAGTTTAGTAGTTGTTTTGTTTCATTCTAAATTACTAAATAAGTAAATTCTCCGATTATTTTTACCATTCTTCATATACACAGCCAACAAAATATTCAACAACACATTTTTGCCCACAACGGTCATAAGTGCAGTTGATAAGAGAGTAATATTTTTGTCCTAAAGTTTTATCAGATTTCACATCTTTTGTAGTAATGGAATAAATTTTCTGATTTTTCTGATTTTTTTCTTTGATTTTTTTTCTTTTAATTTTTTATTTATATACAATATCTTCCATCTATGTAGCGAGCTTTAGGTCGGTGACTCCCAAACCAGTTGGCTTTAGGGCATCAGGTGTTAAGACACCCCTACGGACTTAATTACTCAGACTTCAGATATATATATACATAATATAAATTTTCATCATTTTTGATCCATGTAACGAGCTTTGGGCCAATGACTCCCAAACCAGTTGGTTTTAGGGCACTAGGTATTAAAATACCCTTACAGACTTAATAACTCGGATCTCAGATTTTTTTTTTTTTTTTTTTTTTTTTTTTTATTCCATCACTTTTTTTTTGAGATGCTTCTCCAATTAAACTAGAGCACTGAATATTACAAACTTTTCATTTTATCCTATGTCTGTATGTTACCATGTATGTTGATAATATCTGCTAACTAAGTATATGAAGATTCATTTTAGTCAGTTTTATGGAGAATTTACAGATTAATAATTCAAAAGTGAATAAACAAAAATTAACTTGTTTTGAATTAGGTTTGAAATACGTCTCAGGAGTGGAAATTCCTTACACAGCTATTTCTTACCAATTTCATCTTTTTAGTCAACATAACAACCACATATTTCTACTAGTCATAAAACTATAATTTACATGTTTTTTTTTTTTTTAAAGTTTAATCAAAGGCTCAGTTTATGGTGTGTGACTAACTGTCGAATGGACTTCCCGTTGTAGATTCCCCAGAGGGAAGGTGGAGCGAGGCTCACTTAAGTACCCAAGCCCCTTAGGCTCTTATCGCTTGTTGTCAGGAATAAACAACGAGTCCTCCAAACTAGTCTGTCAAAACACGCTACAAGTGAATGATTATCTAGGTGCCTCCACACAGCTTTTCCTTATAAAAAGGTAGTGAGTGAAGGAAGACACCAAACCATCACCTAGCTTTAAATATGCCCTTTGTTTTTATTAATTTTTTAATTTTTTGTATTTTCGAAAAATTTTGGACTAAAAATAAAAACACAATACAAACAAGTACTATTAACTATACCTCACCCCCAAACCTAAATGAGACATTGTCCCCAATGTCTTAAACAGTAGAAGAAGAGTTTAGAAAATCGTACCTGGTTAGCTGAAATTCTATAGGAAATTAAAGGTTAAGATCCAGATTAATTCGACGCTTCTTACCACGATCATCCTCGGACCATTTTATTTTTGAAATGATAGGGTCAACTTGTGGTTCAAAGGCTACGAGTTGATCAATTAGATCCGGTGCAGTTCTGGCAGTAAAGAGGAGTTCTTTCATAGGCTTTGACACGAACCCATTTCTCCGAGCATCATCAAGAAACACACAAAGAAAATCATAAAATCCATCAACGTTGAGCAGTCCAAGCGGTTTCTGGTGTATGTTCAGGTTCGCCCAAGATAGTACAATAAAAATTTCCTCCAATGTGCCCAAGCCACCTGGCAAAGCAATAAAAGCATCAGAACGGTTAATCATTTCTACCAGTCGTTCAGACATACCTGGCACGATCAGTTCCTCTCCGTTTGATGATCCAATAAGATTCGCCTCTGCCAAGGGTTTTGGGATGATTCCCAAAACATGACTGCCTCCTTCTTGTACGGCTTTTGAAACGATCCCCATTAGTCCAAGATTGCCTCCGCCATATATTAGGTGCATATTCCTTGCTGCTAAGACTCGACCCAATTCCTGTGCTGCTTCTATGTATTGTGGTTTAGTACCAACAGTACTACCGCAAAACACACAGATGTTCTCAACTCGTCTTCTTGAAGTGGCTTCCATTTTTTATGTATTTCTTTCTCAACTCAGGATGCCTTCAAAAGTGCAATGACGGGCTGAATTTATAGTACCTGAAAAAGGGTGAATACAATAATAGCACAAGTATCTTCCAGAGGAAGCTGTGTAGCTAAACAACAAAAGAAATCGTGAAAGGTCAAAAAGGTCTGGATCCTGTCTACGAAAATAAAGATAATTACAAAAGAAAAGCGAATCAAAGTAATAATTAAGGCAACAGAATTGTGTATGCAATACGCCACTTGTTTGGTATATAAATTCATTAGGATGCGTCTTAAGATTTTATTCCTTATTCAGCCATCGTTAATGAATTGTTTCTCCTCTTTAATTGCCAAACACAATTCCTTCTGTCTTAAAATTCTCCGTTTGTGCCTTTCCCTACAAAAATAACACACAAAATTAAAAAGTTCACACAAAATACACAAAATATGAAAACAGAAATTACAACAAATTGCATGGGTTGCCTCCCTGCCAGCGCTAAATTTTTCGTCTTCAGCCAGACGTGACTGAAATCCATCTGTTAAAGAGGTTTCAGCGTCGTTTTGGATGTCCTATCGAAGACAATCCCGTGAGCGTTGCTTTTGAAGGGTCTCTTCCAACGGTAAAGTGGCAAAAAGAATTTTGTCTCATTCAGTGCTCGTGCCACCTTTTTGATCTTTGTTGCTCCATTGATTCCTGAAAAGAAAGAAAGAAAGTCAGGAGGTCTCGTATGGTGCTTGACTTGGAATGGAAGTTCCATTCTGTCAAGCTTCTGGGTGATATCTTAGTTTGTACTCCCCAAAACAGCGATGTTTCTCCTGAATGCTCTGGATCTTTATAAAGGTCAGACATTTGCTCCTCCATTTGCTCTTTTTCTTGCTCCACCTTTTCTTCACAGATGTATTTGAAAATTTCTTGCATTCAGCTCTTCATCTGTCATCTGTGAAATACATGTTTCAAAATTGTTAACCTGAAAAGAAATGTTAGATTTTAGGTCTTCATCCTCTGATCTGGTTGAAATGATTGGCTCAGGTAGATCTTCATCAAACATTTGTGCAATGGAATCTCCAAGATCTTCATTTTGAGAATACAGAATTCCATCCTCAATTTTTGATGCAGTTGGTACAAACAGCTCAGTTCATCCTCGTCAGAATCTGATAATAGAAATCAAATCGAGATTTTGCCGGTTCGGGTTCCTGAACTGATACCTCTGGTTCTTGATTCTCCTCAGCCTCCTCTTTTATTAAGGTGTCAGTGTTGGATTTATGGGTTCTCGAAGGCTTCATCAGTGTCATCTGAAACTGGTTCTTGAGGTATGATGTTCTGGTTTTCTGTTAATTGTCTGATCTGATCTGTCATTCTTTGTATGGATTCTGCGTTACTCTGAATTTGTGCATCAAATTGAACTGCTTGTTCTTTGAACATGTCAATCAATTGATCTTCCTCGGATTGATCTGGTTCTTGATAAGAATCAAAGGAAGATGGTGGATAAGATGAAAAATGTGATGATTCTTCGTACCTTGGTTGTTTCCAAAAATTCTGCCACTCTGAAAGGTAAATACATTGATCGCTTGGGTGGTTACCATCACAAATTACACATCTCCCCATTTCATTCTGTTGAGCAAATGTAGAATTGCTTGATTCTGAATTCCAGTGATAATCGTTGGGCTGAACAACAGGCCTCAGAAAACTGGACTGTTGCTCCGAGATGTGGGGTGTATCTTCTTGTAAAGCTTGTAATCTTTCAATCTCCCAGTAGTGTTCCATTTTTTAATCACCTGAAAACAAAAGAAATAAAAATTACAAAATAAAAAGAAAGAAAATTAGATATAAGTAAATTTGATAGTTTCAAAATTAACAACTCAAGAAAATTAAGTCCCCGGCAACGGCGCCAAAAACTTTGACCGGCGTAAACACACACGTATAACGCAAGCGCACGTATCGTTCAAGTAGTATAAAAATATCGATCCCACGAGGACTTAATTCCTACTGTTGTTATTAATTGTTGATACTATTTATTTACAAATATCTAATTATAGGGAGAAGAGATTGATTGCTTGAAATGATTTGATTTATAGATTTACTAAATAAATAAAAAGACAAAAGATAAAAGAAAATACTAAGGAAAATAAAAAGATTCAAAGATCTAGGGTTGTGAATCTTTCTAATATTAATTAAAAGATGAAGTAGTTAAATCATAGTTGGATAATTATTGAATTATTAATCCGGAACACTAAATTATGTAAAAGCCTCTTTCGAATGATCATTTACAAATACCTAGTTATAATCCAATTGAACCATATGTCTATGTCAATTAAATTACCTAGATTCATTAAGGTTAAGTTCCAATTATGACTACCCCCGCCCGACAGGTATATGTCTATCCTGTAAGGAAATCTATTAAAGGGTTATCTATCCTTAAGGAAGATCGTGGGTTGTTGAGACTAAGGTTTTAAACTTAAAATCCCTATGTCTAGTTCATTTTAAGTTTACCTAATCAATTTTATTAGTGATCGGTTAATAAAAAGCATTAAGATTATGACTCAACAAATAACTCTTTTAATTACCCCAACTATAATCTAACCCTTTTTTAATACGGTGATATTAGAAATCATCACACCCTAGAATACTAACTTAGTTACAACACATAACTAAAGCTGATATAAACTTAAAAGACAGAAAATGAAATTGCAGAAAGTAATTAAAATAAATAAATGAAATGCTAAGGTAAAAGGAAATAACTTCTACTATATACTATTTAGATATCTCCCAATAAAATAATAATATATTAACTTGTGATATTTTAAAACCAACCGTCCAGAATGGCGGTATCCTGATTAAGTCAAATTCAAATATACCAGCCATAAGGCGGAACAGAAATATAAACTTAAACCAACCGTCCAGTGTGGCGGTATCCTCATTAAGTCAGGTTAACCAGATTAAATTAAATAACCAACCGTCCGAAATGGCGGTATCCTTTATTAATCTGATTTTAAATAGTTTATATATCATATTTTAAGGGAGATTAATCTAAAAAGCAATAGTAAAATAATTACCTTATTACCTCAGCATGAAGAGGTTACCCCCTCATGGATGGATAGAATTACTACTACAAAGCTTAAATAAAACTGAATAAAAGAAGAAAATATGAAGAACTCTCAATTTATTTATAAGGATTTCAGAGGAAGAGGTACATTTGAAACTAAAAATTCGAAATCTATTTATAGGCAAAAAAATCTAATTTTTTATTATTATTTTTCTGATTTTTATTATTTTATTATTTTCTGATTTTTATTTTTTTATTATTTTTTTTTTTTGGATCGCTGAATTTTCGACACGTGGCATGGTGTGCTAAAAATGACGGCTCGTTGAATCTTTGACACGTGGCATGGTGGTTAAATTACTAAATAAACCCTCGGTGTCGGGATGCCCAAAATTACCAAAATACCCTTTTCGCCAAATTTCACAATTTTGCTCCAAATCACCTCCAGAATATCTTGAAACTTTATTTCGGTGTCGGGATATCCAAAATTACCAAAATTTGTGTCGGGACGTCCAAAATTACCAAAATACCCTTTTTGCCAAATTTCACCAAATTTCACAGTTTTGCTTCAAATCACCTCCAGAATGTCCTGAAACTTTATTTATCTACAAAATAACACAAAACACATCAAAATATTCACAAAACTCAAGAAACTATACAAAACATTAAGTTAAATGAGTGTGAAATAGTGATACATTTATCACTCATCAACCATGAGCCGGGATCCATCCGACGAAGCTATGAGCTCCGTTTCTTCACTCATATTTCTGTTTTGCAGGGCAGTGGACTGCCACCAGTGGGCGTGAAAGGCAGTGAAGAAAATGGTTTCAATCGTCTTCGATTAGACTCAACCAACCAATGTAAGTATTCCGCTATCTTCGTTGGTGTATTCACGCATTATTTCATGTCTTGATTTGATCTTGGGACCTTAGAATAACCAAAACAGATATGGAACCCCTAAGGTTTGATCGGTATCCCGCACAGCGGAAGTGGGGTCTAACCCAAGGATATCAGGGATAGGTGTATTTTAAAATATTTTAATGAAAACTAAATTCTGATACGAGTCTGTAGGAAAAAATGAGGACCAAATCGGAGTCTGAAAACTCCGGAATAAATAAAATGAAGTTTTAGTGTTCATCAGCCCTCGGAGTCGCTACGCGGAGCCTTGGGAGTCGAGACCCTCCAAACTGCGAGAGCTGAACGCCTCAACGTCGTGACACAAAAGAGTGTAAGTTGCGATGTTCCTAGGTCTGATGCTCAGTGTTACGACACTGGAAGGTCAGTGTCGCGACGCTCCCATAGGCAGTGAGCAATTTCAACCTTCAAATCAATCCTAAACACTTCCAATTTTCTCCTATCATTTCAATACACCTTAAAACCAATTTTAACATCAAAACCAACCATAACACATGTTATACAACTAACATACATGTATTCTAAATACATATATGTATTTGTTTGAATCAAAACACAAACCAATTTAGAATCCCACTATGAAATGTCGCATAAATAATTCTAGTTCACCGGAAGGTAGTCAAGTGATTCTAGAATGGTAGCCATAGCTCTAAGCTTTAGTCTAGGGTTCCAAACTCTTTTAATTGTTCCATGTCCAACATGAACATATTTGACATAATTAACAAACATATTGTGTTTATACTTCCAAAACATCCTAAGAAAATTTATTAGTCTTATTTCAACTTTAAGCTATGTAATCATGCATCCAATACATAATTCATCACTATATGTCTCACTAATGAAAACTCAGTAATGAAGAAAGTAGCTTAAGATAAGTTCAAACTTACCTAGCAAGCTTTATAGAAAGATCCATTCTCATTCTCTTTGTTGAAATGGTTGGAGAACTTCCAAGGTTTACAAGCATGACTCCAAGATCTAATCTTGATTCCAATGCTAGCTAGCTCCACTCCAAGATCCAATCTTGATTTCTCCTAGATGAAATGTTGTAGAGACCTCACAAAGCTTCTCTAAACACTTATCTAACTTAGGTTAATTTCTCCAAGAATTGCTTGTATTTAGCTTTCTTTAGCTTAATTAAAACCTTCCTAAAGCTTGTTATTTATAGTAAAACTTAGGCAATTTTTAATTAATAAAAGTTCTAATAAACTTTTATATGGGCTTAATCCAATTTGTCCAAATATACATAATTAGATGCGATTAATCACCTTTGTCTACCACGTTGATTTAATCCAATTAAATCAAGCCAAAAACATTTATAATTACATACTTGCAATTACTATAATATCCTTAAATGGTAGAGATAATTAAGAAATTACGACAAAGCCCTTGTGTAAATATTGAATTAATCCAATTAGGTCAAAGTAAATAATCAATGTTATCCAATAACATTTGATTATCTTAGTTGATAATTATAATATCAAATATTATCTTTTATAAAAAATAATCGACTACCCAAGTGCTTAACGAGTATACTTCATATTGGGACTCTTTAAGTTCAGGCACGTTCATCATATAAGCCTAGCTAATATGTACGCAATTCGACCACCTCCGAATTCGTGAAGAACACGAACGACCTTTCTAAACTATACAAGTCGAGGTCATCAATATGGTTAACAATCCATCAGTCGTAGGCTATTTGAGTTGTGCTTAGGAAATATAGAATACACCATCAATTTTTCGAGGCGTACATCTCATGTCGACATGTCCATGATTCTTTACAAGTGATACAATCCACCATAGGTGATCGACTTTGGCCAAAGTTTTAAGAATTATGACTTACTTACATGGATATCTAAACCCCTTATGGTACACATACGTGCCGATAGATTCTATCTTGATTCGCACTTGATTAACGAGTGCATCGGTCCACACCCAACGAACATCTAGAGGCCAGACCATGAAAGGTTTCTGACATACATGGCATCAAAGTGTGTATGATATCATACAAAATCAATGTTATCCTATAGTCAAATGATCAAATATGTTATTCGACTCGAAGAGATTCTTATTGACGGTGGTGTGTACTTCCAATTATCCGGAATCACCTGTGAGTCATTCAATATTCGGTCCAACCAATACCCATACATCTATACGAGCTTCCAAAGCTCATGGTACATCAGGTTTAAACTATGTGAACTCCAATTCTAATATACAACGTGTGCTAATTTTCTAGGTTATAGGAATTCGACCGTATTCCAAAACCAACGACTAGGAATATTTACTTTAAGAATAATTTACAATAGTAATACTTATCCCAATGTCGGACCACCTAGTGTCCAGTATTACTACAAGATTATTCTAAGATCAATGTCATTCTTAGCATATTTATACATCAATCTAATATACATAATGACAATACCATTAAAAAGGTATGAAATGAAAATGTACTTATTTTTATTAATAAATAATAAATATACAATATATTATTCGGGTTGGCACTCCAAGCACTAACTCCAACAACACATTGACTGGAAAATGTATGAATACAAGATCATATCGACAGAGGGCAGTGGGTCAACTAATTTCAGATGGACAGAATCCTATAAAAGCAAAATGACAGGTCAAAATCATTAAAATAAATAAAAGATAGTGCGAGCACCATGGCAGAATCAGATCATAAACGAAATCAAATATATTTAAATCAGAAATAAGTTTTACTGAAAACAACTTCTTCAAAGAAAACCATAAAACAAAGATATTCAACAAATAACATAAATATGTTTTGCTGAAAATTAAATCAAAATCTCAAACCAATGTCATCATAACTCCGTATTAGACGTCTATGGACCAATTGGATGAATATACTAAGCGTTCAAGAACCAGGTCAGTTGGATGAAATTATTAGGTGTCCAATGCCTAGGTTACGCGCACAGGCTATGCATTATCTGAAACGGAAACAATGTCGACAAAGGGTAACGAGTCGATCCACTGTAGGTGGACAAGACCCTATACACGTGCCACAGAGGTTTCAGAATCTTAAAACATAAACATCATACAAGCAGCATGGAGAAAAATGTATCATATATATCATCCAATCGAAAATCTCATGTCACGTGAGACAAATTATTCAGAATCATTCTTATAAAAATATTTTATCGTAAAATGAAAATATAAAATGAAAGAATCAAACAAAATATAAAATAAAATATCAAGCAAAACATAAAATAAAATATCCACTCACATTCTAGATACATCATACAACACATATAAAATCCATCATTCATTGACAATTAATGCATAAATTATAAAATAATAACATTATGTCACATATTTGTTCAAGATATAATCATAATCATATATCTACCCACACACACACATATATATCCACCAACCATCGATAAATAACTTGCACATTGAGATATATTATCATCATATCACAAATAGACGTATATATAAGGATATCTATATGTATTACACACACACACATATATGTGTGTGTGTGTATATATATATAAATATCTTTATATATCTTTTATAACACACACACACACACACATAGATATCTATTAGAGAAACATCAAATATTATATAAAGTACTCATCATGTGGAACACTTCCCAGATCTCGTGAACACTTCTGATCCTAGTCAAATCTGTCAAAATAAATTACGAAACGCGGTTTGAATCGAAGTTTTTGGGGAATTCTTGCCTTAGCTATAACAAACTCCTGGACCTTTCCAGACTCAAATCAAGTCTGATTTAACGATTCCAGTTTCAATACTTTCAAAAATTCTAACTAAACAAATATACCACATCATATTCACTTTTCGACCTTAAACCTAAAAATCCTCTGAAATGTCTAAAAATGTTACTAACAGATCCGAAATATTTCAATTTTTTCAATTTCTCCTAAAACCATTCAAATGCTCTTAATATGTCATAATATATCATTCTACGACAATCAAATCGTTTAAATCCTCGAATTACATTTTTTTGGGAAATCTTTCGAAAAAGCTTTCGATAATGCTACGGAAGGATCTCATTCCCTCTCAAACTTTCTGAAACCATCTAAACATTATAATAACATCATAATTAACTCATATCCATAATTTCATTCATCAAATTACAGTCATGCACGAAACATGGTTTTACCGAAAACTCACAAATCCTACCGGATCAATCCAATTAATTTCGATTTCACTCGGATTCTATCAATAACACATATTCAATATATTCTAGCATATTCAATTCAATATGTATCAACTGGAAGCATTCGAATATAAACTAACTTCACTAATATGATTAGATTTTTACTAGGAGGTCTTACCAAAATTCCGACGGTATCGATGAACTTCTAACACTCTCACAAACGCATATAAATCAATGGAATTCAAATCGGAGAAACCAGGTGAATGAGTTTCACTATTCACTTCAGAGTTCGTTTGATATTTTTATAGCTAAAACAATGAAGTTTACTCATATAGTAATTTTATCGACCGACCATATTTCGATCGGTAATTTATTACGGACGAGTTAAATATCGACCGAAAAAATTCGATCGGTATCGGTCGATAATCTTATTTACTGACCGAATTTTTATTATTACAGATCGAATATTCGGTCGGTAATTTATAGTTTTCTTTTATTGTCACATAATCAATCCTTTCGAGTTACATGATTTTATATGCAATGAAATCCCACTTTAAAATATTCTAACATATTTTTCAATGCGTCAACTCTTATTTTCCAACATTGTCTCATTTCGAGACTTAAACTCTAATTCGAGAACCTTCCAGAACTATTCCGAAAATTCAGGATGTTACATTATTATACTTAAACATGCATATGAATAATGCAATACGTATGATCATGCTGACATGATAGCTTAAGATGTTTTTCTAACATCTTAAGCTATCCGAGATACCACTTACGAACCTAAGCATGCGCGTGAATAACATATATATCCAAGATATCATAACCATATAATATGACATGAATATTATTATACTTATTCATCTAACACACACAAACCATCTAACGACATAACCAACAACATGAAACAAATGCAACATTTTCGGCAAATACACCACAATAACTATACATTTAACATGAATACCGTACAAGCTGTTGGATAATTATGACCCATAACATCAATATTTGTACAGATCATGGTGTTGTTGTACAAATTAACTATGTGGCAAAGGAAATTGCCCTTTTATCATTTGTAATTAGATTACCAAGATGTATAAATGATAGAAGGTCCTTATGATTAGTTCCTGATTGAGATGATATGAGACAATATCAATCCATAAAGGTTTAATCATTAAATATCCCTAGTCGTAGTATTATCGAGATTGGACATCGATAATGCGGAATAAACTAGTATTGCACTTGTGTGCGTTGTGGGAGCATAACGACATAGTTCTCATATATTTGGGTATAAGATACTCATGCAAGTGTAATAGAAGGATGTGTTTACCGATGGTACGGAAACAGCTTCGCTCTGGATAGACCACTCAGAATTCCATTGGTAGTATGACTATGTGTATATGGGAGTCCGAATCAGGGTAGGTGTATTTGGTCTTAAACTGAGACTTTCACCACTAATACTTGCGACAATCAATGTACTTTGGTTTTGGTCGTCCAGGGCTTTAACAGGTTTTGTGTACGCCTCTTCTGGGTATATTGAGAATCGTAGTGTATTGGGTGTGATGTCGAGATGGAATGATCACTCCAGTCATAGTGGAGATGATGATCACGTAGGATACGAAACTGGTTCTCTTATATGCTGCAGCTATCGGGATATTATGACTAGGTCATGTTTATCCGATTATAGAGACTAGTTACCAGAGATCCGATATGTGCTTCGTATGGGGCAGACACATTTCCAGCCCCAGGCCTTGCACGTGACATCCGATACTGGATCGTAATACGCAATACTACATATACTACGCCTGATATAGATCACATATTCCAGTAAGAATATTTCTGGAGAATTGGGTAGGCACGGTGCTTTGCTAGAAGCCAACCATGTCTTGTAAAACTGTAAAAATGTAGTACTAGGTACGTACGTGTTCGGATAGTCCGACGACCGGATTTACTGCCAACATATCTGGGGATCTCATGGGTCACTTCCAGAAGATTCACCGATGACGTATGACTCGCACTTTATTAATATGGGATTAATTATAAGAGAGAGAAAATTAATCTGGGATTAATTACAGAGATATTTTATATGGGATAAAATATTAATTAAAGAGAGAGAACGATTAATTTGGAATTAATCGATAAAATAATATATTCGATATATTATACGAAATTGGATTTCGACGCGGAATTGAAATTAGATTTTAATTCGGGCGAACGAGTTAATTTAGAATTAATTTGTTAGCGACATGAATAGTAATTTTGCTAGACACAATTATTTAATTGAATTTGATTTAATTACGTCGCAACGGAAAATTCGTTAATTCGGAATTAGCGAACCCGAGCCCGGGAATGTTTGCGAGCCAACTCACATTTTGAATCGAGTGGGGCCCACTTGTCACATCAGTTGTCACATCACTTGTCACTTTAGTTGCTTTTGGTGATGGGTTTTGGTGACAATGATGATAACTTATTATACACTCCAAATGTGTAAGAATTAAATGAAAAATGCCTTGTACTTTTGGTATATCATTTAATTGATTTTAGAAATCAAACTTAACACAACACTTGACTTTTTCTATCTTCTCTCCTCTTCTCTCTCACGCCCAAAGGGCTGTTTTCTTCTTCATTTTTCTGCATTTTGCCGAGAATACAAGGAGAAGCAAGATGGTGATTTTTGTGGCAAAAATTACCAAGTGCTAGCACACATTTGGGGTCTTGCGAAGGTGATAGAGAAACCAACTTGTGAGCATGGAATCATCATTTGGAGCTTGGAGCATCAGTGGAGTACATGACCGAATTTTTAGAGGAGAACAAAAAGCCCACTGCCGAGAGCTTCTAGGAGGAGCACAAGGATTTTTGTTCATCGTATCGCATAACCGATCAATGTAAGTATGATTCCGCCATATTTATTTTGAGTATTCACACATGATTTCTTACTTGAATTGATCCTTGGGACTTAATAGAAACCCAACAATGGTATCTTGAGCCATTTTGAGCATGAAACTTGATTAGGGTAAAATTGGGTAAATTGAATTTGAGCATGTTTTGATGAAATTGATTGTTGGAATATGCTTATATTATGTTGACTTTGAGTTGTGCATAATCAATTTTGTGAAAATTGAATTGGATTGATTTTCCCCAAATCCATTGGCTTGGCCGAATGGTTGAGTGCCCTACATAGTCATGGTGATTTGTGTTTTTGATCATTGGATGAGTTGGAAAAAATTGGGTAATGTTGATTTAGGATTTAATTGGATTAAAACCGAATCGGACAAAGAAATCCCCATAATGCCGTGACATTGAAGCAGGAAAATGATGTGATTTTTTGATTCAAATGTGTTGGACATGTTTTGATGATAATGAGCATAATTAATTGAGTAAATTAGTGTTTTGGAAATGTTAATTTGGATAATTAATTATGGCATACACTTTGGTTAATTTAATTATGAAATTTCGAATTTTGAAATTAAATTAATTGGGCTTAAATTTGGAATTGGGCTTGTAAAGTTGTAATTGGGCTTGGTTGGGCCAAGTTTGGTTTAGGCTAATTGGTTGGATCCAATTAGGCCTAAAACCATAACCATAAAGTCCAAATATGACATAATGGACCTTTAATTTTAATTGGGCCGAATGGGCCTAAATTGGTTTCTTGGCAAATAAGGGTGATTCCTTAAATGGGCTTTGGTATTTGGGTTTGACCCATATTGACCAAAAGTCCATGCCTTAAGAAATTAATTAAAAGCCCATTGGACTTTAAATTAAATTGAAATTGGATGTTAATCGGGCTTTGAGACCCGTAACAATTAGATTTAGAATCTAAGTCGTAAAGATACATTAAAAGTGTAATATTTAATTTGGAATTAAATAAGGAATTAGTATTAAATACAAATTAAATTGGATTTAATGTTGTAGTTTAATATAATTCAAGAATTCGTACTTTGAGTACTTATTCGCAAAACGGGTTTGACTCGCGCAAAATCAAATCGTTGTTTGAACATTGGATGGTCATTAATTATCAGATTAATTAATTGGATTAGATTGATTGATAACATGCTTGTGTGAATACATGAATGTGATGTATGAATAATGTATATCAGATGGATATTAGATGGGTGAGGGCAATTTTGGAAATTGTTGTAATAAATTTAGAATTTATTAATTGGACCTACGTGTCCAGCCTATTACCTCTTGACTCTGTGTATTTCTCTTCTCACCTATTCCCCTCAATGTAAATGAGGTTTCTTTAGAAGTGTTATGTAATCGGGTAGAAGTAATACTTGTGCTAGCGGGAGAGAGGAAAATGAGAGATTTGTTCTAGGAACAATGTGTTTAAATATCCATCGCATATCATTATTATATTTATTTACTTACACGCCTTATTATGTGTTTAGAATGCATGTTTAAGGGTGTATGATGATCAGACCTTAACAAAGATAATTAATTGGTTGCCAATTACGCGAAAAACCCTCACAACATATTAAGCATTTTTCCTTCCATTGAGTGATTCTTACTCAAGATCCAAGACTGGCACTGATTTGTTGGCCAAAGTCAAGACCTTTGTCCGTCGCATATGTGTTTGAATCATGAAGGCTTTGTTCCATATCGGTGTCTTGTCCAAGTTGTGATTTGTTGGCCAAAGTCAATATCACTTCTTGTCCATCGACATTGATAACTGGGATCACTAAGTTTGTTGTGCCAAAGCCAAGGCTTAGTTGATTCAGAGGAAAAAGGTTAGGGAATATATTGGATATATTGGCATATATAAGATATATGTTTCGGACTTGGATGTCCACCTACTGGATCTAGGAATTGGATGGGATCCAATTGATCTTAGAGATCTACCTAGTTAATTATCATACAATTTGTTGGCCAAAGTCAAGATTGTGTGTTATTTAACAGGATCCTAGCCCACTAGGAAACAAGGTTTCCCGAGTACTCCACAGAGGGTTAGAGGCTCGCCGAAAAATAGTGGCAGGCAAATATTAAATTTGCAATATTCGTTTAGTTACTTGCCATACGCGCTCATTTCAAATATTTCATCAAATAAATTAATATATTAGTTGGACTAATATCTAATGTTGTTTTAAATTAAACAGTTGGACCGTATTCAAACTATTTCATTTATAGTTGATTATATAATTGGATTATAGTAATCAATATATTTGAATTAACCATTTCAATTAATAGTTGATTTTATAATTGGATTATAGTAATCAATATAATTGAATTTAACCTATTAAATTATAGTTGATTATATAGTTAGACTATAATAATCATTATAATGAATAGTACCTAAAATCATTGATTTGATAGTTAAACTATTGGAATCAAGATAAATTGAAAGATTAGTGTTTAAAACATAATCTTAGGTGAAAATGTATTTAAACGACCTTAATTTTCAAATTGGGAATAATGAATCAGGATAGTCCTGAAAATCGAGAAGTTACTTTATTTGATATAGTGACGTCTCGAGCCTAAGCCCGAAGTTAAGCAAATAGTAGAGCATGATCTTTGGAAGATTCATGTGATGATAACTTTAAGTGGTTAATCCGTTATGCTTGCCGCATAGACTCCTTAATTTCTTAGTCAGAACTAAGGATTAGATCCTTATAGTATGATATTGAAATTGAAGGATCTTCATAGATCTATAATTAGATCTTAGAAGTAAAATTTGCAATAGAAAACTCTTGGAGAGTTAATGGCTATACTCAATGAGACAAAACCAAAGTTTGCAATAGGGCAAGAAGCGCAAGGCGCATCTTACTTCGACATTCCAGAATGCCAAGGCTTGGCCAAAGGCTTCTAGGGGTGGAAAATGGGCAAAGGCAAAGTCATCATAATCTTCTAGGAAGACAAAGAACATATCCCAAGATGTCTGCCTAAACTGTGGCAAACGGGGTCACGGAAGCGTGACTGCCGTATGGACAAGGCAGACATGAAGGAAGTGGAGACGGTGCAAGGCTCCGGCTTCAATTATGTTTGTCATAAATATATTCACTACAAGTATTAAAATTGGATTTTAGATACTAGATGTGGTACATATATATATACTAGTGTGCAGAATCTACTGATAAGCAGGATACTGACTTCAGATGAGATTGATCTGCGAATCGGAAACGGGATGAAAGTCACTGTTTTAACCGTAGATACCTAAGTTTAGGAACTACCATTCAGGTGTGTACTTAAATTAGGAAATTGTTTCAATGTAACTAGTTTGACTAGAAACATTATCTCTATATCAGGGTTTAACCCGTTGCGGGTATACCTTTATATTCTAGAACACTAAAGTGTTTTATTTTATAAAGATGATATTGAGATAAGCACATTAGATGTGAATAACAGTATTTATATTTTGAATATAAATAAATCTCATATATATGACAGGACAAACAAATAGCTCAAACTGATTAATCAGTTGAGACTTATAAGTGGCATTGTTGTCTGGGACACAATTAACAAGACTCGTATATCCACACTTTTGAACAGTGGGTACTAGGACAGATTTGATTCTATTCAAATAATGTCTACGAATCTAGTTTATTGGGCAAAGTGCCTAAAACACCTTTTACTTGGTAAAAGTGCAAGTGCCACCGATCTGTTAGCCCTCGTTCATAGTGACGTAAGTGGGCCCATGTCTAGCTAGGCTAGATGTGGATATGAATGTTTCGTGACCTTTACGGATGTGGCATCGCGTTATGGTTATGTGTTTTTTGTGAAACACGGATCGGAAACTTTTGATGAATTCAAATAGTTTTGACACGAAGTAGACAGACAGACCGACTAAAGTATTAAAACCGTCACAGTTAGACCATGATGGAAAATACTTAAGCAATAAGTTTTTCAATGAAGACTCCTCCCGGAACACATCAATTTGACGGTGTGTCCTAGGAGAGAAACCAAATTTTTTTGGACATGACAAAGTTAATCATGAGTCACTCTGAGCTACCATTTCCTTCAAGGGATACGCATTAACAGTGCAGAACTTATTTTGAATAAGGTTCCATAAAAATCTGTTAGATAGACATCATATTAGATATTAACAGGAAAGAAACTGGATTTTCTCATTCCTGAAGATTTGGGAATGCTAGGCATATGTTTGGATGATACCAAACTAAAACCCAAATCGGATAAGTGCCTAGTTGTGGGTTATCCTAGGGAAACCAAAATATAGTACTTATACAACTCACAAGAGAACAATTTATTTGTTGCTCGCCATGTGGTTTTCCTAAGAGGAATACCAATATGCAGTGGTAAGTGGGAGGAAAGTAAAACTCGATGAAAATCAGAGTAATACTATTCCAGACACTGATTCCTTAATGGAACACAAATTGTTCATCAAGGATGAAACTATACCAATAATCTTTGAATACATAAGAACCGCGATAGTCGGAGAGAGTCAGAAACCAACCTGGGGTATGGGTTTCTGATCTCACCTCATAAAGATGTCAATCTTATCGAGGAATACAAACTGACTACGTATGAGGAAGTGATACAAGGTATCGACTCCCTATTATGGCAAAGTGCCATGAAGTCTGAAATGGATTCCATGTATACCAACCAAGTTTGGATACTAGTTGATGTACCGGAAGACATTGTGCCTATTGGTACTATATAAATCTTCAAGGAAGACATACATGAAAGGCAACATACCAACGTACTAAGCTAGGCTTGTAGCGAAAAGGTATCGTTATCAACATTGTGTCGATTACGACGAAACCTTTTAACCGTTGCCATGGTTAAATCCATTTGGATAATGCTTGCTAATGCTGTATGTTTCATTTATGAAATATGGCAGCTGAACGCCAAAACCGCTTTCCTTAACGAAAACCTTTTGGAGGATGTTTACAACATTCTGACGGTTTTGTCGTACCAAAACGAGCAAACAAGGTTTACGAGTTAATTCGATCCATGGATGGATTGAAGCAAGCATAACGTTCTTGGAATTATCATTTTGATGTAATCATAATGGTATATGATTTAATTCAAAACAAAAATGATTCTGGTGTATATAAGGAGGTTAGTGGGAGTGCACTAACAGTGAAAGTCCTAAATAATGATGACATATCATTTCTTGGAAATGATATTCCCATAATACAATCGGTGAAAGCTTGGCTTTCATGATAATTCTCCGTAGAATTCTTGGGAGAAACAACCTTTATTCTAGGAATAAAGATCTACTGGGATAGATCTAAAAGTTGTTTGCACTCTCCGAGAACTCGTACATTGAAAAATATACGCGACCTGGTGTCTCATACGCTTTGAGCATATGGAGTCACAATCAGGCCAATCCAAGTGATAGTCATTGGATTGATGTTTAGAACATCCTTGAGTATCTTAGATGAACTAATGATGTTGTCTTATACTATGGAGAAGGAGAACTTGAAGTGACTGGGTTAACTACTGCAAGTTTCCAAACCGATAAAACGACTATAAGTCGTAGTAACGGTACTATACAGTTTGAATAAACATAACAGTGAGCTGGAAATCTTCCAAGAAGATACCGTTACCAAATAAACAACAAAATTGGGTTATTGCTGCAGCTGAGGCAGCAATAGAAGCTTTCTAGATTGATAATAAATCTAATTAGATTAGATATAGTTATGTTAGCAGTTGAGCTAGGCTACAGCACAGGCTAAAGAATTAATGGTCTCATCAACGATACAGATATATACTTCAAATATTCATCTGATTCGTTCGGATCATACATCGTGGCGATGTGATGATCGAATAAATCGCATCAGATGATAACATTGCAAATCCGCTGACGAAAGCATTTTCTCAGCAGAAGTTTGAGCGAACCGTACATAGTTTAAGTGTAGGACACTTGAGTGATTGGCTATAGGCCAAGTGGGAGATTGTTGGACAGTTATGACCCATAGCATCACTATTTGTACAGATCATGGTGTTGTTGTACAAATTAACATGTGACAAAGGAAATTGCCCTTTTATCATTTGTAATTAAATTACCAAGATGTATAAATGATAGAAGGTCCTTATGATTAGTTCCGGATTGAGATGATATGAGACAGTATCAATCCATAAAGGTTTAATCATTAAATATCCCTAGTCGTAGTATTATCGAGATTGGACATCGATAATACGGAATAGACTAATATTGCACTTGTGCGCGTTGTGGGAGCATAACGGCAAAGTTCTCATATATTTGGGTATAGGATACTCATGCAAGTGTAATAGGAGGATGTGTTTACCGATGGTACGGAAACAGCTTCGCTCTGGATAGACCTCTCGGAATTCCATTGGTAGTATGACTATGTGTCTATGGAAGTCCGAATCAGGGTGGGTGTATTTGGTCTTAACCTGAGACTTGCACCGCTAATACTTGCGGCAATCAATGTACTTTGGTTTTGGTCATCCAGGGCTTTAACAGGTTCTGTGTACGCCTCTTCTGGGTATATTGAGAATCGTAGTGTATTGGGTGTGATGTCGAGATGGAATGATCACTCCAATCATAGTGGAGATGATGATCAAGTAGGATACGGAACTGGTTCTCTTATATGCTGCAGCTATCGGGATATTATGACTAGGTCATGTTTATCCGATTATAGAGACTAGTTACCAGAGATCCGATATGTGCTTCGTACGGGGCAGACACATTTCCAGCCCCAGGCCTTGCACGTGACATCCGATGCTGGATCGAAATACGCAATACTACGTATACTACACCTGATATATATCACATATTCCAGTAAGAATATTTCTGGAGAATTGGGTAGGCACGGTGCTTTCCTAGAAGCCAACCATGTCTTGTAAAACGGTAAAAACGTAGTACTAGGTACGTACGTGTTCGGATAGTCCGACGACTGGATTTACTGCCAACATATCTGGGGATCTCATGGGTCGCTTCCCGAAGATTCACCGATGACGTATGACTCACACTTTATTAATCTGGGATTAATTATAAGAGAGAGAAAATTAATCTGGGATTAATTACGGAGATATTTTATCTGGGATAAATATTAATTAAAGAGAGAGAACGATTAATTTGGAATTAATCTATAAAATAATATATTTGATATATTATACGAAATTGGATTTCGATGCGGAATTGAAATTAGATTTTAATTCAGGCGAACGAGTTAATTTAGAATTAATTCGTTAGCGACATGAATAGTAATTTTGCTAGGCACAATTATTTAATTGAATTTGGTTTAATTACGTCGCAACGAAAAATTCGTTAATTCGGAATTAGCGAACCCGAGCCCTGGAGTGTTTGCGAGCCAACTCGCATTTTGAATCGAGTGGGGCCCACTTGTCACATCAGTTGTCACATCACTTGTCACTTTAGTTGCTTTTGGTGATGGGTTTTGGTGACAATGATGATAACTTATTATACACTCCAAATGTGTAAGAATTAAATGAAAAATGCCTTATACTTTTGGTATATCATTTAATTGATTTTAGAAATCAAACTTAACACAACACTTGACTTTTTCTATCTTCTCTCCTCTTCCCTCTCACGCCCAAGGGCTGTTTTCTTCTTCATTTTTCTGCATTTTGCCGAGAATACAAGGAGAAGCAAGATAGTGATTTTTGAGGCAAAAATTACCAAGTGCTAGCACACATTTGGGGTCTTGCAAAGGTGGTAAGGAAACCAACTTGTGAGCATGGAATCATCATTTGGAGCGTGGAGCATCAGTGGAGGACATGACCGAATTTTTGGAGGAGAACAAAAAGCCCACTGCCGATAGCTTCTAAGAGGAGCACAAGGATTTTTGTTCATCGCATCGCATAACCGATCAATGTAAGTATAATTCCGCTATATTTATTTTGAGTATTCACACATGATTTCTTGTTTGAATTGATCCTTGGGACTTAATAGAAACCCAACACAAGCCTCTAACATAACCCATGCTACATCCAATAATTACAACAACAACAACACCCTTCCATAAAGTCAGGCTCACGCCCACCCCTCCTAAATATTTTAAGATACACATTTCAAGCACATCAATTCCTTCACCAATCTAAACACTCCATATGTATTGTTTATAACATCATCAAACCACAACAATCATGCCTCTCCTTCCCACTCATTCAGCCAAGAGACCCATTTTCAAACTTTGCAATTTCAGTTAATTTTATACATAATCCATGTCATGGCATCATCAAAAGTATAGATAAACACTTTATTTAGGGTTCCATGAATTTAAAATTGGGGATTAGGATTTCATGTTAGGGATTTCAAATAAAGCAAAGGAGTAAAAAGAGACTTATTAGGCTTGAGAAATACTTGGAGAAACAACAAATTCCATGTTTTCTTAGCAAATATGCATGAGAAAAGAAAGTCAATCGTGAGGTTAGAGAAGAAGAATAGAATTTCAAGCCTTTAAATACACAAATAAGAGATTTTTATGACTAAATTATTATTATATTTTTAACACATGCCAAAATTATTTATGCCATTTTCATCACATGCAAAATAGGTTGAAAAAAGCTCATTTTCGACCTAATTATGTTCAAATTTTAGAAAAAATATTTAACATGATAGTTGTAGATCTATATCTAAAATTTTCGACCGTACCAAGATCACTGAAAATGGAAATGTGTAGCTCATGTTATGACTAAAATACCAAAGACTGTTTATAGGGTTCTACTGATTGTAAAAGTACTAAAATTGAATTTTTTTTTCCCGAACTTCCGGGTGGGGTTTCATAGGTACCTAACTCACTAATACATGATTATATGCATGACTACATATCATGCATGAAAAATTAACTATACTAGACATATCATAAATGATTGGGGTGTTACAATTAAATTATAAAATTAAAATAAAAAACCTATTATAATAAAAAAAACATATTATAATCTCTCATTAAAATAAAAATATACATGACACTTAATCTCTACAGTTTACCTATACGAATAATTTTTTTCTTAAATTATAAAATTAAAATATCTTTACAATTAATTTTATATTAAATTAAATACCTATTATAATAAAAATTAACATTATAATTTTATAAGAATAGTATTATAATAAGAAAACATATTATACAATTCTATTACAATTAAAAATACTATTAAATTATAAAATCAAATCAATAAATCTATTAAATAAGAACCTTATTATAATAAAAAAAATATTATTTTTATATGTTTTTTTATTTCATGAATTTTTTATTATTTACTATGCTTCAGAATGCAAATTCTGACTATTAGCTATTACATAGTGAATTAGAAATATTATTTGAGAATTGAGAGACAAACGAATAAGACATAAATATTACGTGTAAGTAAATCAATTGTCTCATTTACAAGATCAAGATCTAATATATATGCTCAACTCGCACAAAATATGGGCCTTGAACTAGTTATAACTAAAGACTAATGAAACCATTGTTTGCATAAACCAAACTTAATAACATTTTGCATGAAACTAAACTTATTATCTCAAACTTGTCACGTCCAAGTTATCATTCCGTGCTTGCAAGCCTACTAATACATGCATGCATACGTTCCATGACTCTTGTCCTTCAAACTAATTAAAGTGAATTTTCATATCACTTAACAATCCATCCATCTTAAAACAAACCTATAACTCAATGTAACACTATATGATTGTCTTATTGTTGTGCCTTTCTATGTAGACAGTCTCTGTATCTGCTGTTGTGGTTATATATTGACAGACACATATAAAACTTGAACCTTATAATTTATTTTATTTCCTGTTTATTTAATTTTTGTACTTTTATCATTTATGGTGGAGTGTTGGCTCTCTATAGACAGTCTTTAGATCTGCCATCGTAGATTTATATTGACTGACACATATTTTACTTAATCCCATAATTTATGTATTTAATTATTAAATAAATTAATTGGGAAATAATAACAATTTATATGTTATAAAATTATTTTTATATTTGAAATACCAAGAGTGGATCACCTAGCTCCAATATTTTATTTTATTATTACAATATTGATGAGGCTCAGGATTCATCCTAGGATGCACAAGAACAGACCACTACTGTGCACATTCTAGAGGGTCCAATCACTAGGTCTCGAGCTAAAATGATCCATGAAACAATGCATGGACTAGTTCATAGGGTCATATCCGATTATTCACAACTACAAGTGCGAGCCTCTACTATATTTCGTGTGGGCTTAAAGATGGACGATTTCGTGATGGTGAACCTTACTCAAGTTGTGGCGCATCATGATACTTAGGCATACTTTAGCGCATTTATTTATTTATTGTTATTTTATTTGAGCTTGACATTTGTTTTAATTCGATCATTTTAATTATATTAGCATATTACGTAGGGTTTATTGTTATGTTTGGGAATTAGATTAAGCACGTGAGGTTAGCCTAGGTTAGTTTAAGATACACGTCTGTTGGTGTGTGGGTAGCTTTGTCTTTTCATATTATTGGGATTAGAGTTTTTGGTTAAAACCTCCTTATGAAAGGCTAACTTAGAATATGTTTTTGAACAACCTATCTTTTAATAAAAACACATATTTTTATGAGCTTGTGAGTAGCCCTCCACTTGTTCTCATTGAATTTGGCTTATCAAAGATTTGCTAACCCTTTATGGATGCCCCATTAGCACTTTAGGTTTATGTTGCATGTTCTTCAGAGCTTTAGAGTTTCAACCCAAACTGTATTGGCCTTTCTTAGGAACGATTTCAATCTCGTGTGAGTTTTCTTACCTAGATCTAGGAAGAGACGAGACTATATTTTCGTTGTGGTTGATCGCTTTAGCAAGATGGCACACTTTATTGCATATCACAAATCAGATGATGCCACACACATTGCTGATCTATTATTTCGAGAGGTTATGTGTTTACATGGAGTGTCTATGAGTATAGTATCAGACAATGATGCATTGTTCTTAAGTCTTTTTTGGAAAATTTTATGAGATAAGATGGGAACTAAACTTTCATTTTCCACCATATGTCACCCACAGACTGATAGTCAAAAAGAGGAAGTCAATAAGAATTTGTCTCAACTCCTACGTACTATTATTTCTAAGAATTTGAAGTCATGGGAAGAATTTTTCCTTTCATTGAGTTTGCATATAATTGTAGTATTCATTCCACTACTTCTTATTTTCCTTTTGAAATTGTGTATGGTTTAACCCACCAACGCCTCTGGATTTATTGCCTTTGCCCATTGATGAGAGGGTTAGCCTGGATGGTAAGCATAAGACCAACTTGGTCAAGTCTATTCATAAGAAGACATGAAAGCATATTGAGAAAAAGAATGAACAGTATGCCTCTCACGCCAAAAAAGGTAGATGCCATGTATCGTTCGAACCAAACGATTGGGTTTGGGTGCACATGCGCAAGGAAAATTTTCCAAAGAAACGCCAATCCAAGCTCCAATCGAGAGGTGATAGCCCATTTTAGATACTTGAGAAGATTAATGACAACGCCTACAATGTGGATCTTCCAGGTGAGTATAATATTTCTGCTTCATTTAATATTTTTGATATATATTTGTTTGATGCAGATTCGAGATCAAATTCTTTTTAGGAGAGACGGAATGATGAGGCTCATGATGCAGCCTATAATGCACATGGATGGACCACTATCGGTCATGTTCCACATATCACTAGGTCTCGAGTTAAAAGGATCCAAGAAACAATACATGGACTAGTTCAGAGGGTCATATCCGACTATTCACAACTTTAACTGCGAGCCTCTACTACATTGCGTGTGAGCTTGAAGATGGACGATACTATGATGTTGAACCTTATTTAGGCCGTGGAACATCATGATAATTAGGCATATTTTAACACATTAATTATTTATTGTTATTTTATTTGGACTTGGAATTTGTTTTAATTCAGCCTTTTTATTTATATTAGCATAATTGTTAGGTTTTATTGTTATGTTTGTGAATTAGGTTAAACATGCATGGCTATGCATGTGGGGCTAGTTTAGGTTAGTTTAGGATACACGTTTGTTGGCATGTGGTTAGCTTTGTCTTTTCATATTTTTGGGATTAGGGTTTTTAGATAAAACCTCCTTATAAAAGGCTAACTTTGACTTTGTAACTCATCTTTTAATAAAAACACATATTTTTGTGAGATTTTGAGTAGCCTTCCGCTTGTTCTCATTGAATTTGGCTTATCAAAAGTTTGCTAACCCTTTACGACGTCTCCACTAGCACTGTAGGTTTCTGTTGCCTGTTCTTCAGAGGTTTAGAGTTTCAACCCAAACTGTCTTGACTTTTCTGGGGAACGATTTCAATCTCGTGTGAGTTTTCTTGGCTTGTTCCAGGCAGATTCTCATCAAGCATCAAATTTAATTGTCATCCACTTCAATTAATTCAGCCTTTTATTTTATTAAGTTGAATTATTATTTTATCCTTGTTGACGGTGGATTTTGGTCTCAGGGCAATATAGGAATATCACTCCCGAGGTAATCCTCCTTCAATAGTGAATTTGTTTGGTTATGGGGGAAACCAAAAGCAAACTTAGTAGAAGGTAGATAATGCGCCAATCGACAAAGAGATTTAACGTGGTTCGGCGGATTTTTTATCCAACCTACGTCCACGGACACAAACAATACTATGCTTTTTTATTGCTGAAACTTGTATCTCTTATGCTCTTACAAGTTTAATCACAATGAGATTGATCTTGATGCCCTCCTTTTACACATAATCTACCCTTCTATTTTATAATAGTGAAGAAATAAGATTCCCTCTAGTATAAGGATTCTTAATTGAAGCATCATCATTTTCCCACAAGGATTCCTAATCAAATCTACCTTTATTCCCTTTATCCTTCTAGGACACTGGTTTCATCAGTATTCTTTATGAAGTAGGACTATCTCCTTACCTCATAAGGACATGACGTCTTATCTTCTTGCGCACGCCTTGCCATATGCTCGATTTTCATATGGTCGGTCATAATGGTTCTTTGAACTGAGAATGATGCTGCCGATCTGATAATGCTCGGTCATTCGAACCAAAGTGATCGGTTGTTGACCATAAAGTGCTCGGTCTCTTCCTGTTGTGGTCGGTCTGTAACCGTAAGGTGATCGGCCTCTTATTGCAAAGTGCTCGGGCCCTTGCTGCTGGCTTTTTATGGGTCGGGTCGGCATCAATGATCCTCAACAAGAATGGGATTTACCTTTTTACTCATGTCGTGCTGCTTTAAATACCATAGTGCCTGAAAACACCATCAACATTTGTCCCCAGTTCTCGGTTCCAACGAGCATACAAGTTGGTGCCGGGAACTATATAAAGATGGTGTGTTGATTACTTTGCTTGGTGGTCGATCCGGAGTCGAATCAAAATTTTCCGTTGCCTCTTTTTAAGCATCTTTTCTTGAGACGTGCAACCATTATATCTGTTTAAATGCCCATCAAATCACCTTTAGGGTTTCTCCTGAGTTTGACACTTGTCAAACATCCGTCGGGTTCCCGCCAAAAGCACGATAAAATCGACCGTGTAGAGGCGTCTTAATAGTGCGTTGATCTCAACCATTTATTTGATTTTGGTATACCTCTTTTGCAGTTGACACTTGGCGTCCATCCGAGACTCTTTTATGATCCGATGGTTGGAATTATTCTGACATTGTAATGAGAAGGTGAAAAATCCCATCAACTTAAAAAGCTCTTCTTCCCTTCGGCTACGAAGTATCTGATTTGATTTTGTCAAAAAGTTCTTCAACGTATTCGCCGCTTTTCCGAGCATAGATCAAGTAAGTTTCCCGAACGACCTTCTTCCTCTTCCTTTTTTCTTGTTTGCTGTGCTTTGCTGTTTCTCCTTTTCATTTGTTTTGATACTTGCTAGGGAGAGATTTTATGGAATACTTTGCTTAGGGCGCTTAGAACTTCAAAGATTTAGTTTTTTCTGGAAACTTAGGATAGCTTGCGAATCCCTTGGTCGTTTTTCAAGAATATGGTTGTAGACTGACCTTGCCCTTTTATTTTTCGGACGTCTAGGATGTCTGATGACAGTTCTCCCCTGAAAACCCTGCTAAACCCTTGGCCCCTATTGCTGAAGAGCTTTCCTCTGGCTCGGGAGCACCCAGCGTGGAAGACCTTGATACTACCCCTACCCCTTCCGAAATCGAACAAGATACTTACCATCAGAGGGTTCCTCGGAAGGATCCGGAGCCCGGTGATTTTGACAGCTCGGCTCTGGATATGGCTCGGCCCTCTAAGATAATCGAGGATGATCTAGCACTGCTTTGGCAACGATATGACATCCCGATAAATATTGCTCTTGAGGTCCCTCTCCCATGTGATCGTGCCAGTCATCCCGACGATGGTTCCGTGGCCCTTCTTCCTGCTTTCTTCGAGTGTGGGCTCCGGTTGCCAATTCAACCCGTCTTCGCCTGGATGCTATCCGAGATGGAGATTGCCCCCTTTCAACTGAGTCTAAATAGTTGGAGGATCTTGGCCAGGTCGTATGTGGCTTGGCATCGGGCGGGGCTTGGCAAACCTTCTTTTGAAGAAGTGAAGAGGTTATATCGGTTGAAGGCCAACCCAAAGACTCACCACGGTTGGTACTACCTTTCTGCTTACGACAGTTCGTCAAACGTCGTCCAAAAAACTCCTGACTCCAAAAGAATTTCAAAGATCTTTGGTTCTTGGCCACTGGAGATTAGGGACGGACCCTGAGATCGAATGGAGAGGAGATCTTGGTCCCGGATATCTTCAGAGCGGGAGGTCAGGAGTTTAACCTTTAGTTTTCTTGCCCTTAGTTTTTTTTTATATATGTTTGGATTCTTACCCTGTCTTTCTATTCCCCTTAGCCTGTTGGAGGGATGCTCCCAAGGTCTCCCACCAGGTCCGGAAGCGGGTATTCTGGGCTCGGCGGCATGCCACTCATTGGAGGGAGTTGGTAAACGATGCAGCATTTTTTGAATCGGGACTTGTTCGGGACGTTCCTCCCAAAGTCTCGGGTCGGATAGGTAGATGCATGTTGATTTTCTAGCCAACTTCTTTGTTTATTTATCATATTTGATGTCGTCTTTTTTTTTTAAATGCTCAGGTCCTGAACCTTTCTTTTGTCTTTGCTTTTTTGCAGGTATGTCGAAGAGACCAAAGTACCTTGATCGGTTGACCGGTGCTGCGAAGAAAACTAGCCCAGGTGGAGCTGGTACTTCTCAGAGACGGCCTGAAACTTCTGAGGCCGGGAAGGTGGCTGAAGAGATGGGGCGTCTGAGCTCTCAGGTGGTCTTCGCCTTCCGGGGTGCTTCCAATGGGTGTTACCCGTCCTGATAGCCCTCCGAGATCTTCCAGGAGAAGGAATCATCGATTTGGAGCTGTGGATACTCAATTAAGGTGGGAATTGGAGGAGGAGGAGGCTCCGAGCAGAGAAACTCCAGTTCGGCAGGAGGGTCCTTCCAAGAGAATGAAGGGTTCTGTGATTCTTGGAGTTGATGACCTTAGGGAGGATATTAGGGAGGCTACTTCCCATTTGGTGCCGGCTTTTAATGAGCTGGCCGATGCCGTACCTCCTGAGAAGATACCGAGGTTTGAGGACCTCTCACCTGAGGAGGTAGTTGCAAAGTTGTGCTCCCAGCTGGCCCATGTCACTTCTTTTACTTCTCTTCTATATCCGTGGTGTCTTTCAGACTTTGTTTTATTTTCGTAACTTCTTTTTCTTCTCGGCAGGCAAATTATTGGCTGCAAAAAATAAAGATCTGTTTATAAGCCTTTTGTCCGAAGGCGGCCAAGCCTAGAGGCTTCAGAATCGTCTTTCTGAAGTGGAGGCCAAGCTGGCTAGTGCCGAAGAGAGGAATAGGGATCATGAGTTGGCTGCGGTTGAGACTGTCAAAACAAACAAAGCTCTTAAGGCCGCTGCCACTCTAGAGCGCAAGAATGCTGAAGAAGCTAGAGCAAGTTTGGTGGATGCCCGGCCGAGATCGGGCTCCTCAAGGTTGAAGTAGGCAGTGTGGAGTATAAGTTGCGGGCCAAGGAGGAGGAACTGGGATGGGCCCGTGCCGAGCTCAGGGATAGGGAACTTGAGTGGGAGGCCGAGAGGGACTCCATTCGTCTTGAAATGGTCGCTGATTGTGCGGAAATCATCCCTATGGTTCTACCTGATTTAGACATGGGTCCTATTCATGCGACCATCCATTTTTATAAAGGGGAAATTTCCGAGGAAGAGTTTCAGAGGTGGCTACCCCCCTTCCGAAGAAGTGATGGATCCCGAACTGATTCTATCGCCCCGGTTCTCCCTACTCCTCAAGAAAACCGTCCTGAGGTTCCTGCTCCTGGCGAGGACAATCCTGAGGTTCCACCTCCAATCCTTGAAGTAAGGCCTCCCAGGTTGCGAGGTTGGTTGAAGCTGCTGTCCCCCATACTGAGACCGAGCCGATCCATCCGTCGTCTGAGCTGGCCGAGGAAGAACTTCTTGCCCCTGTGCGGGCTGATTGAAAAGGGATAACCCGGACGGGGCCCTGTGTACACTTGTTTTTTTTTTTGTAATAACATTCATATTTTTTTTGAATATATATATATATATATATTGCTTTCTGCTTTTCTCTTATGTTCCTTGTTCTGGGCGTTCTTCTTCAAATGATTATTTAAGGCTCGTTCGTGAGGGGATAATACGAACCGAGACCCAAATTATTCAGTGGTCGATGATTGACTCTGAGTTGTGAAGAACACGGATGGTGAGATGCAACCGATGGGACGTAACCCGACCCCGAGCTATAAGGAACAATTGGCCCTGGGGGAATGTTACGTCCCAGTCAAAAAGATAGACTCGGTGGGATGTGGCCCGACCCCAAGCTGTAAGGAACATTTGGCCCTGGGGGAATGTTACGTCCCCAGTCCAAAAAGATAGACTAGCTGTATAACCAAGTGGCCTTGGCGGAACAAAATCCAGCCCCGAGCCGAATAACTGAACGGCCTCGGCGGAACGTAATCTAGCCCCGAGCCTGATAACTAAATGGCTTCGGCGGAATGAAATCCAGCCCCGAGCCAAATATCCAAGCGGTCTCGGCGGAACGAATCAAGCCCCGAGCTGATTAATAAAGTGGCCTCGGCGGAACGAGTCCAGGCCCGAACCGAACAATCATTGGGACTTGCTCCGAAGGGAGGGGAATCAACCTTTGAAGCCCTATCGAATCTGTCTTGGGCGTCCCCTTTTCAGACCGATGAAAAAACAAAAAAACAAAATTTTGGAAAATAAAACCAAAAAAGTGTAAACAATAGCACGGATACCTCAGAACAGCGTCCTGTCCGAGGCCTCCAAAACATAATTCTGAACCTTTCAATTCAGTGTCCCGGCGAACCAGGATTTGGATCAGTAGAGCGTTTAAATGGTAAGGGCACATCCTCTATACGTCGGGTCACTGTGGAGCCTGTGTATTGTACGAGGGCTCCTCCTTACCACGCTGGAGCAGGCACACGCTACAGGGGCACAACGCATCCCCGTGCTGCGCCTCTCTTGGATCCAAATGATGAATGGATCAAAGAGTGTCCGGGATACTAAGGGCACATTCCTCCTTAGGTCCGGCATCACTGGAGCTAGCAATCGTCACGGGGGCATCATCTCTCCCCGTGCTATGCTTTCCCACGGATCCATTACATCGGGTAAGTGAGGATCAAAGAGTGTTCGACACATTAAGGGCATATTCCTCCTTATGTTCGGTAACACTGGAGTAAGCAATCGCCACGGGGGTATCATCCCTCCCCGTGCTATGCTTCTCACGGATCCTATGCATCGAGTATGTCCCTGAATATTTCGAGGACCCCAAGCTGTAGGAGACACTTGGTTCTGGGGGAATGTCCCGTCCCCAGACCAATGAGCATGACTCGGTGGGACGTAACCCGACCCCGAGCCGAATAGTCAAGTGGCCTCGGCGGAACAAGATCCAGCCCCGAGCCGATTATCGCAGTGGCCTCGGCGGAACGTAATCCGGCCCCAAGGTGTTCGAAACATTAAGGGTATATTCCTCCTTATGTTTGGTAACACTGGAGCAAGCAATCGCCACGGGGGTATCATCCCTCCCCGTGCTATGCTTCTCACGGATCTATACTTTGATTCACTTTCGTCCATGTTGTTTAATGCTTGTATGGAATTGACTGATTCTGGTGTGACTTGTGCTTCTTTATGGTGGTAGCCGTGGTCGGGTAGTTGCGGGTTTTGTGCTTTTGACCCTGGACCGTTGTATTGAGTATGTCCCCGGAGTTTTGAATATGGTTCACAAAATTTTTATTTTTAGAAGAGTGGGTGAAAATTTTGGAAAAGAAAGTTTTATTTATATTCGGGGACATACTGCCCTTCTTACAACTCTCTGCGGGCCATTTTGAGAGAGGCTTTATATTGAATTTTCGTCCCTTGTCGGGTTGCTGCAAAAGAAAAGAAGGAAGGGAGAATTTACTGAAAGTATTTTCTCAACATCTCGGCGTTCCATGGTTTTTTTAATCTTGTGCCGTCCAGCTGTTCTAGGATGTAAGCCCCTGGCCTTACCACCTCTGTGATTTTGTAGGGCCCTTCCCACTTGGCACCTAACGAGCCCTCCTCTGGTCGTCGGGTGTTTAAGGTGACCCTTCTCAATACTAAGTCGCCCGGGAGGAAGGAGCGGGTTCGAACTTTTCTGTTGTAGAAGCGGGCCATTCTTTGTTGGTAGACTGCCGCTTTCATAGCTGATTTCTCTCTCATTTCCTCGATCAGGTCGAGGTGGTTTTTGATAAGTTCTTCATTCTGCTCATTCCCAAAGTGGCGGACCCTGTGAGTTGCTACCCCGATTTCTGCTGGAATGATGGCCTCACATCCGTATGATAGGGAAAACGGTGTCTCCCCTGTGGAATCTTTGTAGGTCGTCCGATGTGCCCATAGCACTTCTGGTAATTCTTCGACCCATAAGCCTTTGCGTGATCCGAGCCGAGCTTTAAGGTTTGCCTTGATGGTTTTGTTTGTTGCCTCAACCTGTCCGTTTGACTTGGGATGGGCTGGCGAGGCGAATTTTAAAGCGATCTGGAGGTCTTCGCAGAGCTTCCTGAATCCTTTGCTATCGAATTGTTTCCCGTTGTCGGTGATGATTGCCCGGGGGATTCCGAACCTGCAGATAATATTCTTCTTTAAAAACTCTGTGGCCTTCTTTTTGTGATGGTGGATAGTGGCTCGGCTTCTACCCATTTTGTGAAATAGTCTATGGCTACGATTGCGTACTTCGCCTGTCCTCGCCCTTTTGGCATTGGCCCTATGATATCTAGCCCCCACTGCGCGAATGGCCAGGGGCTGGACAGGGTGGTTAATTGTTTGCCGGTTGATGGTGGATGTTGGCATTTTTCTGACAACCTTCGCATTTCTGAGCTACCCTCACACCGTCCTGATGCATGGTCGGCCACTAAAATCCTTGTCTTAAGGCTTTAAAGGCGATTGATCTTCCTCCGGCGTGACTTCCACAGATGCCCGCGTGAATTTCCCTGAGCACATAATCTGCTTCCTCTTCTGTTAAACATCTCAGGAGGGGTACGGTATAGCCTCTCCGGTAGAGTACCCCTTCGATCAGGGAAAACTGGTGCTCTTGAATTTTAGCTTTTTGGCCTCATTTTTGTCTTTAGGGGTTTCCCCTGTTTCCAGGTACCTCCTAATCGGTTGCATCCATGAGTTTTTGCCTTCCTCTTCTACTATATCTACCTCCAGCTCCCCTATGCTTCTTTCTCGGAGGCATATGAGAGGGATTATTCTGGGGTCCTCGGTCTTCATTGAGGATGCGAGCCGGGCCAGGGAGTCTGCTTCACAGTTGTCTTCTCGTCCGATTTGTTCGAAGCGTACGTTCCCCACTTTCTCCATCAACTTTTTTACTTCGGCTAAGTAAGCTATCATAGTCGGCTCTCTGGCCTGAAATTCTCCCTTTAGTTGTTGAATGGCTAGCTGAGAGTCACTCCTTACTACCACGTTGTGGACTCCCACTACTGTGCATAGCCTTAATCCGGCCAAAATTGCTTCGTATTCGGCTTCATTGTTTGTGGCTTTGAAAGCAAATTTCAAGGCAAACAACACTTCTTCTCCTTCACTGTTTTTTAGTGCGATTCCTGCCCCATTGCCCTGTGAGCTAGCAGACCCGTCCACTGACATTTCCCATTTGCTTTCTCCGTAGTCAATATTTGGGGTTCCGCGAGTTCCGCAACAAAATCTGCCAAGGCCTGCCCTTTTATTGCTATCCTTGGGAGGTAGGAAATGTCGTGCTCGCTTAGCTCCACCGACCATTTCATTAACCTTCCCGAGGTTTCTGGTTTTTGCAAGATCTGCCATAGGGGTAATTGGTGTAAACTCCGATAGGGTGGGCCTGGAAGTAGGGTCGTAATTTTCGTGCTGCAGTGATCAAGGATAAGGCGACTAGTTCATGCACGGGATATCGGGTCTCTGCATCCAATAGAGCTTTGCTGACATAGTATACTGGTCTCTGGATCTGGTCGGCCTCTTGCACCAGTACCGAACTCACTGCGTGTTTTGAAACAGCCAAGTACAAGTATAATGTCTCTCCTGGGAGAGGTTTAGCCAGGAGTGGGGGCTGTGCTGTGTTAGATATTGTTTTAGCTGCTGGAAGGCCTCCTCACATTCCGGTGCCCAGTCGATCCCCTTTTGGGCCTTCTTGATGACTTTGAAGAAGGGGTGGCATTTGTCGGTCGCCCGAGAGATGAATCGGTTGAGCGCGGCGACCCTGCCTGTTAGACCTTGCACCTCTTTAATTGTTCTGGGGGAATTAAATCTAGCACGGCTTGTATCTTCTGGGGGTTGGCTTCTATGCCTCGGGAACTCACCATGTAGCCCAGAAATTTTCCTGAGGCCACTCCGAATGCACACTTCTCTGGATTGAGTTTTAAATTGTGTTTTCTCAGTAATTCGAAGGTTTTCTTTAGGTCAGTTACGTGACCTCTTGGTTCTCTGGACATTGTTATCATGTGTCCACATATACCAACATTGAAGTGCCGATGAGTGGTTTGAAAATTTTGTTTACCAACCTTTGAAAAGTTGCCCCTGCGTTCTTCAGTCCGAAAGGCATTACTTTGTAGCAGTACAGTCCTTGATCGGTGATAAAAGTGGTTTTCTCTTCGTCTGCAGGATGCATCCTGACCTGATTGTACCCTGAGAAGGCATCCATGAAGCTTAGTAGTCCTTGGCAGGCAGTTGCGTCTACCAGTTGATCTATATTTGGTAGAGGAAAGCTGTCTTTTGGACACGCTTTATTGAGGTCGTGAATAATCTACACACATCCTCCATTTTCCATTGGATTTCTTTACCAATACTACGTTTGACACCCACTCGGGGTACTTTACTTCTCTGATGAAGCCGGCTTTTAACAGTTTTTCCACCTCGGATGCCACCGCTCTGCACCGTTCTTGATTGAAGATCCTTCTCTTCTGTTTGACCGGTTTGAGTGACGGGTTTGCTGCTAAGCGGTGACTGATGAACTTTGGGTCAATCCCGGGCATGTCATTGTGTCCCCACGCGAAGATGTCGGGGTATTCCCGTAGACATTCTAGCAGGCCCTTTTTTAGGGTTTCGTCCAAGTTTCCCCCTATCTTTATGCTTTTTTTTCGGTCCGAACAGTCTTATTTCTTCTAACTCTTCAGCTGTTCCTAGCCGGGCAACTTTATCCGGGCGGGGACCTGGTTCTTTCCTCTCGTTCTCGCCCCTCTGCCTCTTCTTGGTGCCTTCTTCAATGCAGAGGGTCTCTCGTGAGAGAGTGGCAAAACAGCTACGGGCTATCTTCTGACTCCCGCACACGATTCCGATCCCTTCCCGGGTGGGGAACTTTAGTTTTAAGTGATAGCAGGACATCGCAGCCTTTGTTTTCATCATAAAAGGTCGGCCGATAATGACTTGGTAACTGCTCAGGCAGTCCACCACAGTGAAGTTTACCATAACTGTCCGGGTCCTGGGGTGAGTTCCGATGGTTGTTGCCAGTTGTATTCTCCCCAGCGGGATGACTGTTGAGCCTCCAAAACCGTACAGGAGGTGCGTCATTTGTTAGGGTTACGTACTCCACTCCCAGGCTTTCTAAAGCTTCTTTGGAGATTATGTCTACCGCGCTTCCGGGATCTACCAGGATTCTTTCTACCTCTGTGCCGCTGATTGTAGCTTTGATTATTAGCGCATCGTCATGGGGGAAACTCACCCCTCGAGCATCCTCGTCGGTGAACATTATGGGCACCGACCGACTTCCTCGTGGTACTGGGGACCTTTCCGTTTCCAGCACTTCCGTCCCCTGTATTCGGCTATAGCTTTTTCTTGACCGGTTAGAGTCTCCGGCCAGTGTTTTCCCTCCTGCGATGATGTTCACCTGCCGGTTTCGTGTCCTCTGTCTGGCTGCCATGGCCTCATGGTTGATATAACTGTTTAGATACCCATTTCGGGCTAGGTCCTCCATCTGTTCCCGGAGATCCTTGCATTCGTCCGTTGTGTGCCCCCTCAGATTATGATGTACGCAGTAGTAAGATTTCTGGTTCCTTTTATCCGGGGGAATCTCCTGAGGTCGGGTTCTATCAAGAGGCCTTTTTCCTGTATCTCCATGATGATTTGCCCTGGTGGCTTGCTCAGGGGAATGTACGCTTCTTCTCGGACTACATGATTCACCTGGGTCACGACCCCTCTTTCCTGATCTCTTCGAGGAATGGTTTGAATTCTTTGGGTCTCGGATTGAATTTTTTGAATTCCTGTCCGGTCGTCGGGGGGCCTCTGTTCTTGTTGTTCTTTCTCGAATGGCGTCCCCCTTCGGGAGATCTTTTCTTCGCTTTCTAACAAGACAAATTTCCGGGCTACCTCTAGAGCGGTAGCATAATCTGGTGTGTCTTGGATTCTTAGGTGAGTCCATAGTTTTCCGACCCTTAGGGCTCCCTTTAAACTTTCCAGGGCCTCTTGGGACTCGTACCCTCCGACCTCGAGTACCATATTGTGGTACCTCTCGATGAAAATTTTTAGGGGCTCGTCATCTCCTTGCTTCATAAGCCTCAATTCTCCAATCGTCTTCTTGGGGACGCAGGCCCTTTTAAAGTGTCGAACGAACGACCTTTTAAGCTGTGTGAAGCTTCCGATGCTCCCCGGGGCCAGACTTCTGTACCATAGGATGGCGGGTCCACCCAAAGTTAGGGGGAACACTTTGCAGATGGCATCTCCTACCACTCCCTGGACTTCCATCAACAAGACAAAGCTTTCGATGTGGGATTTCGGGTCAGAGTGGCCTTTGTAAGGTGCCATGGTTGGCATGTTGAATCGCCTTGGGAAATTTTGCCGACTTTATTTCTTCCGTGAGGGGAGATTCCTCCTCGCTATCCCGGGCCCCCTGTATCAGTCTTGAGGCCTACCCCCCACTTGGTCATCTCCTTTTTTCAACCAAGACTTTATTTCACTGCTTGTGCCGCCATGTCGTATCCTGTGCCCCTCTGTGCGTCTATTGCCCCGGGTGCGGCGTTCCTCATCCCTTGGAATTTCCCGCACACTTTCGCTATGCTCCCTGTCCTCTCTTCTGGAGTCGCGGAGACTGTCATAGGAGGGATCCGGTGATGGTCTTCCTTCTTCTTCTTCCCATGTGTCCTCTGTTCGTGAATCTTTTTCTACAACTACGGATTTTATCCCGTAGGGGCCCCTCCTCCTGGGTCTATCGTCTTCACTTGTGTCTATCACCCTTTTCCCTTCTGCTTTTTCACTTCTTCTTCGACTGGTTCCGACGTCTGGTCTCTCGTTGTTCGTTCCCTCCATTCTCTCCAGCCGATCCATCATGGATTTCATGCTTTCTTCCATTTTTTTCATCCAGTCTGTTGCTGGACTCCCCGAAGATTGATGATTTCCGCCTTCTGCCATTATCTTTCTCGCGAACTGCTTTTTGTTGCGAATTCCCCACAGACGGCGCCAACTGTTGACGGTGGATTTTGGTCTCAGGGCAATATGGGAATATCACTCCCGAGGTAATCCTCCTTCAATAGTGAATTTGTTTGGTTATGGGGGAAACCAAAAGCAAACTTAGCAGAAGGTAGATAATGCGCCAATCGACAAAGAGATTTAACGTGGTTCGGCGGATTTTTTATCCAACCTACGTCCACGGACACAAACAGTACTATGCTTTTTATTGCTGAAACTTGTATCTCTTATGCTTTTACAAGTTTAATCACAATGAGATTGATCTTGATGCCCTCCTTTTACACATAATCTACCCTTCTATTTATAATAGTGAAGAAATCAGATTCCCTCTAGTATGAGGATTCCTAATTGAAGCAACCTCCTTTTCCCACAAGGATTCCTAATCAAATCTACCTATATTCCTTTATCCTTCTAGGACACTGGTTTCATCAGTATTCTTTATGAAGGTAGGACTGTCTCCTTACCTCATAAGGACATGACGTCTTATCTTCTGGCGCACGCCTTGCCATATGCTCGGTCTTCATATGGTCGGTCATAATGGTTCTTTGAACTGAGAATGATGCTGCCGATCTGATAATGCTCGGTCATTCGAACCAAAGTGATCGGTTGTCGACCATAAAGTGCTCGGTCTCTTCCTGTTGTGGTCGGTCTGTAACCGTAAGGTGATCGGCCTCTTATTGCAAAGTGCTCGGGCCCTTGCTGCTGGCTTTTTATGGGTCGGGTCGGCATCAATGATCCTGAACAAGAATGAGATTTACCTTTTTACCCCTGTCGTGCTGCTTTAAATACCATAGTGCCTGAAAACACCATCAACAATCCTATTAAATTTATTCTTTGTGGATCGACCCTGAACTTATCAAGTTATTTTATTACTTCGACACTCTTATACTTGAGAGTAAAAAATTAGTTTATGAGTGTGTAATTTCATAAATATGAATTAATTGACATAAAAATTACATGTGTGCTAAATTTCTAATTCAAGCAAATTCATATCCATCTTTATGATAAATTTTTCAAATTATGTACTAATTTTTAATTCCCATGAGTAAATTAAGAAAATAATTTGATATTTTATCCTAATTAATCATATAAATAACATAAAAATTACATGTGTGCTAAATTTCTAATTCAAGCAAATTCATATCCAACTTTATGATAAAATTTTCAAATTATGTACTAATTTTTAATTCCCATGAGTAAATTAAGAAAATAATTTGATATTTTATCCTAATTAATCATATAAATAGAATAAAAATTCCCGTGAGATGAAATTTATTATATTGAACATAATTAACCATTAAATTAATAGCATTATTCTTTATGTAATCCAAAAAAAAACTTAATATATAATTTTTCATAATTAAAGAAGCTGTAGCTAATATTTAATTAATTAAAATTATATGTATCACTAGACATTAAATTCACACAAAATTCAGACAAATGTAAATGAGCAAAATTTTACGAGTAATATGAATAAAATTTTCATAATTACAAGACTAAAACAACATAAAATAAATATTCTGATTATAGTAAAATCATTGAGACCATCGCAGCTCAGTGGGCAAAGCACCGAAATTATATTATGTGCCGGGTGTATATACCTTCTCTCTCACAGCAGGTGGGCCCCACAGCTGTGTGGGGCCGCCTGCTGTGAGAGAGAAGGCATATACACCCGGCACATGATTATACCACCTCGCAAAGCACAAGTATTTAAACACACCATTTATTTATTTATTTTGGTTAAACAACGACAAGTCGGTTTCTGAAATTTCCACGAAACGACATGTCGTTTTATTTCAAACAACAACAGTCAAAACAAAAACAGACAAGTCGTTTACGCAAACCAATAGAAAACGACATGTTGGTTTATAAAAGGACAGTAGACAAACAATTTTATTCGACTTTTCGTTTAACCAAAACATAGGAAATGATGTCGTTTTAGTTAAAACACAACAAACAACCTATCAAAAAACGACTAGTCATAAGCTATCAACCAGTGCAAACTACAGGTGGCAGAAAAGCCCGGGCCCGGTCCGGCACGGTGTGAAAAAATCCAGGCCCAATCCTATAATCAAAAGCCCGGCTCGGGCCTTAGCAATTTTGGCCTGGGCCCGGCCCGGGCCAAAAAAAAAAATTATATATATATTTTAATATGTTTGTAGCATTTTTATTTGTTTGTAACATTTAAATTGTTAATCTATTGATGAAACTTTGATTTATTCGTGAATTGTCTTTACATATAGTGTGAATGTATTTTGTATTTGTATGTTTTTAATTTTTTAATTTTTTTTATTTAAAAAAAGGGCTGGACAAAGCCCGGACCGGCCCGGAAGACACCCATAATTTATTGAAAACATGTCATTTCGACTCGAATTTCGACCTAGTTGACTTGTTTTTTTTGTTATTTTTTTTAATGATTTCTAACTTACTTTTGCATGAAAAGCACCCATAAAATCAAACTTTAATTTTAAAGAAAATTATGGATATTTTCAAAAATTTCAAATTTTACTCAAAACATCAAGGCAATTTAAAATTTGAATCATCATGTTTTGTAAACAAATTGCATAAGATCAAATGCAGAATAATTTAAGGAAAATTTACTATCCTCCCATCATTGATATAAACAATTTGGGAAGCAAAATTTGCTTAGTTTTTGGCTCCTCCAAGCTCTCAAAGACTTTCACTAATGGTGTGTTTTCTTAAGAACATGTGAGAATTTGTGAAGAAAATGTGTATTAACATTTGTTTGCTTTAGAACTTACAATGAGAGGCCTTTATATAGACAATATACAGCTACCATATTAAATACACAACTACACAACTACCATATTAAATACGCAACTACACAACTACAAAACTACCAACTACCAACTACACAACTAACATCCCCCCTCAAACTCAAGGTGGTAAAGACGAAACCAAATTGAGTTTGGAAACAAGTGTAATGTAACGTCCCAGAAGAAAGGATTTGGTGAAGATATCAGCTAGCTGATAAGTGGAATGAAGATACACTAAGGAAATAATGCTACGAGAAACGTGTTGGCGAATGAAATGATAATCGATCTCAATGCGTTTGGTGCGCTCATGAAAAACTGTTGGTTTCTATAATATGTCCCAAGAAAAGATTAAGCATACATGAAATACAACAACAAAGAATATATATAAACATGAAGTATGGCGGAATCATACTTACAATGCTATGTTGATGAAGAAAAATCAAACCAAATGGTAGCTCCAAGTGTGGGATGATTCGGCCAAGGAAGACAAGAAGTAGGAAGCTCCAAGCTTTGTGTATTCCTTGCTCTTTGATGGTTTCCCTATCACCTCTTTTGATTCCTTGATGGTGCTAGCCTTGCATGTGAGAAGATGTTCCAAACAACAACCCTTTCTTCAAGCTTTTGGCAACCAAAATTGAAGAAGATGAAGACCAAAACTGCATGCAGTTTTCGGTCATGAAAGAGAGAGAGGAGAGAAAATTTCTTTTGTTCTCATTGATTTTTGATACCAAAAATCAATTTATATTTATGCCATAATATTTATTAAATAATAATAAATCTATGACACAAGCCATGCAAAGGCTTAGAGTGTCAAACACTCTAATTCCATGCATAACAATTGAGTGAATAATACACTATCACCATGCAATGCATTATCAATAAAATAATGCATATAATGACATGTGTCATGTGGGCCCCACACGTTTCCAAATGAAAGTGGGCCCACTTGCACTCACGCGTTCGGGTTCGATATTTCCGAAATACCGAACTTGCGTCGCGACGTTAATTAAATCGAATTTAAATAAATAATCGCTCCTAGCGAAATTATTATTTACGTCGCTTACGAATTAATTCTAAATTAACTCGTATGCCCGAATTAAAATCTAATTTTAATTTCGCGTCGAAATCGAATTTCAATTATTATATCGAAATATAAATAATTTTACTGATTAATTCCAAATTAATCGTTCTCTCTCTCTAAATAAGGCACTTTATCCGAGATAAAGTTTCTCCGCAATTAATCCAAGATTAATTAAGTTCGAATCAAATATCATAGGTGAATCTTCAGGAAACGACCCAAGAGATCTCCGGATATGTTGGCAGTAAATACGGTCGTCAGATAATCCGAACACGCACGTACCTCGTACTACGTTCTTACCGATTCACAAGACAAGGTTGGCTTCTAGCAAAGCGCCATGCCTACCAATTCTCCAGAAATATTCTTATAGGAATATAAGATCTATATCAAGCGTAGTATACCGTAGTATTGCGTACATCGATCCAGTATCGGATGATCACATGCTAGGCCTGGGCTGGGAGTGGAGATGTGTCTGCCCCGTACGAAACATATATCGGACATCAAGCAACTAGTCTCTTTAAATCGGACAATCCTGACCTCGTCATATTGTCCCGACGGTTGCCAACCTTTTATAGATAAACCAGAAGAGGTGTACACAGAACCGGTTAAGGTCCCCAACCACCAAAACCAAAGTTTACCGATTGTCGCAAGTACTAGCGATGTAAGTCTCAGGTTAAGACCATATACACCTACCCTGATGCGGCCTCCCATAGACACGCAGACGTACTACCAATGGGATTCCGCGGGGTCTATCCAGAGCGAAGCTGTTTTCCGTACCATCGGTAAAACACAACCTCCTATCGCACTTGCATAAGTATCCAATACTTAAATATATGAGAACTTGCTGTTGTGCCCTCACAACGTGCACAAGCGCAATACTAGTCTATTCCGCATTATCGATGTCCAGTCTCGATAATACTACGGCTAGGGATATTTAATGATTAAACCTTTAGGGACTGATACTGTCTCATATCATTCTCAGTCCAGGTACTAATCATATGGACTTTCGCCATTTATAAATCAAAGTAAATAATATTACAAAACGGCAAAAGGCAATTTCATTATCACATAGTTAATTTTGTACAATAATACAATATCATTTACAAACAGTGACGCTATGGGACATAATGTCTAACAATCTCCCACTTGGCCTATAGCCAGTCACTCAAGCATCTAATACCCGAACTATGTATGTGTCGTTCAAAAACTTGCTGAAGAACAGCTTTCGTCAGGATCTGCAATGTTGTCATCTGATGTGACCTTCTCGACTTTTACATCGCCACGATGTATAATCTCCCGAATCAGATGATAACGTCGAAGAACATGCTTGGACCGTTGATGAGACCTTGGTTCCTTAGCCTGTGCTATAGCCCCGTTATTGTCACAATACAATGGAACGGGCTCAGCTGCTAACGGAACTACTCCTAATCCGATTAGGAACTTTCCGATCCAAACTGCCTCCTTTGCTGCTTCAGATGCAGCGATTGTACTCCGCTTCTGTTGTTGAATCGGCAACAGTATCTTGCTTGGAAGATTTCCAGCTCACTGCTCCGTTATTCAAGCAAAAAATGTACCCGGATTGCGACTTGTAGTCATCCTTGTCGGTTTGGAAACTTGCATCGGTATACCCAGATACCGCAAGTTCTCCACCTCCATAAATTAAGAAAGCATCCTTAGTTCGTTTAAGATACTTAAGGATATTCTTAACTGCTATCCAGTGACCTTCACCTGGATCGGCCTGATAGCGACTGCACATGCTCAAAGCATATGAGACATCAGGTCGTGTACATATCATGGCATACATGATCGATCCGACTGCCAAGGCGAACAGTATCCGACTCATGTGGTCTCTCTCTTCCTGAGTCTTAGGACACATGTCCTTAGACAGAGAGGTACCACGTACCACTGGAACCAATCCCCTCTTGGATTGTTCCATGTTGAATCGCTTCAACACTTTATCAATGTATGTACTCTGGGAGAATCCAAGCAGCTTTCTAGATCTATCCCTGTAGATCTTTATTCCAAGAATAAAGGCTGCTTCTCCCAGATCTTTCATGGAGAATTTTAATGAAAGCCAAGCTTTCACCGACGTTAGCATGGGAATGTCATTGCCTATAACCAATACGTCGTCGACATAAAGGACAATAAAAGTAAGTGCTCTCCCACTAACCTTCTTGTATACACAAGGGTCATCTGCGTTTTGCACGAAATCATATTCTTTTATGATCTCATCAACGCGTGATTCCATGACCGTGATGCTTGCTTCAATCCATAAATGGATCGATTTAACTTACAAACCTTGTTTGCAAGTCTAGGTACGATAAAACCGTCAGGCTGTTGCATATAAACATCCTCCAAAAGGTTTCCGTTAAGGAAAGCGGTTTTAACGTCCATCTGCCATATCTCGAAGTCGAAATATGCAGCTATTGCAAGCATTATCCGAATGGATTTAATCATGGCAACGGGTGAGAAGGTTTCGTCATAATCAATACCATATTTTTGACGATACCCCTTCGCTACAAGCCTAGCCTTGTACGTTTGTACGTTGCCATCCATGTCGGTCTTCTTCTTGAAGATCCATCTGCATCCAATAGGCTTTACGCCTTCTGGTGCATCAACCAGTGTCCAAACTTGGTTGGCGTACATGGATCCATCTCGGACTTCATGGCTTCTTGCCATAAAGCGGAATCGATATTTTGTATCGCTTCCTCATACGTAGCCGGCTCATTATCCTCAATAAGATTAATATCTATATGAGGTGAGATCAGGAACCCATACCTCTCAGGTACTGTTCTGACTCTCTCCGACCTACGCGGTCATTGTGTATGTGAAGTTTGTGGTACAGACTCATCCCGGACGGTCTGTTCTTGTTCCGTCGTTGATCATTGCTAGGAACAGTATCACTACGATCTTCATCGAGTTCTACTTTCCTCCCACTTACCACTGCATTTATAAAATCCTTCTCAGGAAAAATGCTTGTAGAGCAACAAATACTTTGTTCTCTTGTGGGTGATAGAAGTAATATCCTTTGGTTTCCCTAGGATATCCTACCAAAAGGCATTTATCAGTTTTGGGTTCAAGTTTGGTACTTTCCAAACGTTTAACTATGCCCAGCATCCCCAAATCTTTAGGAAAGAGAAACCTGTTTTCCTTCCTGTCCATATCTCATATGGGGTCTGTTTAACAGACTTCGACGGTACCTTATTCAAAATAAGTATAGCACTGTTTAATGCGTATCCCCAGAAGGATATTGGTAGCTCAGTGCGACTCATCATTGACCTCACCATGTCCAACAAGGTGCGGTTTCTCCGTTCGGACACACCGTTTAATTGCGGTGTTCCAGGAGGAGTCCACTGTGATAGAATACCATATTCTTTCAAGTAATCTTGAAACTCATAACTTAAGTATTCGCCACCACGGTCTGACCGTAATGTCTTGATACTCTTCCCTGTTTGTTTCTCCACTTCGTGTCGAAACTCTTTGAATTTCTCAAAAGTTCCGACTTGTGTCTCATAAGATACACATAACCGTAACGAGATGCATCATCTGTAAAGGTTACGAAGTAGTGAAATCCACCTCTAGCCTGGCTAGACATGGGCCCGCATACGTCAGTATGAAGAGGGCCAATAGTTCTGTGGCACGTTCACCTTTACCGCTAAAAGGTGATTTAGGCATTTTGCCTAAAAGACAAGATTCGCAGACGTCATATGAATTGGGATCAAATTCGTCCAAGTACCCACTCTTCGAAAGTGTGGATATGCGAGTCTTGTTGATGTGTCCTAGACGACAATGCCACATATAAGCTCATCTTTTAGATTACTTCTTTTGAGCCTTTTGTTTGTCATTTTAGGAGATTCATTTATATTCAAAATATAAAGACCGTTATTTGCAACAGCTGTGCAAATTTCTGCATCATTTTTATATAAATAACCACAGTGTTCCTGAATACAAAAGTGCAACCCTGCTGGGTTAACAAGGATACAGATATAATATTCCTAGTTAAACTAGGTACAAAATAACAGTTCAAAAGTTTAAGTTCATGCCCTGAGGGCAGTACTAAAACAAAAGTCCCTACGGCCAAAACAGCAACTGGTGTTCCGTTTCCGACCCGTAGATCCATCTCCCCTGATGCCAGCACCCTGCTATCATGCAGATCCTGCACATCAGTACAAATATGAGCACCACAACCAGAATCAAAAATCCAATTTTTAAAACTAGAAGTATTCATATTTATCTCAATAACAAACATACCAGAGGCAATGGCCTTGCCAGCCTTGATATCCTCCCTCTGCACAATGCTCATTCGGCAGTCACGTTTCCAGTGACCCCTCTTGCCGCAGTTGAGGCAGATGTCGCGAGATTTGTCCTTTGGCTTCCTAGAAGCCACTGTCAACTTGCCTTTGCCCTTCTTCTTGAACTTCTTCTTCCTTGCACCTCCAATTGCCTTGGGGCCACCTTTGGCGCATGAGAGGTCAATGCAAAATGCGCCTCGCGCTTGCTCCCCTTTAGGAGTTCCCTTTCGGTTCCTTCAATACGGATAACAGCTCTCCAAGAGTGTCATTTGTATCCATCAACTTGTAGTTGATTATGATTTGTTTCCAAGTATCAGGAAGTGACTGCAAGATCATATCTATAGTCAGCTCAGCCTCCAAGACTATTCCCATATTGGCCAACTCATCAATATCGGCGATCATTTGAGTCCCGTGGGCTTCACTGATGCGCCGTCTGTCATCCGGGAGCGGAAGAGTTCCTTACTAGCTCGTACCTCTTCATCCGCTTATTGGTGCGGTGAAGATCACGCAATCTTGCCATCATGTTATAGGGATCCAAGTCCCTGTACTGGCGTCTGAAATGCTGGGTCATTGCAGCTAGCATAACTGACTGAGCTTGGTCACAATCATCACTATGAGTCTTCCATAACTCTAGCTCCAGTGGCTCAGTGGGTTTAGGCGGGAGAGGTGTCTGAAAGTATACAGTATCCTCTCAGCCCCAAGCACTATCTTGAGGTTCATTTCCCAGTCGGCAAAGTTTGTCCCTTTGAAGACATTATCGCCATGATTATGTCGCGGATATTACCTTTGCCAATCATCTTGACACTATAGTCCAACTATAAAGTCAACGATGTTATGGGTACAGTCAAACTGTTACAAGTAAAAATAACAATATATTAGTCCAACTAATTATTTAAAATATTGACGAAATAATTTTGAAAGACGCGTAAGGCTAAATATCTGAATGAAATTGCAAATTCAATAATAGCCTCCCACTATTTTCTTCAAGTTTCTAACCCTCTGTAGAGAACTCGGGAAATAGAATTTCCTAGTGGGCTAGGATCCCGTTAAATAACACACAACCTTGACTTTGGCCAATAAAAATTGTATGCTATTTAACTTAGGTAGATCTCCATGATCAATTGGATCTCATCCAATTCCTAGATCCGGTTAGGTGGACATCCAAGTCCGAAACATATGTATAATGTCAATGTATCTAATGCATTTTCCTAACCCTATCCTCCGAATCAACTAGGCCTTGGCTTTGGCCAAAAACAAACCTAATGATTCCAGTTAAGCGGGACCCATTGACGAGGAAAGTTTCGTAATCAATGTCGTTGGACAAAAAGTGATCTTGACTTTGGCCAATAAAAATCACGATTTGGACAAGACACCGATATGCAACAAAACTCTCATGATTCAAGTACATCCTTGATTGACAAAGGTCTTGACTTTGGTCAAAAACAAACCAATGCCAACTTCGGATCTTGAACAAGAACCATTCAATGGAAGGATATTCGCTTAATATAAATTGAGGGATTTTCGCTTAATTGGCAACCAATTTATTAATCTTTGTTAGGTCTCATCATCATACACCCCTAAGCATGCTTCTAAAACATCATAAAGCGCGTAAAGTAAATTAATAGTGATATGCGGATGGATATATAAACAACTTGTTCCTAGAACAAATCACTCCCTTTCCTCTCCCCGCTAGCACTATTCTACTTCTACCCAATTACATAATACAATAAGAGAAACCTCATTTACATTGAGGGGAATTAGGTGAGAAGAGAATACAAAGAGATAAAGAGATAAGGCTGGACACGCAGGTCCAATTAATAAATTCCAAATTACAATAATTTCTAAAATTACCCTTTCCCTTCTAATATCCATCCGATATACACTATTCATTCATCACATACATATATATTCAAACAAGACATGCTTTTACAACCAATCTAATCCAATTAATTAGTCTTTGTTTAAGTGATCATCCAATGTTCAAACAACGGTTTGATTTTGTGCGAGTCCAACTCGATTGAGAATAAGTACATAAGGTACGAATTCGCGAATTATATCGAACTACTAATTAAATCAAATTCAATTCGTATTCAATACTAATTCAATTATTTAATTCCAAATTAAATATTTACACTTTTAATGTGCTTTAAAGACTTAGATTCTAAATCTAATCTCATTGGGCCTCAAAGCCCAACTAACATCCAATGTTGAATTTAATTCAAGTCAAATGGACTTAGAATTGATTTATTAAGGCTTGGGCTTTGGTCAATGTGGGTCAAACCCAATTACCAAGCCCAAATAAGGAATCACCCTTAAATGCCATAAAACCAATTTTAAGCCCATAAGGCCCAATTAAATTTTAAAGCCCATTATATTATATTTGGACTTAATGGAGTGATTTAGGCCCAAATTGGATCCAATCCTTTTGGCCCAAATCTACTTGGTCCAACCAAGCCCATTATGCCCAAATACAATATTAAAAGCCCAATTCACCAATTAAGCCCATTAATTAAATTTTAATATTCCAAACATTAAAGTCCAATTAATTAAAGTGTAATACCAAGATTAATACATTAAACCAAATATTTCAAAAATACCCATTTAATTTATTAATCATGTATTGTTCAAAATAAATGTCCAACATTAATTTTAACAAAAAATCAACTCCTTTACATGTCCTATGTATTCGGCCAAGGTGAGTTTTTGTGTCGAATTGTTTTTCAATCCGATTGAATTACTAATCTACGTCCCGTACACGTTCTAAGTCATCCAATGATCTTAAACACAAAAAATTCCAATCCACTCCAAGTAGCAACACATTCGGCCAAGGCATGGATTTGGGGAAAAATCATCCAATGCATTTTTCATAAAATTGATTCCATGTAACATCATTCTATATACATGTAAGCATTCTTATTAATCAAATTTCATAAGAACATGCTTCAATCAATTTCACCATACCTTTCGGCCAAGGTCAAAATTTTGGGGAAAATCATCCAATGCATTTTTCATAAAATTGATTCCATATAACATCATGTCATATACATGCAAGCATACTTATTCATCAAATTTCACAAGACATGCTTCAACCAATTTTAACACACCCATTCGGCCAAGGTTAAAATTTTGGGGAAAAATCATCCAATGCATTTTTCATAAAATTGATTCCATATAACATCATTCTATATACATGCAAGCATACTTATTCATCAAATTTCACAAGAACATGCTTCAACCAATTTTATCAAATTTTAACCTAAAGTATTTCATGCTTAACCATGGCTCTGATACCATTGTTGGTTTCTATAATATGTCCCAAGAAAAGATTAAGCATACATGAAATACAACAACAAAGAATATATATAAACATGAAGTATGGCGGAATCATACTTACAATGCTATGTTGATGAAGAAAAATCAAACCAAATGGTAGCTCCAAGTGTGGGATGATTCGGCCAAGGAAGACAAGAAGTAGGAAGCTCCAAGCTTTGTGTATTCCTTGCTCTTTGATGGTTCCCTATCACCTCTTTTGATTCCTTGATGGTGCTAGCCTTGCATGTGAGAAGATGTTCCAAACAACACCCTTTCTTCAAGCTTTTGGCAACCAAAATTGAAGAAGATGAAGACCAAAACTGCATGCAGTTTTCGGTCATGAAAGAGAGAGAGGAGAGAAAATTTCTTTTGTTCTCATTGATTTTTGATACCAAAAATCAATTTATATTTATGCCATAATATTTATTAAATAATAATAAATCTATGACACAAGCCATGCAAAGGCTTAGAGTGTCAAACACTCTAATTCCATGCATAACAATTGAGTGAATAATACACTATCACCATGCAATGCATTATCAATAAAATAATGCATATAATGACATGTGTCATGTGGGCCCCACACGTTTCCAAATGAAAGTGGGCCCACTTGCACTCACGCGTTCGGGTTCGATATTTCCGAAATACCGAACTTGCGTCGCGACGTTAATTAAATCGAATTTAAATAAATAATCGCTCCTAGCGAAATTATTATTTACGTCGCTTACGAATTAATTCTAAATTAACTCGTATGCCCGAATTAAAATCTAATTTTAATTTCGCGTCGAAATCGAATTTCAATTATTATATCGAATATAATAATTTTACTGATTAATTCCAAATTAATCGTTCTCTCTCTCTAAATAAGGCACTTTATCCGAGATAAAGTTTCTCCGCAATTAATCCAAGATTAATTAAGTTCGAATCAAATATCATAGGTGAATCTTCAGGAAGTGACCCAAGAGATCTCCGGATATGTTGGCAGTAAATACGGTCGTCAGATAATCCGAACACGCACGTACCTCGTACTACGTTCTTACCGATTCACAAGACAAGGTTGGCTTCTAGCAAAGCGCCATGCCTACCCAATTCTCCAGAAATATTCTTATAGGAATATAAGATCTATATCAAGCGTAGTATACCGTAGTATTGCGTACATCGATCCAGTATCGGATGATCACATGCTAGGCCTGGGGCTGGAGATGTGTCTGCCCCGTACGAAACATATATCGGACATCAAGCAACTAGTCTCTTTAAATCGGACAATCCTGACCTGGTCATATTGTCCCGACGGTTGCAACCTTTTATAGAGTGCTAGTTCTGTGTCCTGCGTGATCATCACCTCCATATGTCTGAAGCGATACTTCCATCTTGACATCACATCCAGTACACTACGATTCTCGATAAACCCAGAAGAGGTGTACACAGAACCGGTTAAGGTCCCCAACCACCAAAACCAAAGTTTACCGATTGTCGCAAGTACTAGCGATGTAAGTCTCAGGTTAAGACCATATACACCTACCCTGATGCGGCCTCCCATAGACACGCAGACATACTACCAATGGGATTCCGCGGGGTCTATCCAGAGCGAAGCTGTTTTCCGTACCATCGGTAAAACATAACCTCCTATCGCACTTGCATAAGTATCCAATACTTAAATATATGAGAACTATGCTGTTGTGCCCTCACAACGTGCACAAGCGCAATACTAGTCTATTCCGCATTATCGATGTCCAGTCTCGATAATACTACGGCTAGGGATATTTAATGATTAAACCTTTAGGGACTGATACTGTCTCATATCATTCTCAGTCCAGGTACTAATCATATGGACTTTCGCCATTTATAAATCAAAGTAAATAATATTACAAAACGGCAAAAGGCAATTTCATTGTCACATAGTTAATTTTGTACAATAATACAATATCATTTACAAACAGTGACGCTATGGGACATAATGTCTAACAAAAACATCATTATGTGCTATTTCAATAGAACTTTTATTGTCGCAGTAAAGAGTGAGAGATGATGGTTGATGGATTTCCATATCTTCTAGGAGCGAACATAACTATATAAGTTCAGCTGTAGTATCAGCAACAGTTCTTCAGCGGGCAACCAATGTCTGTTTCTTGTTGCGTCAAGAAATAAGTGAGTCACCAAGAAAAATACAATAACCTGTAGTTGATCGACGATTAGTAGAGTCTCTTGCCTAGTTAGAATCAGAATAGGCTCGAAGAACCAATGATGAAGTAGCAGAAAAATGGAGGCCAGTAAAGAAAGTTCCTTTAACATAACGAAGAATGCGAACCATTGCAGCATAATGAGTAGAACGAGGAGTGGTCATGAATTGGATGACAGTGTGAACTGCATAAGAAATGTCTGGTTGAGTGACTGTAAGATAAATGAGGCTTCCAACCAATTGTCCGTAAAGAGTAAGATCATCAAGAGGAGTGCTATCTTCATCCATAGGTGTAAGACGAGTATTATGCTTGTGACTTGAAATAATGCGTGTATGTATGCTGATACGAAACTCTTACGGTGCCCTCTAACATTCTAGGATGAAATTGAAATGAACTAAAACTAATCTTGGAAAAATGGTTCCGTATCGCGACGCTAGTTGTTCCACGTCACGACTCCCACACAAAAGAATTGAGGCAGAGAGCATCTTTATACTCCACGTCGAGACATCAAGTGTTGAGCGTCGCGATGCCCACACGAACAGAATCAAGGCAGAGAGCATTTTCTTATTACGTGTTGCGACACTAACCCATTGGCGTCGCGATGCTTGCCCGATTGCAGGGCCAAACATGAAATCTTCAATGAAAATGCCCAAAGCAATACCCACACCATCATACTAACACCTTCACACATGACTTCTCTAAACTTCAATATTAATACACAAGAAACAAATTCAACCCCCAACCACTTCCATACACAATTGGCCAATGGTTTTAATTTTTACAATCTTTGAGTTATAACTCAAAACAAATTAAACTCATATTATAACATCTCCTAGTGCATGAACCACAACAATTCATCTTCAAAACAACAAAACAAATCCCTCCAACATGTTAAGAAATTCGGCCTTCATGCCCATTTTTACACATTGACATTGTTTCAACCAAAACTTAAGCATATTCCACTCTAAAAAACATCATAACCATGTATTGATGTTTAAATTTTGCTCAACCTTCTCAAACAAAAAAACCCCAATTCATAGGGTTCCTAAATGCCAAAATAAAATTGAAAATGAATGCTTATTTTTGAAGGTAAGAAGAAGAAAGAAGAGAAAAGAGTTTACTTTACCAAGAGAAAGCTTGAGAACTCATCACCATTTCATCTAAAGATTTCCATGAGAATGAAGAAGATTGGAGAGCCTTCTTGAATCCTTGGCTCACATTTTTGGCTATCAAAAGGGATGAGTAAATAATTCCTTATTTATAGGAAAAATGGCTGATTTTTGTAATGAAATGAGTGGCTAATATTGTGCCACATAATCCAACATGTGCTAAAATCGCAGGTTACAATTAATCCTGAATTGGACTGAAAATTTGACTTATTTATGATCTGATTTTGGAAGAATGTTCAACACGTATGTTGTAGGTAATTGTCCGAACTTTCCAACAGTATAAGATTCACTGAAATTGGATATCGTATGAAAATGTTATGGCTAAAATACAAAAGACTGTCCGGAGTAAAACATAAAATACATTTCGTATCGGAACTGCAAAAGACATATTAAATGTCCGAAAAGTAATTCCACAAGCATATACACACTTGAGCACGATGTATATCATGTACCGGGGTGTTACATTTTCTTCCCCCGTTAAATATGATTCATCCTCGAATCCTATTTAGTGTTGAAATTTCAGAATTCGTCTAGGCTTGAGTTTCCTTGATACATAATAACTCTTCCTTGATACAGAATAACTTACCATAAGTCGCATGATTCACATGCTATTTTCTAGGCCAACAACTTTCAACTGGCTGCATTCTTATAACCAACTCTGTTGCATCAACTATATCACCTACTTTCCGGCAATCTTCCATACGCTGTCAGTATATCAAAATACGATGTGGGGAAGTCATAATTTAGGCTATATTCATCTGTCCACGTGATTCCTTACTCTGTTATAAGCTATTCTATATTATTTGGATTCAATTAGATTTAACAACTAAGATCTCCGCCAAGCTGATCATTTTCCACTTGGTTAGTAAGCATACACACTTTTTATCTTACCTTAACATCTGATTTATGTATAATACCTCTTGCCATGCTAGCATATACTGCACCAAAATTTGTGGACTTTTGTGAAATCATCCATTGAATTCTTGACTGAGAGGTAATTCCTCGTCCTCATTCCATGAAATTTATGCTGAGTACTCGACACTGCCTTCATGCTATAATTGTTATCATGCATCAAAGAAACCTCATTTCTAGACCTCTAGTTATGCTCAACATTCTCTAACTCGATTATCCGCGTGAGTTATCAGTTCTAAATTTGATACTATATTCGTGACCTGCCATCCTACACATCTTAGTTCTTTCTTGTTTAAAACCTCTTATATCCGTCAATGAGGAAAATATTGGGATATATGCCCTAGAGCATCATGTAATGTAAACGATATTATGTTTTATGAAAAAAAAATGATGCATTGTTCATTTATCAAAGTGTTTGTTTAATATCGCATATTGTATATTATCATGTTTACCCTAAATTACTCATGTACCTTCAAAATTAGTGTATGAGTGTCGTACACAAGAGGATTTAAGTCTAAAGTTAGTAATCTAAAATAGTCCATAGAGAGCAAACAAAGCGGGTACTTTGTTTGTGGTTTATCTATAGCTGCAATCAATTCTATAATTATATGGCGACCTTGATCCGGGATCGTCCATATGGAGACATGAGAATGAAGGCACCTTGTATGATGTGATCATATAGGACTGTACCCAGATAGAAATGAATTTCTTATAATATCCATTAAATAAAGAAATTCATTTCGATCTACTAGATGATCATATATGGATTGATCTTAATCCTGAGTGTACTACGAACTCCTACATGGTAGGCTATGTCCTTTGATTTACAAAGATGAGGTTGGTGTAGCAATCTCGACCAATAACTACGTACTTTGGGGACATGGTTTGGTGTGTAGCTGAGACGTTTTACATAGATATGTAGTTCATCCATTCCTGCGAGAAGTAGATGAGTATCTTCCTTAAGATTGATTTGGTACTTGAACGGTTAGAGCGCTCAAATTTTTCTATTACGAATAGAAAGATTAACATTCATAATGTTTATGAATAAATCGTTCATTAGAGAATCAATGGTACTTAAGGTAAAAAACATTATATGGGTATAACATACATTATGACCCGGCTCTAATTACGAGATACTCGTGAAGGGTTAATCCGTATGTAATGACTATATCGATGGATATCGACGTGGTTCAGCTTAATTTATCTATTTGCGGAAATGAGAGTGCAGCTTCGGGTTTTTAGTAGAATAACCCGGAGTTAATCATTCATAATATTTAATTAAGAGATTAATTAATATTTTTGGGATTATTAGAGCTCGGAACCGTAGGTCCATTTAGTCCCCGTGCTATCTCGATATATTATAGCAGATTAAATATAATTGGATAGTCCAATTATATACTCACATATGAAAATATTATTAATGTGATTAATAATATTATTTTGTCACACTTTAAAGTATATGTTAAAATTTAATATATGGTTTTAATAATTATATGATAATTATTAAATACATTATATTGAATTATATATGATATAATTTAATAAGGCTATGATTGTAATTTCCAAATTTTGGGTTTTGGAAACCCTTGGATTCAATTTAGAAGTTACACCTTTTATTAGGTGATAACTTATTAATTTTTGTAACATCTTTTCAATTATGGTAATTGAAAATTTGATGTTACAAAATTTTTAAATATTCATTGCCTTGGCCGAAACATTCTAGGTGGAAAGAGGAATGGTTTTCTTTATTTTGGAAATAATAAACCCTAAGTATAAAAATAAATTTTTTTTTAAGCCTTTCATTTTGGAACCCTAGCCACCTTTCTTCTTCTTCACAATTCTCTCAAGTGTTGAGAAAAACCAAAAAAAAGAACAAGAAGAAAGACAAAATACAAGAGTGTGACTTATAATCTCTAAAGAGTTTAAGGATTTATTTTGTGAGTGTAGCCCACCCAACGTTCTGTTGGTGATGAGATATAGTTTGAAAGATTTTTTGCTCACTCCCGTGCATAGTTTGGTGATAACAGGGTTCGGTTTACTTTACTTTTGATTCGTAATTTTTAGGGAACTTTAAGGGGTGTTTTGGGGCAGTGTTGTGATTGTTTTTGGTTGAAAAATCAGACCTGAAATATAGCAGAAACTGAATCATAAAAGGGATGATCTAGGTAGTGAATTGGGTGCATTTCGGTTCCAAAACATTTCAGTTTTTATGCCGCTGTTCGGGGGCTGAAATTTTATTCAAAACAGAAGCAAAAAATCATTCTTGATGTTGGTAACATTCGGCCTTTTGGTGAGAAAGGCAGAAAAAATTTGCAAGCCCGATCCGGGTGCCTAACGTGTTTCCGCTGCACTAGGAAAATGGCTCATACAAAAAATATATCTAAGAGTTTTCTCATTAAGGAATTGATGATTTTGTTAACATGTTCTGCATAACCATCGAGTTAGATCTTCTAAATATCACTTAAAGATTCCTCGTATTATTGATCAGTGGTAAACACACACGTAACGCAAGCGCACGTATCGTTCAAGTAGTATAAAATGTATTGATCCCACGAGGACTTAATACCTATGCTATCAATTTATGATTTTAAATGTCTACGAGTATCTAATTGATTTTATTGTTGTTTGGATGATAATTTTTATCTAAGACAAGTAAATAAAACTTTACGAAAGTGAATTAAAGGAAAAATCAATATTATAAAACTATCTAGGGTTGTGTTGTGATAGGTGAAAAGCGCACATATCTTTCAAGTAGTATAAAATGTATCGATCCCACGAGGACTTAATACCTAGGCTATCAATTTGTGAAGCTAAATGTTTACAAGTATCTAATAGATTGGTTGTTTGATTGGATGGTGATTTTAAACTAAAGATAAGTAAATAAAACAATGCAAATGTAAATTAAAGGAAAATTCAATATTATTAAACTATATAGGGTTGTGAATCCCTCCAATATCTTTTAAAGATGAAGTGGTTATCTCACATTTGTGCAATATATTGGTTTATTAACCTGGAACATGAAAATATGCAAAAGCCTATGTCGATGGTCAGATGCAAACACTTAAATAACCCAATTAATCATATGTCTATGTTAACAAAGTTACATGAATTCATTAAGATTAAGTTCCAATTGTGGCTACCCTCGCCCGACAGGTATATGTCTATCCTGTAAGGAAATCTACCTAAGGGTCACCATGCCTCGAGGTGAGATCGTGAGCTATTGAGTCTAAGGCTGAAACCTAAAATTCATTCGTCAAGTTTATTTTAAATTTACCAGATCAATCTTATTAATGGCCAGTTAACAAGAAGCATTAAGCTTAAAACTCAATAAATAAACCTTTCTATTACCCAAGTCATAAAATAACCCCTTATAAACCGATGATATTGGAATTCATCACAACCCCAGATATGGTATTTAGTTACAACACAAATCTAGGACTAGTAAAGACATAAATAAAGTAAATGACATAAAGTAAAGCTTGGAAATTAAAAAAAGGTAAATAAAGCAATAAAGAAAATGATGGGGGTTAGATGATCCAATTTTATTACTTCTATTTTAGATATCTCCCTTATTATAATATATAAACTTTGCATGAAATTACCAACCGACCATATAGGCGGTATCTTGATTAAGTCAGATTTATGATTAATTCCAACCGACCATAAAGGCGGTATCCAATTTAGTTAGGTTAAAATAAATTTAATTAAGTTCAACAGACCATAAAGGCGGTATCTCATTAAGTCAGGTTTTAAATAGTTTATATATTATAATTAAGGGAGATTAATCTAAATATTAGTAATAAAAGCTTTACCCTTCACCCCAGCAGAGGGGAGTTACCTCCTCATACTGAAAAGTAAAAATAAAGATTGAAAAGTAAAGTAAAGAAAGAACTATTGTGTAAAATAAAAAATTAAATACAGGAAGTTGTAAATAAACAAAAATATACAATCTTCTTAGTATTCTTAAGGAAATCCCCAGAAGAAGGTATGGATTTTACAAATGAAATAGCTTGGTATTTATAGGCAAAATTTTACCTTCACCAATTTCTCCACCAATTTCTCCACAAATTTCTCAACAAATTTCTCCACCAAACATGGCATAAAATATGGCACCAAATCCTCCACCAAACATGCAAGCATGTTTTGTGGAAGTTTGACAATTTTTATTTTTTATTTTTTTATATTTTTTTTATTTTGAAAATGACTTTAATAATTGCACATAACACACTTACAGATATTTTATCAATTTCGATCATGAAAAATTTCGAATTCAAAATTATTATGAGCGTCACAGTTGTAGATCTCTGAGTCTTTTTTAGTCTGGAACTTGAATAACCGCAATCCAATATCGGAGTAGAAATTTATGGCCAAAATACGAAAATTATGCAAAGTTGAAATTTCCGAAATTGTACTTCATTAGAACGTCATTTCAAGTTTCCAACCTCCAAAATCCAAATGTCAAGTCCAATTTTTGCCCATTGTTATTCCAAATTCAGTCTTGATTGATTCCATTGAGTCCCAAAACTTTATTTACCTGCAAAACACAAAAAAAACACATCAAAACATTCATAAAACTCGAGAAACCATACAAAATATTAGGTTAAAGGGGCAGTAAATAATGATATATTTTTCGCTCATCACACCCCCAAACCTAAGATTTTGCTAGTCCTCTAGCAAAACAACAAAATAAAATAAAATAAATAACTGAAACTAAATTAAACTAAGCCACTTTCGTAGGGATCACGATTGCATTTAGCGTATGCAACAAGCCTTTAAACACCTAGGTATCCCTAGTGGACGAGTTGTAGTCTCCTGAGGGCTTGCAATGACGATACCCACAAACGTCAAATGCACACAAAAATAAAAAAGATCAAACAAGTTAGTGACTAAACAAGTGAAACTCTTATCCAAGTTAATTGTTGTTTTTTTTTTCTTTCTAAATTACCAAATAAGTAAATTCTCCGATTATTTTTACCATTCTCCATATACACAACCAACTAGGTATTAATCAGCTCATTGTGCCCACAATATTGATAAGTGTAGTTGAAAAGAGAGTAATATTTTTGTTCTAAAGTTATATCAGAATTCACACTTTTTGAGCAATGAAATTTATTTTTCAACATCTTCAATCCATGTAGCGAGCTTTGGGCCAGTGACTCTCAAGCCAGTTGGCTTTAGGGAACTCGGTGTTAAGACATCTATACAGACTTAAAAACTCAGATTTCAGATATCTATTTTTTTTTCTTTTATTTACTTACAACATCTTCAATCCATGTAGCGAGCTTTGGGTCAGTGACTCCCAAGCCAGTTGGCTTTAGGGTACTAGGTGTTAAAACACCCATACGGACTTAATTACTCGGATCTAAGATGTTTAATTTTTTTTATTCCATCATTTTTTAGATGCTTCCTCCAATTAAACTAGAGCACTAAATATTACAAACTTTTCAATTACAACTCTTGACTGTATCTTACCATGCATGTTGATAATACCTGTCAACTGAGCATATGAAGATCCAATTTAGTCAGTATTATGGAGAATTCACTGTTGGGTTCTCTAAGAACATGCCTAGGATCATTTAAGCATAAAACATGTGAAATTCAAAATTCTAGTGGTGGGCCCCACTTTGAAATTCAAAATTCTAGTGGGCCCGCTAACACATTCCGAGCTCGGGTTCGTTTAATTTCGAATTAACGAATTTTCCGTTGCGACTTAATTAAATCAAATTTAATTAAATAATAATGCATCCCAAAATTATTACGAAAGTCGCTCGTGAATTAATTCTAAATTAATTCGTTCGCCCGAATTAAAATCCAATTTTAATTCCGCTTTGAAATCTAATTTCTATAATATATCGAATATATTATTTAATCGATTAATTCCAAATTAACCGTTCTCTCTCTATTAATTGAATTTTATCCCAGATAAATTCTCGTCGCAATTAATCCTAGATTAATTTTCTCTCTGTTATAATTAATCCCAGATTAATTCTGTTCGAGTCATACGTCATCGGTGAATCTTTGGGAAGCGACCAATGAGATCCCTGGCTATGTTGGTAGTAAATCTGATCATCGGATTATCCGAACACGTGCGTACCCGGTACAACGTTCCTACCGATTTACAAGACATGGTTGGCTTCTAGCAAAACGCCGTGCCTACCCAATTCTCCAGAAATATTCTTTAAGGAATATATAATCTTTGTCAGGCGTAGTATACATAGTATTGCGTATTGCGATCCAGTATCTGATGTCACATGCAAGGCCTAGGGCTGGAATAGTGTCTGCCCCGTACGAAGCATATATTGAATCACAAGCAACTAGCCTCTATAATCGGATAATCATGACCTTGTCATATTATCCCGATAGTTGCAACATAATAGAGAACCAGTTCTGTATCCCTGCGTGATCATCATCTTAATATGACTGAAGTGATACTTTCGTCTTGACATCACACCCAATACACTACGATTCTTAATAAACCCAGAAGAGGCGTACACAGAACCTGTTAAAGTCCCGGATGACCAAAACCAAAGCGTACTGATTGTCGCAAGTATTAGCAATGCAAGTATCAGGTTAAGACCAAATACACCTACCCTGATGCGGATTCCCATAGACACATAGTCATACTACCAATGTGATTCCGCGGGGTCTATCCAGAGCGAAGCTGTTTCCGTACCATCGGTAAACACAACCTCCTATCACACTTTCATAAGTATCCAATACTTAAATATATTACAACTATGCCGTTATTCTTCCACAACGCACACATGTGCAATACTAGTCTATTCCGCATTATCGATGTCCTGTCTCGATAATACTAAGACTATGGATATTTAATGATTAAACCTTAATGGATTGATACTGTCTCATATCTTATAATCCGGAACTAATCATAAGGACTTTTATCATTTATATATTCAAGTAATCTAATTACAAAATGATAAAATAGCAATTTCCATTGTCACATAGTTAATTTGTACAAAAACCACAATGTCTTTTACAAATAGTGATGCTATAGTGATAATTGTCCAACATTCACAAATTAAATAATTCAAAAGGAAATAAATAAAAATTAACTTGTTACGAAATAGGTTGAGATACGTCTCAGGAGTGGAAATTTCTTACTCAGCAATCTCACACTAATTTCACTTGATTAGTCAAATTAAAAACACAATATATATATATATATATGAATTTTTTTTGAAAATTTTTGACTAAAAACCAAGCAAAAACAACACAACGAAAAAAATAAAAACAAGATACTAATAAACTATTCCCTTCCCCCAAACCTAATTGAGACATTGTCCCCAATGACTAAAAAACTAGAAGAATAGTTTAGAGGATCGTACCTGGTTAGCTGGTATTCTACGTCTAAAAAGAAAATTAAAGGTTAAGATCCAGATTTATCCGACGCTTCTTACCACGATCATTATCAGACCAGTTTATCTTGGAAATGATAGGGTCAATTTGTGGTTCAAAGGCTAAAAATTGGTCAATTAAATCATTGGCAGTTCTGGCAGTGAAGAGGATATCTTTTACAGGTTTTGACACGAACCCATTTTTCCGGGCATCATCAAGAAACACATAAAGAAAATCATAAAATCCATCAACGTTAAACAATCCAATTGATATATGGTGTATGTTCAAGTTCGCCCAAGATAGCAATGTAAAAATTTCCTCCATCATGCCCAAGCCACCTGGCAAAACAATAAAAACATCAGCACGATTAATCATTTCAACCAATCGTTCAGACATACCTGGAACGATAAGTTCCTCTCCATTTGATGGTCCTATAAGATTCGCCTCTGCCAAAGGTTTTGGGATGATTCCCAGAACTTGACTACCTTCTTCCTGTACAGCCCTTGAAACGTACCCCATTAGTCCAAGATTGCCACCGCCATGTACTAGGTGCATATTCCTTTCAGCTATGACTCTACCCAATTCTTGTGCTGCCTCACGTACTCTGGTTTAGATCCAACACTAGTACCGCCAAAACACACATATGTTTATAACTCGTCTTCTTTAAGTTACTTCCATTTTTTTTAATTTTGTATTTCTTTCTCAAATCTGGATGGCTTCAATTGTGTAATAACGAGCTGAATTTATAGAACCTGAAAAAGGGTGAGTAATAATAGCACTAGTATATGCCAAATGACAATTATTAACTAAACAGTAAAATATATCGTGAAAGTCAAAAAGTCTGGATCCTGTCGGAGAAAATAAAAGAAAATAACAAAATATATCACAATTATTAGATAAAGACAAAGAGATAATAATATTTATAAGAAGTAACAACTTGATTGACATCTATGCGTCAGGGACAAACTTCTCATCCAATTTTCTTATAAATTGGCAAACAAGGTCTTTTAAAGTCAGATTCCCGAGACTTAAATGTTGTCTTTCTTTTCGAAATTGTGTATATAACATGTAAATTGCGTGATGCTCTCAAGAGTCAATGATATGTCATCCAAAGACTTCTTACTCAAGCTATCACTAATGAATTTAATTTTATATTCACGGTTATCAGACACCATTTCTAAATAATGACAATAAGTATTACATGTCATGTGTGCACATTTATAGCAAACACCTATTCTTTTAGCTATTCTTTTCTTAGCATAGGTGCTTCTTCCTAAACCAGGTAGATATGAAATAAATGAGTCAGAATACTCACCTGCCAATCGGACCCGTGCTTCAATTAACCAAAAAATGTCGTTAGGAATACCTTTGATCATTATTAGTCTCATTCATTCCATTCGAGCTTTGTAGACTTTCATCAGAGAGTTTTGAGGGAGAGAAGAAAATTGCTTGTGAAGATTTGTGAGAACGTCTTCCATCATGTCTGTGACGTTACCTACAAAATTAAACACACAAAAATAAAACACACTAAATCTTAATATATACACAAATTACATGGGTTGCCTCCTTACTAGCGCTAAGTTTAACATCGTCAGCTAGATATGACTGCCCAAATGTTAGGCTGGATCTGAAAGTGTGACACTTTCTTTTTGTCGCTCAAATGATTCTCTATAGTAGTGCTTGACACTCTGGCTATTAAATTTGAATGTATCATTGGAGTTTCTGATCAAGCAACTCAACAGCTCCATAGGGTAAAACTTGGGTAATCACAAATGGACCTGACCACCTTAATTTCAGCTTTCGGGAAACGTTTCAACCGTTAATTGTATAAAACACACCTGCTACCCTGATTCGAATTGTCTGCGCACTATTTTTCGATCATGCCATTTCTTGGTCTTTTCTTTGTATAGTCTGGCATTATCATATGCCTGCAGGTGAAATTCCTCCATTTCTTTGAGTTGGTGGAGCCTTTTCTCCCCTGCTGCTTGTGGATCAAGATTTAACTTCTTCAGTGCCCAGTACACTTTATGCACAAGTTCGACTGGCAGATGGCATGCTTTCCTAAACACCATTTGATATGGGGACATACCAATAGGTGTTTTGTAAGCTGTTCGGTATGCCCATAATGCGTCATCTAGTTTTGTAGACCAGTCCCTCCTTGTTGATCCAACGGTTCTCTCCAAAAAAATTTTGAGCTCTCTATTTGAAACTTCAACTTGTCTATTTGACTGCGGTGTTAGACATTATGTCCCATAGCGTCACTGTTTGTAAATGATATTGTATTATTGTACAAAATTAACTATGTGATAATGAAATTGCCTTTTGCCATTTTGTAATGTTATTTACTTTGATATATAAATGGCGAAAGTCCATATGATTAGTACCAGATTGAGATGATATGAGACAGTATCAATCCATAAAGGTTTAATCATTAAATATCCCTAGTCGGAGTATTATCGAGATTGGACATCGATAATGCGGAATAGACTAGTATTGCGCTTGTGCACGTTGTGAGGGCACAACGGCATAGTTCTCATATATTTAAGTATTGGATACTTATGCAAGTGCGATAGGAGGTTGTGTTTTACCGATGGTACGGAAAACTGCTTCGCTCTGGATAGACCCCGCGGAATCCCATTGGTAGTATGTCTGCGTGTCAATGGGAGGCCGCATCGGGGTAGGTGTATATGGTCTTAACCTGAGACTTACATCGCTAGTACTTGCGACAATCGGTAAACTTTGGTTTTGGTGGTTGGGGACCTTAACCGGTTCTGTGTACACCTCTTCTGGGTTTATCAAGAATCGTAGTGTACTGGATGTGATGTCGAGATGGAAGTATCGCTTCAGACATATGGAGGTGATGATCACGCAGGGCACAGAACTAGTACTCTATAAAAGGTTGCAACCGTCGGGACAATATGACCAGGTCAGGATTGTCCGATTTAAAGAGACTGGTTGCTTGATGTCCGATATATGTTTCGTACGGGGCAGACACATCTCCAGCCCCAGGCCTAACATGTGATCATCCGATACTGGATTGATGTACGCAATACTACGGTATACTACGCTTGATATAGATCTTATATTCCTATAAGAATATTTCTGGAGAATTGGGTAGGCATGGCGCTTTGCTAGAAGCCAACCTTGTCTTGTGAATCGGTAAAGACGTAGTACGAGGTACGTACGTTTCGGATTATCCGACGACCGTATTTACTGCCAAAATATCCGGAGATCTCTTGGGTCGCTTCCTGAAGATTCACCTATGATATTTTGATTCGAACTTAATTAATCTTGGATTAATTACGGAGAAAATTTATCTCGGATAAAGTGCCTAATTTAGAGAGAGAACGATTAATTTGGAATTAATCGATAAAATTATTGTATTCGATATAATAATCGAAATTCGATTTCGACGCGAAATTAAAATTAGATTTTAATTCGGGCATACGAGTTAATTTAGAATTAATTCGTTACGACGTAAATAATAATAATTTCGCCAGGCGCAATTATTTATTTAAATTCGGTTTAATTAACGTCGCGACGTAAGCTCGGTATTTCGGAAATATCGAACCCTAACGCGTGAGTGGACGTGGGCCCACTTTCATTGGGAAACGTGTGGGGCCCACATGACACTTGTCATTATGCATTATTTAATTGATAAGGCATTGCATGGTGATAGTGTGCATTACACTCAAAGGCATTGCATGGTGATAGTGTGCATTACACTCAATGTTTTGCATGGAGTTTGAGTGTTTGACACTCTAAGCCATTGCATGGTTTGTGTCATAGATTTATTATTAATTTAATAAATTTTATGACATAATTATAAATTGATTTTTGGTAAAACAAAATCAATTACACAAAACTCTTTCTCTCTCAAATTTCTTACAATTGCCGTGAATCACCATTGACAGGGCAAGGAAGATTTGATCTTTATTCTCCATTTTTGCTAGCACAAGCAAGGGATCAAAAGAGGTGATAGGAAACCATCAAAGAGCTTGGAATACAAAAGCTTGGAGCTTCAAGTCTTCTTCCTCCTCTTGGCCGAATCTTCCAACACTTGGAGCTTCCACCATTTGATCATCTTCTTCATCACATAGCTTTGTAAGTATGATTCCGCCATGCTTCAAGTCTTTTATATATATTCATTTATAGTATTTCATATGCTTAATCTTTGTTTGGGACATATTATAGAAACCAACAATGGTATCATTGAGCTAGGTTTAAGCATGAAATACTTTAGGTTAAAATTTGGTAAAATTGATTGAAGCATGTTCTTGTGAAATTTGATGAATGAGTATGCTTATATGTATGTTAAATGACATAATATGAAATCAATTTTATGAAAAATGCATTGGATGATTTTTCCCCAAAAATTTGACCTTGGCCGAATGGTATGCTACATTGATGTATTGGAATTTTTTGTGTTTAAGATCATTGGATGACTTAGAACGTATACGGTACGTAGATTAGTAATTCAATCGGATTGAAAAACAAATCGACACAAAAAACTTACCTTGGCCGAATCTACAAGGACATGAAATGGAGTTGATTTTTTGATAAAATTAATGTTGGACATTTATTTTGCAAAATACATGATTAATAAATTAAATGGGTATTTTTGAAATATTTGGTTTAATGTATTAATCTTGGTATTACACTTTAATTAATTGGACTTTAATGTTTGGAATATTAAAATTTAATAATGGGCTTAATTGGTGAATTGGGCTTTTATATTGTATTTGGGCATAATGGGCTTGGTTGGACCAAGTAGATTTGGACCAAAAGGATTGGATCCAATTTGGGCCTAAATCACTCCATTAAGTCCAAATATAATATAATGGGCTTTAATAATTTAATTGGGCTTATGGGCTTAAAATTGGTTTCATGGCTTTAAGGGTGATTCCTTATTTGGGCTTGGTAATTGGGTTTGACCCACATTGACCAAAGCCCAAGCCTTAATAAATCAATTGAAAGCCCATTTGACTTGAATTAAATTAAACATTGGATGTTAGTTGGGCTTTGAGACCCAATAGAATTAGATTTAGAATCTAAGTCTTTAAAGCACATTAAAAGTGTAAACATTTAATTTGGAATTAAATAATTGAATTAGTATTGAATACGAATTAAATCAGATTTAATAAGTAGTTCGATATAATTCGCGAATTCGTACTTATGTATTTATTCTCAATCGAGTTGGACTCACGCAAAATCAAACCGTTGTTTGAACATTGGATGATCACTTAAACAAAGACTAATTAATTGGATTAGATTGGTTGTAAAGCATGTCTGTTTTGAATATATATGTATGTGATGAATGAATAGTGTATATCGGATGGATTTAGAGGGGAAAGGGTAATTTTAGAAATTATTGTAAATTTGGAATTTATAAATTGGACCTGCGTGTCCAGCCTTCTCTCTTTATCTCTTTGTATTCTCTTCTCACCTAATTCCCCTCAATGTAAATGAGGTTTCTCTTATTGTATTATGTAATTGGGTAGAAGTAGAATAGTGCTAGCAGGGAGAGGAAAGGGTGATTTGTTCTAGGAACAAGTTGTTTATATATCCATCCGCATATCACTATTAATTTACTTTACGCGCTTTATGATGTTTTAGAAGCATGCTTAAGGGTGTATGATGATGAGACCTAACAAAGATAAATAAATTGGTTGCCAATTACGCGAAAATCCCTCAATTATATTAAGCAATATCCTTCCATTGAATGATTCTTGTTCAAGATCCGAAGTTGGCATTGGTTTGTTTTTGACCAAAGTCAAGACCTTTGTCAATCAAGGATGTACTTAAATCATGAGAGTTCTGTTGCATATCGGTGTCTTGTCCAAATCGTGATTTTTATTTGCCAAAGTCAAGGTCACTTTTTGTCCAATGACATTGATTACGAAACTTTCCTCGTCAATGGGTCCCGCTTAACTGGAATCATTAGGTTTGTTTTTGGCCAAAGCCAAGGCCTAGATGATTCAGAGGATAGGGTTAGGAAAATGTATTGATACATTGACATTATACATATGTTTTGGACTTGGATGTCCACCTAACCGGATCTAGGAATTGGATGAGATCCAATTGATCATGGAGATCTACCTAAGTTAAATAGCATACAATTTTTATTGGCCAAAGTCAAGGTTGTGTGTTATTTAATGGGATCCTAGCCCACTAGGAAATTCGATTTCCCGAGTCCTCTACAGAGGGTTAGAGACTTGAAGAAAATAGTGGGAGGCTATTATTGAATTTGCAATTTCGTTCAGATATTTAGCCTTACGCATCTTTCAAAATTATTTCGTCAATATTTTAAAAATTAGTTGGACTAATATATTGTTATTTTACTTGTAACAGTTTGACTGTACCCATAACATCGTTGACTTTATAGTTGGACTATAGTTGTCAAGATGACTGGCAAAGGTAATATCCGCGACATAATCATGGGCGATAATGTCTTCAAAGGGACAAACTTTGCCGACTGGGAAATGAACCTCAAGATAGTGCTTGGGGCTGAGAGGGTACTGTATACTATTCAGAGGCCTCTCCCGCCTAAACCCACTGAGCCACTGGAGCTAGAGTTATGGAAAACTCATAGTGATGATTGTGACCAAGCTCAGTCAATTATGCTAGCTGCAATGACCCAGCATTTCAGACGCCAGAATAGGGACTTGGATCCCTATAACATGATGGCAAGATTGCGTGATCTTCACCGCACTAACAAGCGGATGAAGAGGTACGAGCTAGTAAGGAAACTCTTCCGCTCCCGGATGACAGACGGCGCATCAGTTGAGGCCCACGGGACTCAAATGATCGCTGACATAGATGAGTTAGCCAATATGGGCATTGTCTTGGAGGCAGAGCTGACGATTGATATGATATTACAATCGCTGCCCGATACTTGGAAACAAATCATCATCAACTATAAGTTGATGGATACTGACGACACTCTCGGAGAGTTGTTGTCCGCTGAAGGAGTCCGAAAAGGAACTCCTAAAGGGGAGCAAGCGCGAGGCGCATTATGCATCGACCTCTCATGCGCCAAGGGCTGGGCCCAAGGCAATTGGAGGTGCGAGGAAGAAGAATTTCAAGAAAAAGGGCAAAGGCAAGTTGACAGTGGCTTCTAGAAGGCCAAAGGACAAATCTCACGACATCTGCCTCAACTGCGGCAAGAGGGGTCACTGGAAACGTGACTGCCGAATGGGCAAAGGGCAGAGGGAGGATATCAAGGCTAGCAAGGCTATCGCCTCTGGTATGTTTGTCATTGAGATAAATATGAATACTTCTAGTTTTAAAAATTGGATTTTTGATTCTGGTTGTGGTGCTCATATTTGTACTGATGTGCAGGATCTGCATGATAGCAGGGTGCTGGCATCAGGGGAGATGGATCTACGGGTCGGAAACGGAACACCAGTTGCTGTTTTGGCCGTAGGGACTTTTGTTTTAGAACTGCCCTCAGGGCATGTACTTAAACTTTTGAACTGTTATTTTTTGTACCTAGTTTAACTAGGAATATTATATCTGTATCCTTGTTAACCCAGCAGGTTACACATTTGTATTCAGAAACACCGGGTGTTATTTATATAAAGTGATGCAGAAATTTGCACAGCTGTTGCAATAACGGTCTTTATATTTTGAATATAAATGAATCTCCTAAAATGACAAACAAAAGGCTCAAAAGGAGTAATCTAAAAGATGAAGCTTACATGTGGCATTGTCGTCTAGGACACATCAACAAGACTCGCATATCCACACTTTCAAAGAGTGGGTACTTGGACGAATTTGATCCCAATTCATATGACGTCTGCGAATCTTGTCTTTTAGGCAAAATGCCTAAATCACCTTTTAGCGGTAAATGTGAACGTGCCACAGAACTGTTGGCTCTCGTTCATACTGACGTATGCGGCCCATGTCTAGCCAGGCTAGAGGTGGATTTCACTACTTCGTAACCTTTACAGATGATGCATCTCGTTACGGTTATGTGTATCTTATGAGACACAAGTCGGAAACTTTTGAGAAATTCAAAGAGTTTCGACACGAAGTGGAGAAACAAACAGGGAAGAGTATTAAGACATTACGGTCAGACCGTGGTGGGGAATACTTAAGTTATGAGTTTCAAGATTACTTGAAAGAATATGGTATTCTTTCGCAGTGGACTCCTCCTGGAACACACCGCAATTAAATGGTGTGTCCGAACGGAGAAACCGCACCTTGTTGGACATGGTAAGGTCAATGATGAGTCGCACTGAGCTACCAATACCTTCTGGGGATACGTATTAAACAGTGCTATACTTATTTTGAATAAGGTACCGTCGAAGTCTGTTGAACAGACTCCATATGAGATATGGACAGGAAGGAAACCAGGTTTCTCTTTCCTGAAGATTTGGGGATGCTGGGCATATGTTAAACGTTTGGAAGGTACCAAACTTGAACCCAAATCTGATAAATGCCTTTTCGTAGGATATCCTAGGGAAACCAAAGGATATTACTTCTATCACCCCGCAAGAGAACAAAGTATTTGTTGCTCTACACATACATTTTTCCTTGAGAAGGATTTTATAAATGCAGTGGTAAGTGGGAGGAAAGTAGAACTCGATGAAAATCGAAGTGATACTGTTCCTGGCAATGAATCAACGACAGAACAAGAACAGACCGTCCGGGATGAGTCTGTACCACAAACTTCACATACACAAGGACCGCGTAGGTCGGAGAGATCAGAACAGTACCTGAGAGGTATGGTTTCCTGATCTCACCTCATGTAGATATTAATCTTATTGAGGATAATGAGCCAGCTACGTATGAGGAAGCTATACGAAATATCGATTCCGCTTTATGGCGAGAAGCCATGAAGTCCGAGATGGATTCCATGTACGCCAACCAAGTTTGGACACTGGTTGATGCACCAGAAGGCGTAAAGCCTATTGGATGCAGATGGATCTTCAAGAAGAATACCGACATGGATGGCAACTTCAAACAACGTACAAAGCTAGGCTTGTAGCGAAGGGGTATCGTCAACAATACGGTATTGATTATGACGAAACCTTCTCACCCGTTGCCATGATTAAATCCATTCGGATAATGCTTGCAATAGCTGCATATTTCGACTTCGAGATATGGCAGATGACGTTAAGACCGCTTTCCTTAACGAAACCTTTTGGAGGATGTTTATATGCAACAGCCTGACGGTTTTATCGTGCCAAGACTTGCAAACAAGGTTTGTAAGTTAAATCGATCCATTTATGGATTGAAGCAAGCATCACGGTCATGGAATCAGCGTTTTGATGAGATCATAAAAATAATGATTTCGTGCAAAACGCAGATGACCCTTTTGTATACAAGAAGGTTAGTGGGAGAGCACTTACTTTTATTGTCCTTTATGTCGATGACGTATTGCTGATAGGCAATGACATTCCCATGCTAACGTCGGTGAAAGCTTGGCTTTCATTAAAATTCTCCATGAAAGATCTGGGAGAAGCCCTTTATTCTTGGAATAAAGATCTACCGGATAGATCTAGAAGCTGCTTGGACTCTCCCAGAGTATATACATTGATAAAATGTTGAAGCGATTCAACATTGAACAATCCAAAAGGGGATTGGTTCCAATGGTACGTGGTACCTCTCTGTCTAAGGACATGTGTCCTAAGACTCAGGAAGAGAGAAACAACATGAGTCGGATACTGTTCGCCTCGGCAGTCGGATCGATCATGTATGCCATGATATGTACACGACCTGATGTCTCATATGCTTTGAGCATGTGCAGTCGCTATCAGGCCGATCCAGGTGAAGGTCACTGGATAGCAGTTAAGAATATCCTTAAGTATCTTAAACGAACTAAGGATGCTTTCTTAATTTAGGAGGTGGAGAACTTGCGGTATCTGGGTATACCGATGCAAGTTTCCAAACCGACAAGGATGACTACAAGTCACAATCCGGGTACATTTTTTGTTTGAATAACGGAGCAGTGAGCTGGAAATCTTCCAAGCAAGATACTGTTGCCGATTCAAACGAAGCGGAGTACATCGCTGCATCTGAAGCAGCAAAGGAGGCAGTTTGGATCCGAAAGTTCCTAATCGGATTAGGAGTAGTTCCGTTAGCAGCTGAGCCCGTTCCATTGTATTGTGACAATAACGGGGCTATAGCGCAGGCTAAGGAACCAAGGTCTCATCAACGGTCCAAGCATGTTCTTCGACGTTACCATCTGATTCGGGAGATTATACATCGTGGCGATGTAAAGTCGAGAAGGTCACATCAGATGATACATTGCAGACCCGCTGACGAAGGCTGTCATTCAGCAAGTTTTTGAACGACACATACATAGTTTCGGTATTAGATGCTTGAGTGACTGGCTATAGGCCAAGTGGGAGATTGTTAGACATTATGTCCCATAGCGTCACTGTTTGTAAATGATATTGTATTATTGTACAAAACAAAAAACTATGTGATAATGAAATTGCCTTTTGCCATTTTGTAATGTTATTTACTTGATATATAAATGGCGAAAGTCCATATGATTAGTACCGATTGAGATGATATGAGACAGTATCAATCCATAAAGGTTTAATCATTAAATATCCCTAGTTGGAGTATTATCGAGATCGGACATCGATAATGCGGAATAGACTAGTATTGCGCTTGTGCACGTTGTGAGGGCACAACGGCATAGTTCTCATATATTTAAGTATTGGATACTTATGCAAGTGCGATAGGAGGTTGTGTTTTACCCGATGGTACGGAAAACAGCTTCGCTCTGGATAGACCCCCGCGGAATCCCATTGGTAGTATGTCTGCGTGTCTATGGGAGGCCGCATCAGGGTAGGTGTATATGGTCTTAACCTGAGACTTACATCGCTATTACTTGCGACAATCGGTAAACTTTGGTTTTGGTGGTTGGGGACCTTAACCGGTTCTGTGTACACCTCTTCTGGGGTTATCAAGAATCGTAGTGTACTGGATGTGATGTCGAGATGGAAGTATCGCTTCAGACATATGGAGGTGATGATCACGCAGGGCACATAACTAGTACTCTAAAAAGGTTGCAACCGTCGGGACAATATGACCAGGTCAGGATTGTCCGATTTAAAGAGACTGGTTGCTTGATGTCCGATATATGTTTCGTACGGGGCAGACACATCTCCAGCCCCAGGCCTAACATGTGATCATCCGATACTGGATCGATGTACGCAATACTACGGTATACTACGCTTGATATAGATCTTATATTCCTATAAGAATATTTCTGGAGAATTGGGTAGGCAGGCGCTTTGCTAGAAGCCAACCTTGTCTTGTGAATCGGTAAAGACGTAGTACGAGGTACGTACGTGTTCGGATATCCGACGACCGTATTTACTGCCAAAATATCCGGAGATCTCTTGGGTCGCTTCCTGAAGATTCACCTATGATATTTTGATTCGAACTTAATTAATCTTGGATTAATTACGGAGAAAATTTATCTCGGATAAAGTGCCTAATTTGAGAGAGAACGATTAATTTGGAATTAATCGATAAAATTATTGTATTCGATATAATAATCGAAATTCGATTTCGACGCGAAATTAAAATTAGATTTTAATTCGGGCATACGAGTTAATTTAGAATTAATTCGTTAGCGACGTAAATAATAATTTCGCCAGGCGCAATTATTTATTTAAATTCGGTTTAATTAACGTCGCGACGTAAGCTCGGTATTTCGGAAATATCGAACCCGAACGCGTGAGTGGACGTGGGCCCACTTTCATTGGGAAACGTGTGGGGCCCACATGACACTTGTCATTATATGCATTATTTAATTGATAAGGCATTGCATGGTGATAGTGTGCATTACACTCAAAGGCATTGCATGGTGATAGTGTGCATTACACTCAAATGTTTTGCATGGAGTTTGAGTGTTTGACACTCTAAGCCATTGCATGGTTTGTGTCATAGATTTATTATTAATTTAATAAATTTTATGACATAAATATAAATTGATTTTTGGTAAAACAAATCAATTACACAAAACTATTTCTCTCTCAAATTTCTTACAATTGCCGTGAATCACCATTGACAAGGGCAAGGAAGATTTGATCTTCTATTCTCCATTTTTGCTAGCACAAGCAAGGGATCAAAAGAGGTGATAGGGAAACCATCAAAGAGCTTGGAATACAAAAGCTTGGAGCTTCAAGTCTTCTTCCTCCTCTTGGCCGAATCTTCCAACACTTGGAGCGCTTCCACCATTTGATCATCTTCTTCATCACATAGCTTTGTAAGTATGATTCCGCCATGCTTCAAGTCTTTTATATATATTCATTTATAGTATTTCATATGCTTAATCTTTGTTTGGGACATATTATAGAACCAACATGCGGATGGTAGGCAGTGGCAACTTTATGAGTAACTCAGTATTTGGATAGGAGTACATCAAAGTATCTGTTGCAGAAGTGTGTGCCACCATCACTAATAATTGCCTGAGGTGTTCCGAAGCGAGTGGAAATATTCTTTTTAAGAAATTTTATCACCACTTTTGAATTATTTGACGGCAGTGCTGTCGCTTCAACCCATTTAAAGACGTAGTCTACTGAAACTAGTATGTACATGTTTTTGAATGATGGAACAAAGGGTCCCATAAAATCAATGAAAGAGTTTAAATCAAGTCCCAAGATCAACAAATCAAGCATAAAAACCGCATATGAACACATCAAAGGAGTAAGGCGGAAACATAACTCACATTGATTGGTTTTGATGAAATGAAGAAGACAAGCCATTTTCGTCCTCCATTGAGCTCGGCAGTAGCTCCTCCTTGCAGTGGGCTGTGCGATTTTAGTCCTCTTTGAACCTCCAAGAATCGCCCCATGCATGAACTCCATTAAAGCTCAAAGCTTTAGATTCCATGCTCACGAACTCACTTCCCTATCACCTTAGTATCGCTCAAGGTGTGTGCTAGCACTTATCATCTTCCATTTTGCTTCTCAAATTTTCGGTGAAACCAGAAAAAGGAGAAGAAAATCGCACCATGCGTGAAGGAGATGAAGAAGAAAAGGAGAGGGAGATGAGAGAAATCGTGTACTGCATGTAAGAGAGAGAGGACCGAATTATATGTGTAAAAAGGGAAAAGAAAAAGTAATATATTCTAAGGTCCCAAGATCAAACAAGACATGAAAACATGCGTGAATACATCAACGGAGGTAGCGGAATACTCACATCGATCGGTTATGTCGAATTGAAGACGAATCGAAGCCAAAAACGCACTGCCTTGCTCACGCCACTGCAACCAGTCCACGCTCACTGTCTTCGCAGTTTCGGGTCTCAAACGAAGCTCCAAACTCCGTCGGATGATCCCGAATCATGGGTGAACCTCTCTACCACCTTCGCAAGACTCGTAGTGTGCTAGCACTTGCGGTTTTCACCATGAAAACCCAACTCTTGCTTCCCTTTAGTGTCAGTCACGTTTTTCTGGTTCAAAACCAGTCCCAATATTCTGTTTTGGGCGTGAGAGAAGAGAGCAAAATGAGAGAGTTGAATTATTAATTTTTGTTCCAAAAATCAATTTATATTTTATGCCATAAAATTTATTAAACATATAATAAACACAAATATGAAAACAATCATGCAATTGGCTTAGAGTGTCAAACACTCATCACATCCAATAAAAACAATGAGTGTTTTATTACACATGCATATGCAATGAATAAAGTAAAAATAATCATAAAATGACATGTGTCATGTGGGCCCACACACGTTTCCAATGAAAGTGGGCCCACACTCTCACGAACGGAGATCGCCTGATAATGTCTGCGGCGCTTTTGTTGATATGAAAAGAAATTAGGGTTTGGTTCTTGAGCAAATTGGGGGCTTTTTGATTTTAGCTTGATTCTGACAAATTGATTCTTTAAGAATGCTTATATTTGATTGAATTTGAGTTATATGTAATCAATTTGATAAAAAATTGATTGGATTGATTTCCCCAATTTGCTTATTTTTGGTCAAAACTTTAATTTGGGCAAACTCGATTTAGGCATGATTTGGTTGAATTGTTTGATGAAGTATGCTTGAAATGAGGTTGAATATTGTTTGCATGATCAATTTCAAGAAAATTGGATTAGATCAATTTTCCCCAATTCTTTAGGTTGAACATGAAACTTGAAATTGGGTAAAATGTGTTTGAGCATGTTTTAATTGAAATGGATGTTTAAGTATGCTTAGAACATGTTTAATTGAGATTGTGTGTGATCAATTCGTGAAATTGGATTGGATTCAATTTTCCCCAAATTGAAGGCTTGGCCGAAAAATGCATAACCCTAATGTCTTGGTAATTTTGTTTTGTTTGATCATTGGATGACTTAAAACAATTGGTTAATGTTGTTTTGAAGTTCAATTGGATTGAATTTTGATTTAGAACATTTTTCCCTTTTAAAGTGGCTTGGCCGAATCTTATGAACATGAAATTCTTTGTGATTTTTTGTTTTTTAATTCATTGGATGAATTGAATTGATTTGGGAAATTAAGATTGTGGACTCAATTGGATTGAAACCGAATCGAATTGAAAAACCCCTAATTGCCGAGACTTGATAGCATGTTAATTGGGTTGATTTTTAATTGAATTGTGTTGGACACTATTTGGTTGTTAAAGTGCATGATTAATTAGGCTAATTGATTGTTTTAGAAATGTTAATTGGGTAATTGATTATGTAATACACTTAGGTTATTAATTGTGAAATTTGGAATTTTATAAGTTAATTAATTTGGGCTTGATTTTGGAAATTGGGCTTGTTAGGTTTTGTAATTGGGCTTTTGGGCTTTGTTGTAACAAAGTTTGGGTTTAGGCAAAATTGGTTGGATCCAATTAGGCCCAACACCGATCAAAAGGTCCAATTATGACTTAATGGACCTTAATTATTTAATTGGGCCTAATGGGCCAAAATTAATTTAAAGGCTTATGGGGTAACTCCCCGGATTGGATTTTGGTTGTTCGGTTGACCCGAGTTGACCAAAAGTCCACGCCTATAGAAATTAATTAAAAGCCCATTGGACTTTAATTAAATAAAACATTAGATGTTAGTCGGGCTTTGAGACCCGTTGCGATTAAATTTGGAATTTAAGTCGTAAAGGTTCGTTAATAAAGGTGTAATATTTAATTTGGAATTAAATAATGAATTAGAATTAAATACGTATTAAATTGGATTTAATTATGTAATTTAATTAATTCGTAGAAATTTACTTTGAGTACGTGTTCGCAAAACGAGTTTGACTCGAACAAAATCAAATCTTTGTTTGAACATTGGATGATCACTAATATTCAAGATTAATTAATTTGATTGATTGATTGATAACATGCTTGTATGAATACATGGTTGTGATGTTTGAATAATGTATATCGGATGGATATTAGTCGGGTTGGGCGATTTTGGAAATTGTAATAAATTTGATTTATTAAATTGGACCTGCGTGTCCAGCCTTATCTCCTATTTCTTTGTATTCTCTTCTCACCTATTCCCCTCCATGTAAAAGAGGTTTCTTTAGAAGTGTAGTGTAACGGGTAGAAGTAATACAAGTGCTAGCGGGAGAGAGAAGTGAGAGATTTGATCTAGGATCAATGTAAAATATCCATCCGCATATCATTATTAGTTTATTTCATACTCGCTTTATTATGTGTTTAGAATGCATGCTTAAGGTGTATGATGATGAGACCTTAACAAAGATAATTAATTGGTAGCCATTTTGCACGCGAAAAACCCTCGTTAAATATCATGCGTTTTTCCTTCCATTGAGTGATTCTTACTCAAGATCCGAGATTGCAGGGGTTGTTGGCCAAAGTCAAGCCCTTGTCCATCAAAGATGTGTTTTAATCACGAGGCTTTGTTCCATATCGGTGTCGTGTCCAAGTTGTGGTTTTTGGCCAAAGTCAAGACCACTTCTTGTCCATTGACATTGATTACGAAGCTTCCATGTCAATGGGTCCGCGCTTGACTGGGATCACTAGGTTTGTTGTGCCAAAGCCAAGGCCTAGTTGATTCAGAGGAAAAAGGTTAGGGTATGCATTCGATGTATAGGCATATATAAGATATATGTTTGGGACTTGGATGTCCACCTACTGGATCTAGGAGTTGGATAAGATCCAATTGATCTTAGAGATCTACCTAGTTAATTATCATACAATTTGTTGGTCAAAGTCAAGATTGTGTGATATTTAACAGGATCCTAGCCCACTAGAAACCACGGTTTCCGAGTACTCGACAGAGGGTTAGAGGCTCGATGAAAAATAGTGGGAGGCAAGAATTGAATTTGCAATACTCGTTCAATTACTCGCCGTATGCGCTCATTTAAATTATTTCGTCATTAGATTAAATGTTAGTTAGACTAATATTTAAATTGTTGTTTTAATAAACAGTTGGACTGTATTATACTTGATTATATATAATTGGATTATATTAATCAATATATTTGAATTAATTAATTTCAGTTTACAGTTGATTTTATAATTGGATTATAGTAATCAATGTAATTGAGGTTAATTAATTTGGATTATATTGATTATAGTTGGACTATTATAATCATTATAATACATAAAGTACCACTAATCGTTGATTAAATAGTTGGACTATTGTAATCAAGATAAAATTGAAAAGTTGGATATTTAAAATATAATCTAGGATTAAAATATTTTAAATAATTTAATTTTCAAATTGGGAATAAATAATAAGTTACTTTATTTGATAAAATAACTCATTATACCTTAAGCCCAAATTAAGCAAGATAAGTAGAGCATAAAATCTTTGGAAGATTTTTTGATGATGACTTTAATGCTTAATTTAATATACTAGTCATAAATCTAATTTTGGATTTAAGAAGTATTAAAATTGCAATTTATAATTCTTGGAGAATTAATTGACTATTCATGTAAAGTCAAAGTTTGCAATTAGGCATGTAGCACGAGATGCACATTCCTTTCAATATTCTAAAAACCCAAGGCTTGGCCTAAGGTTCCTAAAATATTGAAAAGGATAATTGACATATCCCAAAGTGACTACCATTTGGATATAGAAGACACGAAGGAATTAAAGAAAGGCGAGGCTCTAACTTTAAAAATGTTTGTCTTAGTTATGTTCACAGCTAGTATTCAAATTAGATTTTAAATACTTAGTGTGGTACATAAAATATATGTATTGATATTCAGAATCTGCTTTGAGCAGGATACTGACTTCAAGCTGAGATTGCTCTGCGAATCGAAACGGACGAAAGTCGCTGTTTCGACCGTAGATACCTAAGTTTAGGAACTACCCTTCGGGTATGTACTTGAATTAGGAACTGTTATAATGTAACTAGTTTGACTAGAGACATTATCTCTTTATCAGTGTTTAATCCGTTGCGGATAAAACCTATATTATAGAACACCGAGTGTTTTATTATATAAAGATGGTACTGAGATAATTCATTAGATATAAATAACAGAATTTATATTTTGAATATAAATAAAAATCTCAAACATATAAATTGACAAATAAATAGCTCAAATTGATTTGATCAATAGAGACTTATTTGTGGCATTGTTGTCTAGGACACAATTTAATTAGACTCGTATATCCACACTTTTGAAGTGTGGGTACTAGGACTGATTTGACTATTCAAATAAGGTCTGCGAATCTAGTTTATTAGGTAAAGTACCTAAAATACTATTTGCTTGGTAATAGTGTTAGTGCCACCGATCTGTTAGCCCTATTCATGGTGAAGTAGTGGGCCCATATCTAGCTAGGCTAGATGTGAACATGAATATTCGTGACCTTAACGGATGTGGCATCACGTTATGGTTATGTGTTTCTTTTGAAGAACAAATCAGAAACTTTAAAGTTTCGACACGAAATACATAAACAGATCGGCTATAGCATTATTCCGCCACGGTAAGACCGTAATGGAAAATACTTATTTAGCAGTAAGTTTCTCGTATACTTGAAAGAGTATAGTATTCTTTCAATGAGGACTCCTCTTGGAACACGTCATTTTGACGGTGTGTCCGAACAGGATTAACCGAATTTGTTAGACATAATAGGTTAATCACGAGTCGCTTTGAGCTACCATTTCCTTCAATAGGATATACTAACAGTGCAAAACTTATTTAGAATAAGGTTCCATATAAATCTGTTTGACAGATATCTTATAGGATATGAACAGGAAAGAAACGAGGTTTCTCATTCCTGACAATTTGGGTATGCTAGGCATAACGTTTGGATGATACCAAACTAAGGACCCAAATTGGATAAGTGCCAATATAGGTTATCCTAAGGGAACCATAAGTATAGTACTTATACATCTCACATGAGAACAATGTGATTGTTGCTCTCCATGCGGTTTTCCTAGAGGAATACCGATATGCAGTGGTAAGTGGGAGGATAGATAACTCGATGAAAATCGAGTAATACTGTTCTAGGCACTGAATCTTAATGGAACATATATAATTCATCAAGGATGAAACTATAACCATTAATCTTCGAATGCACAAGAACAAAGGAAGTGATACGAGGTATCGACTCCCTATTATGACAAAGTGTCATGAGTCCGAAATGGATTCCATGTATATCAATATTTTTGATACTAGTTGATGTACCACAAGGCATTGTGCCTATTGGTACTATAAGTCTTCAAGGAAGACGTACATGGATGGCAATATACCAACGTATAAAGCTAGGCTTTTAACGGAAATGTATCGTTATCGACATTGTGATTGATTACGATTCAACCTTTTACCTATTGCCACTGTAGATCCATTTGGATGATGCTTGCTGACGTGAGCATAAGTTCTTGGAATTATCATTTTGATGCAATCATAATGGTGTATGATTTAATTCAAAACGAAAATGATTCTAGTGTAAATAAGAGGGTTAGTGGGAGCGCACTGACAGTGGCTGTCCTATAAAATAATGATAATACGTCATTTCTTGGAAATGATATTCCCATAAAAATAAATGTCGGCGCGAAAGCTTGGCTTTCGAAATACTCTCCGTGGAACCGTACATTGAAAAATGTACAAGACCTGGTGTATCATACGCTTTGAGCATATGGATTCACAAAACAGGACAATCCGAGTGATAGTCACTGGATTGATGTTAGGAACATCCGTTAGTATCTTAGAGAACTAAGGATGCTGTCTTAGTCTATGAAGTAGGAGAACTTGAAGTGACTGGGATCACTATAGCAAGTTTCCTATAACCGATAAAGACGACTAAAAGTCGCAAACGGTACTATACAGTTTGAATAACGGTGCAGTGAGCTGGAAATATTCCGAGCAAGATAACTGTTGCCGAATTAACAACAAATGCAGATTATTGCTGCAGTTGAGGCAGCAATAGAAGCCATTTGGATCGATAATAAATCTAATTAGATTAGATATAGTTCTGTTAGCAGCTGAGCTAGGCGTCAGCACAGGCTAAAGAATTAAAGGTCTCATCGACGATCCAGATATATACTTCTATATCATCTGATTCGTTCGGATCATACATCGTGGCGATGTGATGATCGTGTAAATCGCGTCAGACGATAATTAAGCAAATCCGCTGACGAAAACCTTTCCTCAGCAATTTGAGCGAATTGTACATAGTTCGGGTGTTAGACACTCGAGTGACTGGCTATGTGCCAAGTGGGAGATTGTTGGATAATATGACCCATAGCGTCACTATTTGTACAGATCACGGTGTTGTTGTACAAATTAACTATGTGACAAGGAAATTGCACTCTCATCATTTGTGATTAGATCACCATAGATGTATAAATGAAGAGAGGTCCATATGATTAGTTCCTGGATTGAGATGATATGAGACAGTATCAATCCCCGAAGGATTAATCATTAAATATCCCTAGCCGAAGTATTATCGAGACTGGACATCGATAATGCGGAATAGGCTAGTATTGCACTTGTGCGCGTTGTGAGGGCACAACGGCATAGTTCTCATATATATAAGTATTGGATACTTATGCAAGTGCGATAGGAGGTTGTGTTTCACCGATGGTACGGGAAACAGCTTCGCTCTGGATAGACCCCTCGGAATCCCATTGGTATTATGACTATGTGTCTATGGGAGGCCGAAATCGAGGTAGGTGTGTATAGTCTTAACCTGAGACTTGCATCGCTAATACTTGCGATAATCGGTAGACTTTGGTCTTGGTGGTACAGGGCTTTAACCGGTTCTGTGTACACCGCTTCTGGGTTTATCAGAGAGTCGTAGTGTATTGGGTGTGATGTCGAGACGGAAGTGTCACTTCAGTCATATTGGAGTTGATGTCACGCAGGATACGGTACTAGTGCTCTTGAGTGTTGCGCAACCAATCGGGATATTGTGACCAGGTCATGTATATCCGATTATAGAGACTATGTTACCAGACATCCGACATGTGCTTCGGACGGGGCAGACACTTATCCAGCCCCAGCCCTAGCACGTGATTATCCGATACTGGGCCGATATACACAATACTACGGTATACTACGCTTGATACAGATCTATATATTCCTGTAAGAATATTTCTGGAGAATTGGGTAGGCATGGCGTTTTGCTAGAGGCTAACCTTGTCTTGTAAGTCGATATAAATGTAGTACGAGGTACTTACGTGTTCGGACACTCCGACGACCGTATTTACTTTCAACTTATCCGGGGATCTCAAGGGTCGCTTCCCGATAATCCACCGATGACGCACAACTCGCACTCTTGAATAATCTGGGATTATACAGAAGAGAGAGAAAATTAATCTAGGATTAATTACGGAGATATTTTATCTAGGATAAAATATCGTCAAGAGAGAGATAATGATTAATTTGGAATTAATCGGTAAATTAATATATTCGATATATTAAACGAAATTAGATTTCGACGCGGAATTAAAATTAGATTTTAATTCGGGCAAACGAGTTAATTTAGAATTAATTCGTTAGCGACGTAAATAATAATTTCGCTAGCCGCAATTATTCGATTTAATTAACGTCGCGACGTAAGCTCGGTATTTCGGAAAGCGACCCATGAGATCCCCGGATAAGTTGACAGTAAATACGGTCGTCGGAGTGTCCGAACACGTAAGTACCTCGTACTACGTTTATATCGACTTACAAGACAAGGTTAGCCTCTAGCAAAACGCCATGCCTACCCAATCTCCAGAAATATTCTTACAGGAATATATAGATCTGTATCAAGCGTAGTATACCGTAGTATTGTGTATATCGGCCCAGTATCGGATAATCACGTGCTAGGACTGGGGCTGGATAAGTGTCTGCCCCGTCCGAAGCACATGTCGGATGTCTGGTAACATAGTCTCTAAATCGGATATACATGACCTGGTCACAATATCCCGATTGGTTGCGCAACACTCAAGAGCACTAGTACCGTATCCTGCGTGACATCAACTCCAATATGACTGAAGTGACACTTCCGTCTCGACATCACACCCAATACACTACGACTCTCTGATAAACCCAGAAGCGGTGTACACAGAACCGGTTAAAGCCCTGTACCACCAAGACCAAAGTCTACCGATTATCGCAAGTATTAGCGATGCAAGTCTCAGGTTAAGACTATACACACCTACCTCGATTTCGGCCTCCCATAGACACATAGTCATAATACCAATGGGATTCCGAGGGGTCTATCCAGAGCGAAGCTGTTTCCCGTACCATCGGTGAACACAACCTCCTATCGCACTTGCATAAGTATCCAATACTTATATATATGAGAACTATGCCGTTGTGCCCTCACAACGCGCACAAGTGCAATACTAGCCTATTCCGCATTATCGATGTCCAGTCTCGATAATACTTCGGCTAGGGATATTTAATGATTAATCCTTCGGGGATTGATACTGTCTCATATCATCTCAATCCAGGAACTAATCATATGGACCTCTCTTCATTTATACATCTATGGTTATCTAATCACAAATGATGAGAGTGCAATTTCCTTGTCACATAGTTAATTTGTACAACAACACCGTGATCTGTACAAATAGTGACGCTATGAGTCATATTATCCAACAATCAATCCCCCATACATCAAATATCTATACTTCCAGAATGTTTTGCAGAGGTCCTTCATTTCTCCTTGAAATATTTCCCGTTCTCTGGCACCTGTCACATTGAAGAGCAAATAAGTAAGCATTTTTAAACAGAGTGGGCCAGAAAAAACCTGATTGTAGGAATTTGGCTGCAGTTTTATTTCCTCTGAAGTGTCCATCGTATGGTGATGAATGACAATGATGCAAGACACTATTGTTGGACACAACGTCTCAGTAATTGATCATCATATCGTTTGAATAGGTACGGCTCATCCTAGACATAGTGCTTGAATTTCTTGAAGAACTTCTTTCGTTGCTGATGTGTCCATTCCAACGGCCATTTTCCTGATACTATGTAGTTTACATAGTCAACATACCAACGGACATCCTATTGTTTGATGGTAAATGACTCGATAAGCGATCCACCCCTTGATTTTCTGTCCCTTTCTTATCTCAGATATCCACGTCAAATTCTTACAGCAGAAGCACCCAACGGATCAATCTAGGTTTGGCATCTTTCTTCGTAATTAGGTATTTGATTGCTAAATGATATGTGTAGACCACAACTTTGGGACCCAGCAGATAGGAACAAAATTTATCAAAAGCAAACACAAGTGCGAGCAACTCTTTTCCAGTTGTTGTGTAGTTGAGTTGTGCTTCATTCAGAGTTCTGCTGGAGTAGTATATGATGTGGAAACTTTTGGCTTTGCGTTGTCCCAAAACTGCACCTACAGTAAAATCGCTAGCATCGTACATAACCTCAAATGGAAGCGTCCAGTCTGGTGCTACTATGATGGGGGGAAAAGACCAGCTTCTGTTTCAAGATCTCAAAAGCTTCGTGGCATTCTTTGGTGAAGTTGAAAGGCACATCTTTCTCCAGCAGATTGCATAGAGGTTTAGCAATCTTGGAGAAGTCTTTGATAAATCTCCTGTAAAATCCTGCATATCGGAGAAAACTCCGAATCCCTTTGATGGATGATGGTGGAGGTAATTTCTCTATTGTTTTTATCTTTACTTTGTCTACTTCGATTCCCTTTTTTGAGATCCGATGTCCCAGGACAATGCCTTCCTACAACATGAAGTGGCATTTTTCCCAATTGAGTACTAAGTTGGTAGTTTCGCATCTTTGTAACAATATTTCCAGATTTTGCAAGCAGTGGTCGAACGAGTCTCCAAACAAAGAAAAATCATCCATGAAAACCTCCATACTTTGTTCCAGCATGTTTGAAAAGATGGACACCATGCAACGTTGAAATGTGGCAGGAGCATTACATAGTCCAAATGGCATCATGCGGAAAGCAAAAATACCTTACGGACATGTAAAAGTGGTTTTCTCTTGATCTTATAGGGCGATGGAAATCTGATTATACCCCGAGTATCTGTCAAGAAAAAAGTAGAATTCATGTCCCGCCAGTCTGTGTAGCATCTGATCAATGAATGACAGCGGAAAATGATATTTCCTTGTTGCTTTGTTCAGCTTCCTGTAGTCCATGCATACTCTCCATCTAGTCACCATTTTTTTTTGGAATCAGCTCGGTCTTTTCATTTGTGACTACAATTATTCCTCCTCTCTTTGGCACATATTGCATAGGACTCACCCAAATGCTGTCAGAGATGCGGTAAATGATGCCAACATCCAACCATTTGTTAATTTCTTTCTTTACAATCTCCTTCATGATTGGATTTAATCTCCGTTGATGCTCTACTACGGCTTTGTACTCGTCATTCATCATAATTTTATGCATGTAAAATGATGGACTAATGCCTTTTATGTCTACTATAGTCCAGCCAATGGCTTTCTTATGTTCTCGTAACACTCTCAGCAAGTTATCTTCATGTTCCAATGTTAGCGACGAAGAAATAAGCACAGGTAAATCAGAAGAGTGTTCTAAGAATGCATACCTGAGATGGCTCGGAAGTGGCTTTAGTTCCAACTGTGGTGGTTCTTCAATCGAGGGTTTGATTCGCTCATTTTTTGGTAGTTCCAAACTTTCCACCTGTGGTGTCGATCTGAAGCGAAAGAGTCTTTCAAGATAGTTGATAAATTCCAGAATTTCATCATCTAGTTCGCTGTCAGTCATGTTGGTGATGCAAGCTTTAAGTTTGTCCTTGGAAAGTTGCATTGCATCAATATTCTGGATGATACTATCTATTACATCAAGTTTGAAACATTCCTCATTCTTTTCATCATTAGGGAATTTCATGGCTTTGAAAACATTGAATGTAACTTCTTGGACCTGCACTTTCATGGTTAGTTCTCATTTTTGTACATCAATAACAGTTCGACCTGTAGCCAAGAATGGTCTCCCGATGATGATGGGTACATCTTTGTCTTCTTCCATGTCAAGGATAATGAAATCTGCATGGAAAATGAATTTGTCGACTTTGACCAGTACATCTTCAACTACACCTCCGGAAATGTGAGCGATCTGTCAGTAAGCTACAGAGTAACTGAGGTGGGCAATGCTTCTCCCATATGCAGTTTCCTGTAAATAGACAAAGGCATCAAGTTAATGTTTGCACCTAAATCACACAAAGCTTTACCGAAGTAATGTTCTCCTATGGTGCAAGGGATGGTGAAACTGCCAGGATCTTTCAACTTTGGGGGAAGCTTCCTATGAATGATGGTATTGTATTCTTCTGTCAATGCTACTGTCTCGTAATATCCCAATCTTCTTTTTCGTGACAGAATATCTGTCATGAATTTCACATAGCTGGGCATTTGTTCCAATGCTCTGCAAATGGAATATTGATATGTAGCTTTTTGAAAATCTCAAGGAATCGAGCAAATTGCTTGTCTAGTTTGTTCTTCTGGAGACGCTGTGGAAAAGATGGAGGAGAAGTAAATCATTTTTTATCATTTTCTTTTGCCTCTTTTTCCTCCATCTGTGGATCTTCTTCGCTGCTTTCTTTTGGAACTTCCTCACTGGATGCTTTGATTCCAACATCTTTGTTGATTTCAGTACCGCTTTTCAAAGTGATGGCTTGACATTGCTTATTCCATCTGTTCCTTGGATTTAGTTCTGTGTTGCTAGGAAGGGTACCTTGCGGTCTGTAACTCTGAGCATTGTCCAGTTGTCTCACCTGATTTTCCAGGGCCTTTATAGAAGCAAATTGGCTTTGAATTAATAGTGCTTGGGATTGAAACATGGCATCGTATGTTGCTTGTTGCTTTTTCATCTAAGCTAGTCATTCTGCAATTCCTGGTTCTTTTTCATACTCATGACCTTTGTTTTGCAGTTGGAATCCTGGCGGTGGATTGTTCCTTTGCCCTGAATTGTTGCTCCATGCGAAATTGGGATGATTCCTCCAACATTGGTTGTAGGTGTTGGAATATGGATTGTTCCCCTCTCTATTTAAATTGTTGACATAATTCATCGTCTCATTGTTGGTTTCTATTATGGTCCCAAGATCAATAATAAGCATGAATCAAGTGCGAATACAAATCGAAGAAGTTGCGGAATACTCACATCGATCGGTTGAGCGACGCGGAGGCAACAAAATTTCAGATTCTGCGCTTGAACTAGTTCGGAAGTGAGCAGAAAACAACTCACTGGTTTGGCCTCTGTTTGGGTCATTCGTCAAGCTCCAAGCTTCGTCGAACGATTCCCGGCTCATTGGTAGACTTCCCTATCACCTTCGCATGTCTCGTAAGTGTGCTAGAACTTGTGATTTTGCCACAAAATCACACTCTTTGCTTCCCTCACTGCTCACAGTTTTGTTGAAAACCAGTAAGCTTTTTGGCCTCCATGGGCGTGTGAAGTAGAGAGAAATAGAGAAGGAGAGATGTGTTGAATTAATTGGAAAAGTGTAAATCAAACACTTATATATTTTCCAAAAATAAATAAGTGAATTTCCTTTTATTTGATTTTCAAAAAATCAATAAAATAGATTTACCAAATTTGGCTCCAAAAGTCAAATGGCAACAACCATTCCAACAACTACAATCAATCACATCAATCAATGGTCACATCACTCAAAGTGACATGATTTGACGCTTGATGTGACGCTAGATGGGACTAGCAATTTGACGCTTGATTTGACATGCCGCACTCGAATTCGAAATGTGAATGCGCTCGTAAATAATCTCCTGCTCGGGTTCGCTAATTCCAAATTAACGAATTTTTCAATGCGTCGTAATTAAATGATTACGCCTAACGAAATCACTATTCACATCGCTAACGAATTAATTCTAAATTAATTCGTTCGCCTGAATTAAAATCTAATTTTAATTCCGCGTCGAAATGCATTTGGTTTAATATATCAAATATATTAATTTATCGATTAATTCCAAATTAACCGTTATCTCTCTTTAATTGATATTTTATCCCAGATAAAATATCTCCGCAATTAATCTAGATTAATTTTCTCTCTCTTCTAATTAATCCCAGATTAATTTAGAGTGCGAGTTATACGTCATCGGTGAATCTTTGGGAAGCGACCCATGAGATCCCCGGATATGTTGGCAGTAAATTCGGTCGTCGGACTATCTGAACACGTAAGTACCTCGTACTACGTTTATACCGATTTACAAGACAAGGTTGGCCTCTAGCAAAGCGCCATGCCTACCCAATTCTCCGGAAATATCCTTACAGGAATAAAAGATATGTATCAGGCGTAATATACGTAGTATTGCGTATTTCTGTCCAGTATCAGATGATCACGTGCTAGGCCTGGGGCTGGAATTGTGTCTGACCCGTACGAAGCACATGTCGGATGTCTGGTGACTAGTCTCTATAATAGGACAAACCTGACCTTGTCATTTTATCCCGATAGCTGCAGCATTTAAGAGACCCAGTCTCGTATCCTACGTGACCATCATCTCCATATGACTGGAGTGACACTTCCGTCTTGACATCACACCCAACACACTACGATTCTCAATATACCTAGTATTGGCGTACACAGAACCTGTTAAAGTCCTGGACGACCTCAACCAAAGTATATTTATTGTCGCAAGTATTAGCGGTGCAAGTCTCAAGTTAAGACCAAATACACCTACCCTGATTTCAGACTTCCATAGACACATAGTCATACTACCAATGGAATTTTGAGGGGGTCTATCCAGAGCGAAGCTGTTTCCCGTACCATCGGTGAAACACAACCTCCTATTACACTTGCATGAGTATCCTATACCCAAATATATGAGAACTATGCCGTTGTGCCCTCACAACGAGCACAAGTGTAATACTAGTCTTTTACGTATTTATCGATGTCCAATCTCGATAATACTCTGACTAGGGATATTTAATGATTTATCCTTCGTGGACTGATACTGTCTCATATCATTCTCCGTCCAGGAACAAATCATAGGGACCTCTCATCATTTATACATCTAGGTGATCTAATCACAAATGATAAGAGTGCAATCTCCTTTGTCACATAGTTAATTTGTACAACAACACCATGATCTGTACAAATAGTGACGCTATGGGTCATAATTGTCCAACAATCTCCCACTTGGCCTATAGCCAGTCACTCGAGTGCATGACACCCGAACTATGTACGGTTGGCTCAAACTGCTGAGAAAAGGCTTTCGTCAGCGGATTTGCTTGATTATCATCTGATGTGATTTATTCGATCATCACATCGCCACGATGTATGATCCGAACGAATCATATGAATATCGAAGTATGTATCTGGATCGTTGATGAGACCATTAATTCTTTAGCCTATGCTGACGCCTAGCTCGGCTGCTAACATAATTATATCTAATCTAATTAGATTTATTATCGACCCAGAAGGCTTCTATTGCCGCCTCAACTACAGCAATAACCCGCATTTGTTGTTATACGGTAACCGTATCTTGCTTGGAAGATTTCCATCTCACTGTTCCGTTATTCAAATTGTATAGTACCGTTTTGTGACTTATAGTCGTCTTTATCGGTTAGGAAACTTGCTACAGTGATCCCAGTCACTTCAAGTTCTCCTTCTCTACAGATTAAGACAGCATCCTTAGTTCTCTAAGATACTAATGGATGTTCTTAACTTCAATTCAGTGACTCTCACTCGGATTGGCCTGTTTGTGAATCCATATGCTCAAAGCGTATGGGACACCAGGTCGCTTACATTTTTCAATGTACGATTCCACGGAGAGTTTTCGCGAAAGTCAAGCTTTCACCGATTGTTATTATGGGAATATCATTTCCAAGAAATGACATATTATCATTATTTTATAGGACAGCCACTGTCAGTGCGCTCCCACTAACCCTCTTATATACACAAGAATCATTTCATTTTGAATTAAATCATAAACTATTATGATTACAACAAAATGAAAATTCCAAGAACCCAATGCTTGCTTCAATCCAAACATGGATCGAATAACCCGCAAACCTTGTTTGCTAGTTTTGGTACAACACAACCGTCAGGATATTTTAAAGATCCTCCAAAAGGTTTCCTTTTCAGGAAAGCGATTTTCCCGTTAAGCTGACATATTTCATAAATGAAACATGCAGCATCAGCAAGCATTATCCAAATGGATTTACCGTGGCAACATGTAAAAGGTTGAATCGTAGTCAACACAATGTTGATAACGATACCTTTCCGTGAAAAGCCTAGCTTTATACGTTGGTATATTTCCTTCCTTGTATGTCTTCCTTGAAGACTTATATAGTACTAGTAGGCACAATACCTTGCGGTACATCAACTAGTATCCAAACATAGTTGATATACATGGAATCCATTTCAGACTTATGACACTTTGTCATAATAGGGAGTCGATACCTTGTATCACTTCCTCATACGTAGTCAGTTGGTATACCTCAATAAGATAAACATCTTTATGAGGTGAGATCAGAAACCCATACCCCAGGTTATTTTCTGACTCTCTCCGACCTACGCGGTTCTTGTGTATTCGAAGATTAATGGTAATAGTTTCATCCTTGATGAACTATTTTGTGTTCCATTAGGATTCAATGCCTGGAATAGTATTACTCCGATTTTCATCGAGTTTTACTATCCTCCCACTTACCACTGTATATCGATATTCCTCTTAGGAAAACCGCATGGTGAGCAACAATCTAATTGTTTTCTTGTGAGATGTATAAGTACAATACTTATGGTATCCCTAGGATAACCTACAATTGGAACTTATCCAATTTGGGTTTTAGTTTGGTATCATCCAAACATATGCATATCATCCCAAATTTACAGGAATGAGAAACCCGGTTTCTTTCCCGTTAATATCTAATATGAAATATGTCAAACAGATTATTATGGAACCTTATTCTAAATAAGTTCTGCACTGTTTAAAGCTTATCCGTTGAAGGAAATGGTAGCTCAGAGCGACTCATGATTAACCTTATCATGTCCAACAAAATTCAGTTACTATTGTTCGGACACACCGTCAAAATGACGTGTTCTGGGAGGAGTCCTCATTTGAAAGAATACTTTACTCTTTCAAGTATATAAGAAACTTATTGCTTAAGTATTTTCCATTATGGTCTTACCGTGACTGTATAATACTATAGCCGATCTGTATGTCTATTTCGTGTCGAAACTTTAAAAGTTTCCGATTTGTGTTCTTCAAAAGAAACACATAACCATAACGCGATGCCACATCCGTATAGGTCACGAAATATTCATATCCACCTCTAGCCTAGCTAGACATAGGCCCACTTTCTTAACTATGAACTAGGGCTAATAGATCTGTGGCATTTACACTTTTACCAAGTAAATAGTATTTTAGGCACTTTGCCCAATAAACTAGATTCGTAGACTTTATTTGAATAGAATCAAATCAGTCCTAGTACCCACTCTTCGAAAGTGTGGATATACGATTCTTGTTTAGTTGTGTCCCAGACAACAATGCCACAATTAGTTTCATCTGATCGAATTATTTAAGCTATTTGTTTGTCATGTTATATTTTGAGATTTATTTATATTCAAAATATAAATTCTGTTATTCACATCAAATGTGTTTATCTTAATATCATCTTTATAAAATAAAACACTTTAGTGTTCTAGAATATAAAGGTTCACCCGCAGCGGGTCAAACACTGATATAAAGATAATGTATCTAGTCAAACTAGTTACATTATAACAATTTCCTAATTTAGGTACACACCCGAAGGTAGTTCCTAAACTTAGGTACCTGCGGTTAAAACAACGACTTTCGTCCCGTTTCCTATTCGCAGATAAATATCTATTGAAGTCAGTATCCTGTTCAAAACAGATTCTGAACATCAATATATATTTTTGTACCACACTAAGTATCTAAAATCCAATTTCAATACTAGTAATGAACATAATTATGACAAACATATTTGAAGTCAGAGCCTTGCTCGTCTTCAATTCCTTCATGTCTGTTTTGTCCAAACGGCAGTCACGCTTCCGCGATCCCGTTTGCCACATTTTAGGCAGACATTTTGAGATATGTCCTTTATCTTCCCAGAAGATTATAAAGATTTTACCTTTGCCAGTTTCAACACTCCAGAAGCCTTTGGCCAAGCCTTGGCCTTCTAGAATATTGAAGTAAGGTGCGACTAGCGCTACTTGTCTTTTTGCAAATTTTGACTTTATCTCATTGAGAATAGTCATTAACTCTCCAATAGTTATTAATTGCAATTTAGTACTTCTAAAATCTAAGTATAGATTTATGAAGATCCTTCAATTTCTTTATCATACTTTAAGGATCTAATCCTTAGTTCTGATTCAGAAATTAAGGAGTCTACTGCGGCAAGCTAAATGGATTAAGCGCTAAAGTTATCATTGCATGATCTTCCAAAGATTATGCTCTACTGTTTGCTTAACTCTGGGGTTAGGCTTAATATATTATTTTATCAAATAAAATAACTTATTAGTTTCCAGGACCATCCTGAAATTATTACCAATTTGAAAATTAAACCATTTAAATACATTTTCCATATGATTATGTATAAACGTCAATCTTTCAATTTAATCTTGATTCTAATAGTCCAACTATTTAATCAACGATTTAGGTACTATTTATTATAATGATTACAATAGTCCAACTATTTAATCAACTATAATTTAATAGATTAAAATGAATTATATAGATTACTATAATCCAATTATAAAATCAACTATAAATGAATAGTTTGAATATATAGTCCAATTATTTATTAAAACAACAATTTAAATATTAGTCCAACTAACATTTAATTTATTTGACGAATGATATTTGTTTGAGCGCGTATGGCGGGTAATTGAACGAGTATTGCAAAATCAATTCTTGCCTCCCACTATTTTTTGGCGATCCTCTAACCCTCTGTCGAGTACTACGGGAAACCGTGTTTCCTAGTGGGCTAGGATCCTTTTAAATATCACACAATCTTGACTTTGGCCAACAATGTTATGATAATTAACTAGGTGATCTCTAAGATTGATTGGATCCAATCCAATTCCTAGATCTCTGGTAGGGGGACATCCAAGTCCGAAACATATATCTTATATATGCCAATACATCCAATGTATTACCTAACCATTTTCCTCTGAATCAACTAAGCCTTGGCTTTAGCACAACAAACTTAGTGATCTCAGTCAAGCGCGACCCATTGACCATGGAAAGCTTCGTAATCAATGTCGATGGACAAGAAGTGGTCTTGACTTTGGCCAACAAACCACAACTTGGATAAGACACCAATATGGAACAAAGCTTTCATGATTCAAACACATCCTCGACGGACAAAGGCCTTGACTTTGGCCAACAAGCCAATGCCAGTCTCAGATCTTGAGTGAGAATCACTCAATAGAAGGAAAAACGCTTAATATTGTGCGAGGGTTTTTCGAGTGCAAATTGGCAACCAATTTATTATGTTAAGGTCTCATCATCATACACCCTTAAACATGCATTCTAAACACATAATAAAGCGCGTATAATTAAAGTAATAATGATATGCGGATGGATACTTTACACATTGATCCTAGATCAAATCTCTCAATTTCTCTCTCCCGCTAGCACATGTATTACTTCTACCCGTTACACTACACTTCTAAAGAAACCTCATTTACATTGAGGGGAATAGGTGAGAAGAGAATACAAAGAATAAATAGGTGATAAGGCTGGACACTCAGGTCCAATTAATAAATCAAATTTATTATAATAATTTCTAAAATTGTCCCACCCATCTAATATCCATCTGATATACATTATTCATGCATCGCAACCATGTATTCACACAAGCATGTTATCAATCAATCTAATCAAATTAATTAATCTGATAATTAGTGATCATCCAATGTTCAAACAACGATTTGATTTTTGCTCGAGTCAAACTCGTTTTGCGAATAAGTACTCAAAGTACAAATTCTCGAATTAAATTAAACTAAGACATTAAATCTAATTTAATATGCATTTAATACTAATTCGCTATTTAATTCCAAATTAAACATCATATTTTATTAATGAACTTTTACGACTTAAATTCCAAATTTAATCGCAACAGGTCTCAAAGCACGATTAACGTCCAACGTCAATTTAATTAAAGTCCAATGGGCTTTTAATTAATTTCTTAAGGCGTGGACTTTTGGTCAACTCGGGTCAAACCGAATAACCAAAATCCAATCCAGGAGTTACCCCATAAGCCTAGAAATCAATCTTGGCCAATTAGGCCCAATTAAACTTTAAAGGTCCATTGAGTCGCATTTGGGTTTATGGATGCGGTTTTGGGCCCAATTGGATCCAATCCATTTGGCCTAAACCCAACTTTGTACAACAAAGCCCAACAAGCCCAATTACAACACTAAAGCCCAAATCCAATTTTAAGACCCAATTATAATTAAATCACAAAACCCAATTTCACAATTTAATTACATAAAGTGCATAACATGATTAATTACCCAATTAACATTTCTAAAACATCAATTAACATAACTAATCATGCTCATTTTCATCATCACATGTCCAACACATTTTGATTAAAATCAAACCCAATTTACATGCTACAAGTCTCGGCCAAGGGAGGGGATTTGTGTCAGATTCGAATTCAATCCAATTAATTCCACAATCGACATTAAATCACATTCCAGAATGGTTCTAACTCATCCAATGAATCAACAATCAAAAAATCCAAGACATATTAGGGCATAAGGCATTCGACCAAGCCATCCAAATTTGGGCAAAATTGTTCCAAACCAATTTTCTTGAAATTGATCCAATCAAACTTCAATTCAAACACATTTAAGCATATTCATTCATCCAATTTCACAAATTCATGCTCAAAATCAATTTACCCAAATTTTAACCCTAAATTTTTTCATGCTCTAGATGCCATTGTTGGTTTCTATTAAGGTCCCAAGATCAATAATAAGCATGAATCAAGTGCGAATACAAATCGAAGAAGTTGCGGAATACTCACATCGATCGGTTGAGCGACGCAGAGGCAACAAAATTTCAGATTCTGCCCTTGAACTGGTTCGGCAGTGAGCAGAAAATAACTCACTAGTTTGGCCTCCGTTTGGGTCCTTCGTCAAGCTCCAAGCTTCGTCAAATGATTTCCGGCTCATCGGTGGACTTCCCTATCACCTTTGCATGTCTCGTAAGTGTGCTAGCACTTGTGATTTTGCTACAAAATCACACTATTTGCTTCCCTCACTGCTCACGGTTTTGTTGAAAACCAGTAAGCTTTTTGGCCTCCATGGGCGTGTGAAGTAGAGAGAAAGAGAGAAGGAGAGATGTGTTGAATTAATTGGAAAAGTGTAAATCAAACACTTATATATTTTCCAAAAATAAATAATTGAATTACCTTTTATTTGATTTTCAAAAAATCAATAAAATAGATTTACCAAATTTGGCTCCAAAAGTCAAATGGCAACAACCATTCCAACAACTACAATCAATCACATCAATCAATGGTCACATCACTCAAAGTGACATGATTTGACGCTTGATGTGACGCTAGATGGGACTAGCGATTTGACGCTTGATTTGACGTGCCGCACTCGAATTCGAAATGTGAATGCGCTCGTAAATAATCTCGTGCTCGGGTTCGCTAATTCCAAATTAACGAATTTTTCAATGCGTCGTAATTAAATGATTACGCCTAACGAAATCACTATTCACATCGCTAACGAATTAATTCTAAATTATTCATTCGCCCGAATTAAAATCGAATTTTAATTCCGTGTCGAAATGCAATTTGGTTTAATATATCAAATATATTAATTTATCGATTAATTCCAAATTAACCGTTATCTCTCTTTAATTGATATTTTATCCCAGATAAAATATCTCCGCAATTAATCCTAGATTAATTTTCTCTCTCTTCTAATTAATCCCAGATTAATTTAGAGTGCGAGTTATACGTCATCGGTGAATCTTTGGGAAGCGACCCATGAGATCCCCGGATATGTTGGCAGTAAATTCGGTCGTCGGACTATCTGAACACGTAAGTACCTCGTACTACGTTTATACCGATTTACAAGATAAGGTTGGCCTCTAGCAAAGCGCCATGCCTACCCAATTCTCCGGAAATATCCTTACAGGAATAAAAGATATGTATCAGGCGTAGTATACGTAGTATTAAGTATTTCTATCCAGTATCAGATGATCACGTGCTAGGCCTGGGGCTGGAATTGTGTCTGACCCGTACGAAGCACATGTCGGATGTCTGGTGACTAGTCTCTATAATAGGACAAACCTGACCTTGTCATTTTATCCCGATAGCTGCAGCATTTAAGAGAACCAGTCCCGTATCCTACGTGACCATCATCTCCATATGACTGGAGTGACACTTTCGTCTTGACATCACACCCAACACACTACGATTCTCAATATACCCAATATTGGCGTACACAGAACCTGTTAAAGTCCTGGACGACCTCATTCAAAGTATATTGATTGTCGCAAGTATTAGCGGTGCAAGTCTCAGGTTAAGACCAAATACACCTACCCTGATTTCGGACTTCAATAGACACATAGTCATATTACCAATGGAATTCCGAGGGGGTCTATCCAGAGCGAAGCTGTTTCCCGTACCATCGGTGAAACACTACCTACTATTACACTTGTATGAGTATCCTATACCCAAATATATGAGAACTATGCCGTTGTGCCCTCACAACGCGCACAAGTGTAATACTAGTCTTTTACGTATTTATCGATGTCCAATCTTGATAATACTCTGACTAGGTATATTTAATGATTTATCCTTTGTGGACTGATACTGTGTCATATCATTCTCCGTCCAGGAACAAATCATAGGGACCTCTCATCATTTATACATCTAGGTGATATAATGACAAATGATAAGAGTGCAATCTCATTTGTCACATAGTTAATTTGTACAACAACACGATGATCTGTATGAAAAGTGACGCTATGGGTCATAATTGTCCAACACTCATCATGTAAATGGGCGGTCTTTGTCTTTTACCGATGGAAAGAGACTGAGGTAGCCAAGGTTCACCCTTGTAGCATAGGAGAGAACGATCTTTGTGTACCCCACATTGGTACATAAAATGGATCATACCAAGGGCAGAAATATACTTACCACGAGTGTGGGAGGAATAAGGTCGGAAGGATATATGCCGTTTTGGTAACCACATGCATCTCACGCATCTCATGCATCGCATGCATACACGCATCATGCTAACCCCTAGACTTAAAAACCATCATAGATATCCGTTGGGTTAGAAAAGAAGGAAGACCTGTCAATAAGAGGTTAGCAAGCATGGATGCGTCAGACAGTGAAGGTGTCAAACATCACCATAATTACCGAGCAACTACAAGCTTTGACCAATGTTGGGGCCAATCTGACAGTACTCCGCACAATGAAAACATAAAATTTTACAACCAGAGTAGAAAGACCATTGGGGGGTCTTCAGCCAGAAAAAAATTGATTATTTTTAGTCTTTAATAGTTAAGCATAAGTCCAATGATGAAATTGTTTGCTTTAGGGTGAAATCTTAGAAACGATAAGTTCTTGATGTACTCTTATCTGATACTTTGAGTAGTTGATGTTGGTTTCTATTAAGGTCCCAATATCAATAATAAGCATGAAATATGTGTGAATACTAATCAACGAAGTTGCAGAATACTCACATCGATCGGTTGAGCGATGCTGCGACAAAAAAAATCGAAATTCTGCTCCTCTTCACTGGTTCGGCAGTGGCAGTTCCAAGCTCATTGGTTCGGCCTTCAATCAACAAGAAACCAAGCTCCAAGCTTCGTCATTTGATTCCCGGCTCATGGGTGGACTTCCCTATCGCCTTCGTATGTCTCGTAAGTGAGCTAACACTTGTGATTTTGACACAAAACCCACTTTTGCTTCCCTTCACTGCTCGGTTTTTTTGGAGAAACCAGTAAGCAATTTGGCCCCAAGGGCGTGAGAGAGAGGAGATGAGAGAAAGAGAGAATTGTCTTAAGTTTGATTCCAAATTTGTGTATCTTATACACACATTTGAATTTCAAATGCATTTGGAATGAATTTGGCCTTTCAAAAGTCAAACAATTAAAGGCTCCAACCACTTCCATCACTCAATCACATCAATCACAAGTTGTCAAGTCACATCACTCAAAGTGACAAGTGATTTGACGCTTGATGCGACTAATGATTTGACGCTTGATTTGACATACGTGCCGCACTCAAATTCGAAATGCGAATGCGCTCGCAAATAATCTCGGGCTCAGGTTCGCTAATTCCAAATTAACAAATTTTCCGTTGCGACGCAATTAAATGATTACGCCTAGCGAAGTCACTATTCACGTCGCTAACGGATTAATTCTAATTAATTCGTTCGCCCGAATTAAAATCTAATTTTAATTCCGCGTCGAAATCTAATTTCGTTTAATATATCAAATATATTAATTAATCAATTAATTCCAAATTAATCATTATCTCTCTTTTAATGATATTTTATCCCAGATAAAATATCTCCGCAATTAATCCCAAATTAACTTTCTCTCTCTTCTAATTAATCCAAGATTAGTTTAGAGTGCGAGTCATACACACCATCGGTGAATTTTCAGGAAACGACCCATGAGATCCCCGGATATGTTGGCAGTAAATTCGGTCGTCGGACTATCCGAACACGTAAGTACCTCGTACTATGTTTATACCGATTTACAAGACAAGGTTGTCCTCTAGCAAAGCGCCATGCCTACCCAATTCTCCAGAAATATCCTACAGGAATAAAGGATCTATATCAGGCGTAGTATACGTAGTATTGCGTATTTCTGTCCAGTATCAGATGATCACGTGCTAGGCCTGGGGCTGGAATTGTGTCTGCCCCGTATGAAGCACATGTCGGATGTCTGGTGACTAGTCTTTATAATAGGATAAACCTGACCTTGTCATTTTATCCCGATAGCTGTAGCATTTAAGAGAACCAGTCTCGTATCCTACGTGACCATCATCTCCATATGACTTGAGTGACACTTCCGTCTTGACATCACACCCAACACACTACGATTCTCAATATACCCAGCATTGGCGTACACAGAATCTGTTAAAGCCCTGGACGACCACAACCAAAGTATATTGATTGTCGCAAGTATTAGCGGTGCAAGTCTCAGGTTAAGACCAAATACACCTACCCTGATTTCGGACTTCCATAGACACATAGTCATACTACCAATGGAATTCCGAGGGGGTCTATCCAGAGCGAAGCTGTTTCCTGTACCATCGGTAAAACACAACCTCCTATTACACTTGCATGAGTATTCTATACCAAATATATGAGAACTATGTCGTTGTGCCCTCACAACGCGCACAAGTGCAATACTAGTCTTTTATGCATTATCGATGTCCAATCTCGCAATGCTCTGACTCGGGATATTTAATGATTTATCCTTCGTGGACTGATACTGTCTCATATCATTCTCCGTCCAGAACAAATCAGGGACCTCCTATCATTTATACATCTAGGTGATCTAATCATAAATAATAAGAGTGCAATCTCCTTTGTCACATAGTTAATTTGTACAACAACACTATGATCTGTACAAATAGTGACGCTATGGGTCAAAATTGTCCAACAATCTCCCACTTGGCCTATAGCCAGTCACTCGAGTGTCTTACACCCGAACTATGTACGGTTGGCTCAAATTGCTGAGAAAACGCTTTCGTCAGCGGATTTGCATGATTATCGTCTGATGCGATTTATTCGATCATCACATCGCCACGATGTATGATCCGAACGAATAAGATGATTATCGAAGTATATATCTGGATCGTTGATGAGACCATTAATTCTTTAGCCTGTGCTGACGCCTAGCTCAGCTGCTAACAGAACTATATCTAATCTCATTAGATTTGTTTATCGACCCAGAAGGCTTCTATTGCCGCCTCAGCTGCAGAAATAACCCGCATTTGTTGTTTATTCGGTAACAGTATCTTGCTTGGAAGATTTCCAGCTCACCGTTCCGTTATTCAAATTATATAGTACCATTTGCGACTTATAGTCATTTTATCTGTTTGGGAAACTTGCTACAGTGATCCCAGTCACTTCATGTTCTCATTCTTCATAGACTAAGACAGCATCCTTAGTTCTCTAAGATACTAAGTATGTTCTTAACATCAATCCAGTGACTATCACTTGGATTGGCCTGTTTTTGAATCCATATGCTCAAAGCGTATGAGACACCAGGTCGCGTACATTTTTCAATGTACGAGTTCTCAGAGAATTTTATCGAAAGCCAAGATTTCACCGATAGTTTTAAGGGAATATCATTTCCAAGAAATGACGTATTATCATTATTTTATAGGACAGCCACTGTCAGTGCGCTCCTACTAACCTCTTTATATACACAAGAATCATTTTCGTTTTGAATTAAATCCTAAACTATTATGATTACATCAAAATAAATTCCAAGAACCTAATGCTTGCTTCAATCCAAACATGGATCTAATAACCTGTAAACCTTGTTTGCTAGTTTTAGTACGACAAAACTGTCAGGATGTTGTAAACATCCTCCTAAAGGTTTCCTTTTCAGGAAAGTGATTTTCACGTATAGCTGACATATTTCATAAATGAAACATACACCAATAGCAAACATTATCCAAATGGATTTACCGTGGCAACAGGTAAAAGGTTGAATCGTAATCAACACAATGTTGGTAACGATACATTTCCTCTAAAAGCCTAGCTTTATAAGTTGGTATGTTGCCATCCATGTATGTCTTCCTTGAAGACTTATAAAGTACCAGTAGGCACAATGCCTTGCGGTACATCAACTAGTGTCCAAACTTGTTGATATACATGGAATCCATTTCGGACTCATGGCACTTTGCCATAATAGGGAGTCGATACCTTGTATCACTTCCTCATACGTAGTCAGTTGGTATACCTCAATAAGATTGACATCTTTATGAGGTGAGATCAGAAACCCATACCCCAAGTTGTTTTCTGACTCTCTCCGACATATGTGGTTCTTGTGTATTCGAAGATTACTGGTAATAGTTTCATCATTGATGAATATTTATGTTCCATTAAATGGGTGCTGTGAATAGTATTACTCTGATTTTAATCGAGTTTTACTATCCTCCCACTTACCACTGCATGATATCGGTATTCCTCTTAGGAAAACCGCATGGTGAGCAACAATACATTGTTCTCATGTGAGTGTATAAGTACAATACTTTGGTATCACTAGGATAACCTACAATTGGCACTTATCCAATTTGGGTTTTAGTTTGGTATCATCCAAACATATGCCAGCATACCCAAATTATCAGGAATGTGAAACCCGGTTTCTTTCCTGTTCATATCTAATATGAAATCTGTCAACCAGACTGTTATGGAACCTTATTCTAAATACGTTCCGCACTGTTAATGCTTATCCATTGAAGGAAATGGCAGCTCAGAGCGACTCATGATTAACCTTATCATGTCTAACAAAATTCGGTTACTCAGTTCTCGGACACACCGTCAGGATGACGTGTTCCGGGAGGAGTCCTCATTGAAAGAATAATATACCCTTTCAAGTATACTACAAACGTATTGCTTAAGTATTTTCCATTACGGTCTTACCGTGACTGTTTAATACTATAGCCGATCTGTTTGTCTATTTCGCGTCGAAACTGTAAAAGTTTCCTATTTGTGTTTCTAAAGAAACACATAACCATAACGCGATGCCACATCCGTAAAGGTCACGAAATATTCATATCCACATCTAGCCTAGCTAGACATGGGCCCACTTGCTTCATTATGAACTAGGGCTAACAGATCGGTGGCATTTACGCTTTTACCAAGTAAATAGTGTTTTAGGCACTTTGCCCAATAAACTAGATTCGTAGACTTTATTTGAATGGAATCAAATTAGTCCGAGTACCCACTATTCAAAAATGTGGATATACGAGTCTTGTTTAATTGTGTCCCAGACAACAATGCCACAATATGTTTCTTCTGATCAAATCAGTTTGAGCTATTTGTTTGTCATGTTATATATTTGAGATTTATTTATATTCAAAATATAAATGTTGTTATTCACATCTAATGTGTTTATATCAATATCATCTTTATATAATAAAATACTTTAGTGTTCTAGAATATAAAGGTTCACCCGCAGCGGGTTAAACACTGATATAAAGATAATGTATCTAGTTAAACTAGTTACATTATAACAGTTTCCAAATTTAGGTACACACGCCGAGGGTAGTTCCTAAACTTAGGTATCACGGTTAAAACAACGACTTTCGTCCCGTTTCTGATTCGCAGATTTATCTCAATTGAAGTCAGTATCCTGTTCAAAACAGATTCTGAACATCAATACATATATTTATTTTATGTACCACACTAGGTATCTAAAATCCAATTTTAATACTAGTCATGAACATGTTTATGACAATCATATTTGAAGTCAGAGCCTTGCTCGTTCTTTAATTCCTTCATGTCTGCTTTGTCTGAATGGCAGTTACGCTTCCGCGATCCCGTTTGCCACAATTTAGGCAGACATTTTGGGATATGTCCTTTATCTTCCCAGAAGATTATAATGATTTTGCCTTTGCCCATTTTCCACATTCCAGAAGCCTTTGGCCAAGCCTTGGCATTCTAGAATATCGAAGTAAGGTGCTTGCCTAATTGCAAACTTTGACTTTATCTCATTGAGAATAGTCATTAACTCTCCAAGAGTTATTATTGCAATATTATTACTTCTAAAATCTAAGTATAGATTTATGAAGATCATTCAATTTCAGTATCATATTTTAAGGATTTAAAACTTAGTTCTGATTCAGAAATTAAGGAGTCTACTACGGTAAGTATAATGGATTAAGCACTAAAGTCATCATCACATAAATCTTCCAAAGATTATGCTCTACTATTTGCTTAACTCATAGCTTAGGCATAATACGTTATTTTATCAAATAAAGTTACTTATTATTTTTCCAGGACCATCCTGAAATTTATTCCCAATTTGATAATTAAACCATTTAAATACATTTTCCCTAGGATTATGTATTAAACGTCAATCTTTCAATTTAATCTTGATTCTAATAGTCCAACTATTTAATCAACGATTTAGGTACTATTTATTATAATGATTACAATAGTCCAACTATTTAATCAACTATAATTTAATAGATTAAAATGAATTATATTGATTACTATAATCCAATTATAAAATCAACTATAAATGAATAGTTTGAATATATAGTCCAACTATTTATTAAAACAACAATTTAAATATTAGTCCAACTAACATTTAATTTATTTGACGAATGATATTTGTTTGAGCGCGTATGGGGGGGTAATTGAACGAGTATTGCAAATTCAATTCTTGCCTCCCACTATTTTTCGGCGAGCCTATACCCTCTGTCGAGTACTCGGGAAACCGTGTTTCCTAGTGGGCTAGGATCCCGTTAAATATCACACAATCTTGACTTTGGCAACAAATTGTATGATAATTAACTAGGTAGATCTCTAAGATCGATTGGATCCAATCCAATTCCTAGATCCGGTAGGGGGACGTCAAGTCCGAATCATATATCTTATATATGCCAATACATCAAATGTATTACCTAACCTTTTTCCTCTGAATCACACAAAGCATTGGCTTTGGCACAACAAACTTAGTGATCCCAGTTAAACGCGACCCATTGACCATGGAAAGCTTCGTAATGAATGTCGATGGACAAGAAGTGGTCTTGACTTTGGCCAACAAACCACAACTTGGACAAGACACTGATATGGAACAAAGCCTTCGTGATTCAAACACATCCTCGATGGACAAAGGCCTTGACTTTGGCCAACAAGCCAATGCCAGTCTCGGATCTTGAGTGAGAATCACTCAATGGAAGGAAAAACGCTTAATATTTTGCGAGGTTTTTTCGAGTGCAAATTGGCAACCAATTTATTATCTTTGTTAAGGTCTCATCATCATACACCCTTAAACATGCATTCTAAACACATAATAAAGCGCGTATAAATAAATAATAAGAATGCAGATGGATACTTTACACATTGATCCTAGATCAAATCTCTCTCTTTCTCTCTCCCGCTAGCACATGTATTACTTCTACCCGTTACACTACACTTCTAAAGAAACCTCATTTACATTGAGGGGAATAGGTGAGAAGAGAATACAAAGAATAAAGAGGTGATAAGGCTGGACACGCATGTCCAATTAATAAATCAAAATTATTACAACAATTTCTAAAATTATCCCACCCATATAATATCCATCCGATATACATTATTATGCATCGCAACCATGTATTCACACAAGCATTGTATCAATCAATCTAATCAAATTAATTAATCTGAAATTAGTGATAATCCAATGTTCAAACAACGATTTGATTTTGCTCGAGTCAAACTCGTTTTTGCGAATAAGTACTCAAAGTACGAATTCTCGAATTAAATTAAACTACATAATTAATCCAATTCATTATGCATTTAATTCTAATTCGCTATTTAATTCTAAATTAAACATTACACTATAATAATAAAGCTTTTCGACTTAAATTCCAAATTTAATCGCTACGGGTCTCAAAGCCCGATTAACGTCTAACGTCAATTTAATTAAGTCCAATGGGCTTTTAATTAATTTCTTGAGGCGTGGACTTTTGGTCAACTCGGGTCAAACCGAATAACCAAAATCCAATCCGGGAATTACCCCATAAGCCTAGAAATCAATCTGGCCCATTAGGCCCAATTAAACTTTAAAGGTCCATTAAGTCGCATTTGGGCTTTATGGAAGCGGTTTTGGGCCTAATTGGATCCAACCAATTTTGCCTAAACCCAACTTGTACAACAAAGCCCAACAAGCCCAATTACAACACTAAAGCCCAAATCCAATTTTAAGGCCCAATTTAATTAAACATAAAAATCCAATTTCACATTTAATTAACCAAAGTGTATAACATGATTAATCACCCAAATTAACATTTCTAAAACATCAATTAACACAACTAATCATGCTCAATTACATCATCACATGTCCAACACATTTTGATTAAAATCAAACCCAAATCACATGCTCAAAGTCTCGGCCAAGGGAGGGGATTTTTGTCCGATTCGAATTCAATCCAATTAATTCCACAATCGACATTAAATCACATTCCCGAATGATTCTAACTCATCCAATGAATCAAAAATCAAAATTCCAAGACATTTTAGGGCAACTCATATTCGGCCAAGCCCAAATATTTGGGGAAAAATGTTCCAAACATTATTTCATGAAATTGATCCAATCAATCTTCAATTAAATATGTATTAAGCATACTCAAACATCCAATTTATTCAAATCATGCTCAAATACAAATTATCCAAATTTTAAGCCCTAAACTTTTTCATGCTCAAACCTTGCTCTAGATGCCATTGTTGGGTTCTATTAAGGTCCCAAGATCAATAATAAGCATGAAATATGTGTGAATACTAATCAACGAAGTTGCGGAATACTCACATCGATCGGTTGAGCGACGCTGCGACGAACAAAATCGAAATTCTGCTCCTCTTCACTGGTTCGGCCTTCAATCAACAAGAAACCAAGCTCCAAGCTTCGTCATTTGATTCCCGGCTCATGGGTGGACTTCCCTATCACCTTCGCATGTCTCGTAAGTGTGCTAGCACTTGTGATTTTGCCACAAAACCCACTCTTGCTTCCCTTCACTGCTCGGTTTTTTTGGAGAAACCAGTAAACAATTTGGCCCCAAGGGCGTGAGAGAGAGAAGATGAGAGAAAAAGAGAATTGTCTTAAGTTTTATTCCAAATTTGTGTATCTTTACACACATTTGAATTTCAAATGCATTTGGAATGAATTTGGCCTTTCAAAAGTCAAACAATTAAAGGCTCCAACCACTTCCATCACTCAATCACATCAATCAAAAGTTGTCAAGTCACATCACTCAAAGTGACAAGTGATTTGACGCTTGATGCGACTAATGATTTGACGCTTGATTTGACTTGCGTGCCGCACTCGAATTCGAAATGCGAATGCGCTCGCAAATAATCTCGGGCTCGGGTCGCTAATTCCAAATTAATGAATTTTCCGTTGCGACGTAATTAAATGATTACGCCTAGCGAAGTCACTATTCACATCGCTAACGAATTAATTCTAAATTAATTCGTTCGCCCGAATTAAAATCTAATTTTAATTCCGCGTCAAAATCTAATTTCGTTTAATATATCAAATATATTAATTAATCAATTAATTCCATATTAATCATTATCTCTCTTTTAATGATATTTTATCCCAGATAAAATATCCGCAATTAATCCCAGATTAACTTTCTCTCTCTTCTAATTAATCCCAGATTAATTTAGAGTGCGAATCATACGTCATCGGTGAATCTTCGGGAAGCGACCCATGAGATCCTCGGATATGTTGGCAGTAAATTCGGTCGTCAGACTATCCGAACACGTAAGTACCTCGTACTACATTTATACCGATTTACAAGACAAGGTTGGCCTCTAGCAAAGCGCCATGCCTACCCAATTCTCCGAAAATATCCTTACAGGAATAAAGGATCTATATCAGGCGTAGTATACATAGTATTGCGTATTTCTGTCCAGTATCGGATGATCACATGCTAGGCCTGGGGCTGAAATTGTGTCTGCCCCGTACGAAGCACATGTCGGATGTCTGGTAACTAGTCTCTATAATTGGATAACTATGACCTAGTCATATTATCCCGATGACTCCAGTATTAACAGTACTAGTACCGTATCCTACGTGACCATCATCTCCATATGACTGGAGTGACACTTCCGTCTTGACATCACACCCAACACACTATAATTCTCAATATACCCAGCATAGGCGTACACAGAACCTGTTAAAGCCCTGGACGACCGCAACCAAAGTATATTGATTGTCGCAAGTATTAGCGGTGCAAGTCTCAGGTTAAGACCAAATACACCTACCTTGATTTCGGACTTCCATAGACACATAGTCATACTACCAATGGAATTCCGAGGGGTCTATCCAGAGCGAAGCTGTTTCCCGTACCATCGGTAAAACACAACCTCATATTACACTTGCATTAGTATCCTATACCCAAATATATGAGAACTATGCCGTTGTGCCCTCACAACACGCACAAATGCAATACTAGTCTTTTACGCATTTATCGATGTCCAATCTCGACAATGCTTTGACTAGGGATATTTAATGATTTATCCTTCGTGGACTGATACTGTCTCATATCATTCTCCATCCAGGAACAAATCACAGGGACCTCCTATCATTTATACTTCTAGGTGATCTAGTCACAAATGATAAGAGTGTAATCTCCTTTGTCACTTAGTTAATTTGTACAAAAACACTATGATCTGTACAAATAGTGATGCTATGGGTCATAATTGTCCAACAGTTGATATATGTTAGACTTATAAGCACTTAATTATAGGTTTTTAGCAATGAAAACCTGAGCAGTTGGCAAAGTGACTAGTTGAAGAAATTGCAGGTCGATGAATGACCGTTTGTTTAGATGTCTATCCTGATTTACTTGTGTTATGATGTGTGGTATGGTTGAAAAAAAAAGAAAAGTCTCTAAAGAAAAAAAATTTAAACCACCTATAACCGATAAGCGTGAAGCTACCCATGGGCGAGTATTAGGACCACCATGAGGAGAAATGCTATCTTAAAGGGTAGGTAGGTGTGTTGAGAAAAAAAAAGGGGAGACAAAAGAAAAAAGAAAATCATACCATATTGAGCACAGAAAAAGCAATTGCATAACATAATTGAGATATCTAGGTTGGTTTGACCCATTGATCCCAATTTTTGAAACGAAATTATTGAGTTGGCTTGCCTGGGAACCAAGCTGTAAATGAACATTTGCATACACACACTGTGAATCTGGCTTAGATGATTTATTCAAAGACTTGGATTTGAGTTGCATTGAGTGTTTTGAAGGTTCTCTGGTTTCACTACTGGGCACTCTTTGATGACAATAATATGTGTAACTATTGGGACTATTTCATAGCCCGTAATATAGTATGTCGGTGCGGAATGCCATATCATATAGTGACGGACAATGGAGTCCAATTTTAGGGAGAATACACATTTAGAAATCTGGGAATCAGAAGACATGATCCCAAAATGATGAGGCCGCTTTCACAAAGGCGTAATCCACCTTGACCCAGTGCAGGTAGCGAAGAGCAGAAAGCTGAGCCAGGTCTGAGGATGACCAGTCTACCACCCCACGAATAAGGGACACAACGGGATCTTGAGCCAGGAGACCTAAGAAGACTAATAATCACCAGAGTAGAGTTGACAAAGGAAACTGTAAGCAGACCGAGAGGGCGCCCGAAGCTTTTTATAGGCAAACGGCACCAAAGGCCAAAAAGATTCCTAAAGGAGTGAAGAAAACCCTCTAGCGCAAGGAATGACCAACCAAAGATGACGTCAAGCCAATAGGACAAAGAAACGCCATCGGAATAGGGAATGCATCCATGCATACATGCATACACGTCGCATACACATAATTTTTGTTATGTGTTCGCAGGCTTTGAAGAAAAATAAAAGCGGCAAGGACGAGCAACCCCAAGAATGGAGAACAACCTCGGGAATGAGGACTAGCAACTCCTCGGGAATGAGGATAAGCAGGGGGCGAAGTGCCTCACCACCCACATTATCAACAATTTTGGGAATGAATCCCAGGGTCGAGGCCCGCATTATCAACAGTTTGGGAATGAATCCCAGAGGTCGAAGTACCTCATCATCACAGAAAAAACTCCCCAGATGATCTAAGAGTCACGCAGGTGTACCAAAACGCCATCACCTACTCAGTTCAGGAATAAATCCTTGAAATTGAAGCATCTCGCAGGGATGAATCCCAGGGGTCGACGCACCTCACCATCAACTCATCATGGTTTGAAAATGAACCATCTCATACTAGGAACGGTTTGGAAATGAACCATCTCACTCTAAGAACGATTCAGAAATGAACCATCTCACACTAGGAACAGTTCGAAAATGAACCATCTCACACTAGGAACGGTTCGGAAATGAACCATCTCACATTAGGAACGGTTCAGAAATGAACCATCTCACACTAGGAACGAATCAGAAATGAACCATCTCACACTAGGAATGGTTCGGGAATGAACTATAGAGATTGAAGCATCTTGATGAGTGGTAAATAGATCACTATTTTCCACTCCTTTAACTTAATGTTTTGCATAAGTTTCTTGAGTTTTGTGAATATTTTGATGTGTTTTGTGGTATTTTATATATAAATAAAATAATAGGACTCTCTGGAGGCAATTCGGGGCCAAAACAGTGAAAAACGGACAAAAGGGCAAAAATGTAAATTTCTTGCTAAAATACGCCATTTGCTAAAATGCGCCGTGCTAAAATATACCGTCTGCTAACATGCACTGAATCTACTAACGTGCACCAGACACGTGTCACAATCAAAGAAGTTTTGCTAAAATATGTATTTGCTAACGTGCGCCTGCCACGTGTCAACATCTGCTAACGTGCGCCAGACACGTGTCACCATCACATGCTGCCAACAATCATCATCAACACGTGTCAATGTTGACGTCAGCATCGCGAAGTGCAATAACTTTCCGCGTCATGACGTCGACATAATTATTGAGCTGCTAACGCTGACCCCGCCATGTGTCATTATCTCCGGAAGTTTTGTGCCACACGTCCATCATCAACCGCGCGTCGCTACAAGTGAAGCCAAAATTTTTCTATAAATAGAAGCCGAAATTTCATTTGTAATTCATACTTTCTTCTAAGGAATTCCTTAAGAATACTAAGAAGATTGTATCTTGTTGGTTTATTTACATCTTTCAGTATTTAATTTTCGCATTTGCACTTTCTTTTATTTACTTTTCAGTCTTTACTTTCTGTATTTAATTTTATTTACTTTTACGCAATAATACTTTCTTTTCTTTACTTTTCAGTATTTACTTTTCAGCAATGAGGAGGTAACTCCCCCCTGCTGGGAAGAAAGGTAAAGCTTTTATTACTAATATTTAGATTAATCTCCCTTAATTATAATATATAAACTATTTAAAACCTGACTTAATGAGGATACCGGCTTTATGGTCGGTTGGACTTAATAAAATTGATTTTAACCTGACTAAACATGGATACCGCCTGTATGGTCGGTTGGAATTAATTATAAATTTGACTTAATCAGGATACCGCCTAAATAGTCAGTTGGTAATATCACGCAAAGTTTATATATTATAATAAGAGAGATATCTAAATAGAAGTAATAAAAGTAGATCCTCTAACCCCAACATTTTCTTTTATTGTATTTTTACCTTTTTAATTTCCAAGCTTTTACTTTATGTTAGTTATTTTATTTAAGCTTTTACTGGCCTTAGATATGTGTCGTAACTAAACCTGTTATCTGGGGTTGTGATGAATTCCAATATCACCGATTTATAAGGGGTTATTTTATAGTTTGGGTAATATAAAAGGTTTATTTATTAAGTCTTAAGCTTAATGCTTCTTGTTAACTGGCCATTAATAAGATTTATGTGGTAAACTTAAAATAAATTGACAAAAGAATTTTAGGTTTCACCCTTAGACTTAATAGCCCACGATCTTCCTTGAGGATAGATAACCCTTAAATAGATTTCCTTACAAGATAGACATATACCTGTCGGGCGGGGGTAGCCACAATTGGAACTTAATCTTAATGAATTCAGGTAACTTGGTCGACATAGACATATGATTAATTGGGTTACACTGGGTATTTGCGGCTGACCATCGATAGAGGCTTTTGCATAATTTTGTGTTCCAGGTTAGTAAACCAATATATTACACAAACATGAGATAACCACTTCATCTTTAAAAGATATTGGAAGGATTCACAATCCTGGATAGTTTCTTAATATTGAATTTTCCTTTAATTTATTTTCGCGCTGTTTAATTTACTTGTTTTAAGTTTAAAGTCACCATCCAATCAAACAACCAATCTATTAGATACTCGTAAATATTTGACTTCATAAATTAATAGCTTAGGTATTAAGTCATCGTGGGATCGATACATTTATACTACTTGAACGATACGTGCGCTTGCATTATACGCGTGATTACGCCGGTTAAATTTTTGGTGCCGTTTCCAGGGACTTATTTATCTTTCAATATTAATTTTGGGGTTAGATACATTTACTTGCGTCTAACTTGTTTTTACTTATTATTTTTATTTTCTTTTGTTTCAGGTTCTCAGACACAACATGAGACAAACTGGAAGCTTTGAAATCCGACCGCTTGACCCAGAAATTGAAAGAAGCATCAGACAGTTAAGAAGGGAAATGTGAGAAGGCCAAGAAGCACTAATCAACATGGAACCTGAACCTTTGGAGGTTGCACCACCAATTCCCATTCGAGACAGAACTATTCCGGTGGTTGACGGCTTAATTTCATGTATTGTACTTTCTCCCTTACAAGCAAATGCGTGTGACATCAAAACATGCATCCAGATGATACAACAGTCAGTTCAGTTTGGGGGGAATGTAACTGAAGATCATAATGCCCACATCAATAACTTCCTGGAAGTTTACGGCACTTTCAATTACAACCGAGCAGCTGAAGAAGAAATGAGACTGCGTGTTTTTCCATATTCCTTGAAAGACAGAGCTAAAGCTTGGCTACATTCATTACCAGTAGGTTCCATCACAACTTGGAACACTCTAGCCACCATTCCTTGCAACGTACTTTCCACCAGCCAGAAAAGAAAAGTTGAGGAATGACATCACATTCTTTGTGCAACATGACTCAAAATCCCTCTGTGAAGCTTGGGAAAGGTACAAAGATTTGCTCAAAAATGTCATCACCATGAGATTGCAAAGTGGCTACAAGTCCAAACTTTCTATAATGAACTTTCTGGAATAATGAGAACCACAATTGATGCTGCAACTGATGGAGCTTTAATGGAAAAAGGAGAAGATCAAGCTTGGGACCTCATTGAAGAAATGGCCAAAAACAATTCTTTATGGCCAACGGAAAGGAGCATGATCCAAAGAATTGCTGGAATTTATGAAGTTGGAGCCAACACAGCAGGAAATGCCAAGCTGGATCAGATATGCAAATTCATGGAAACTCTTAGCATGCAAGGCAATACTGGATCCACAAGTTCACCATATGGAGGAGCACCAGAGATAAACCAACACGAAGAGACGGTGAATTATGTCAACAATTTAAACAGATAGGGAAGCAATCCATATTCCAACACCTACAACCCAGGATGGAGGAATCATCCCAATTTCGCATGGAGTAACAATTCAGGGCAAAAGAACTATCCACCACCTGGATTCCAACAACAAAACGAAGGCCATGAGCATGAAAAAGAATCAGGAATAACAGAAGTGCTAGCTCAGTTAAAAAAATATGATGCTATATTTCAAAGCCAATCTACGTCTATTAAAGCACTGGAAAATCAAATTGGACAATTGACCAATGCTTCGAGTTACAGACCGCCAGGTAACCTTCCTAGCAACACATAACAAAATCCAAGGAACTGAGGGAAGGAGCAATGTCAAGCCATTACCTTGAAAAACGGTACTGAAATCAACAAAAATGTTGGAATTAAAGCATCCATTGAGGAAGTTCCAAAAGAAGCAGTTCCACAGATGGAGGAAAAAGAAGCAAAGGAAAAAGATCAAGAAAGAATCACTCCACCTCCACCTTTTCCACAGCGTCTCCAGAAAAACAAAATGGACAACCAGTTTGCTCGATTCTTGGAGGTCTTCAAAAAACTGCATATCAACATACCATTTGCAGAAGTGTTGGAAGAAATGCCCATTTATGTCAAATTCATGAAAGAAATTCTATCACGAAAATGGAGATTGGGAGATTACGAGACAATATCATTGACAGAAGAATACAGCGCCATCATTCAGAGGAAACTTCCCCCAAAGTTGAAAGATCCTGGCAGTTTAACTGTCCCATGCACCATTGGAGAACATTACATCGGTAAAGCTTTGTGTGATTTAGGTGCAAGTGTTAATTTGATGCCTTTTTAGATTTACAGGAAACTGCAGATTGGAGAAGCAATGCCCACCTCAGTCTCTTTGCAACTTGCTGATTGAACACTCGCATTTCCAAGAGGTGTAGTTGAAGATGTGTTGGTCAAAGTCGACAAACTCATTCTCCCAGCAGATTTCATTATCCTTGACATGGAAGAAGACAAAGATGTATTTATCATCCTCGGAAGACCATTTTTGGCTATATGTCAAACTATTATTGATGTACAAAAAGGAGAACTAACCATGAAAGTACAGGACCAAGAAGTTACCTTCAATGTTTTCGAAGCCATGAAATTCCCGAGTGATGAAAAGGAAGAGGAATGTTTCAGAATTGATGTTGTAGATAGTATTGTCCAGGATAATGATGCAATGCCACTTCTCAAAGATAAACTTGAAGCTTGCATCACCAACATGACTGACAGTGAGCTAGATGCTGAAATTCTAGAATGTATCAATTATCTTAACAAACCATTTTGCTTCAAATCGATACTACAGGTGGAAAGTTTGGAACTACCGAAAAAGAGCGAATCAAGCCCTCGATTGAAGAACCACCACAGTTGGAGCTAAAGCTACTTTTGAACCATCTCAGGTATGCATTCTTAGGAAACTCTTCTGAATTACCTGTGATTATCTCTTCTTCACTAATATTGGAGCAGGAAGATAAGTTGCCGAGAGTGTTATGAGAACACAAGAAAGCCATTGGCTGGACTATAGCAGACATTGGAGGCATTAGTCCATCATTTTACATGCACAAAATTCTGATGAACGATGAGTACAAACCCACAGTGGAGCATCAATGGAGACTAAATACAATCATGAAGGAGGCCGTGAAGAAAGAAATTATCAAATAGTTGGATGCCGACATCATCTACCCCATCTCTGACAGCACGTGGGTGAGTCCTATGTAATTTGTTCCAAAGAAATGAGGAATTACTGTAGTCACAAATGAAAAGAACGAGCTGATTCCAACTAGAACGGTGACTGGATGGAGAGTATGCATGGACTACAGGAAGCTGAACAAAGCAACAAGGAAAAATCATTATCCACTGCCATTCATTGACCAAATGTTAGACAGATTGGCGGGACATAAGTTCTATTATTTTCTGGACGGATACTCGGGGGTATAATCAGATTGCCATCGCCCTAGAAGATCAGGAGAAAACCACTTTTAAATGTCCATATGGTACTTTTACTTTCCGCAGAATGCCATTTGGACTATGTAATGCTCCTGCCACATTTCAACGTTGCATGATGTCCATCTTCTCAGACATGCTGGAATAAAGTATGGAGGTTTTCATGGATGATTTTTCTGTGTTTGGAGACTCGTTCGACCACTGCTTGCAAAATCTAGAAAAAGCGTTACAAAGGTGCGAAGATACTAACCTGGTACTCAATTGGGAGAAATGCCACTTCATGGTACATGAATGTATCTTCCTGGGACATCAGATCTCATAAAAAGGAATCAAGGTAGACAAAGCAAAGATCGAAATAATTGAAAAACTACCTCCACCAACATCTGTCAAAGTAATTCACAGTTTTCTCGGACATGTAGGCTTTTATAGGTTATTTATCAAAGACTTCTCAAAGATTGATAAACCTCTGTGCAATCTTCTGGAGAAAGATGTGCCTTTCAACATCACCAAAGAATGCCATGAAGCTTTTGAGATCTTGAAACATAAGCTGGTTTCTACCCCTTTCATAGTAGCACCGGACTGGACCCTTCCATTTGAAGTGATATGTGATGCTAGTGATTTTACTGTAGTTGCAGTTTTGGGACAACGCAAAGCAAAAATTTTCCGCACCATTTACTACTCCAGCAGAACTCTAAATGAAGCTTAGCTCAACTATACAACCACTGAAAAGAAGTTGCTTGCAGTTGTGTTTGCTTTTGATAAATTCCACTCCTATCTGCTGGGTCCCAAAGTAGTGGTCTACACAGATCATTCAACAATCAAATACCTGATCACGAAGAAAGATGCCAAACCCAGATTGATCCGTTGGGTGCTTCTACTTCAAGAATTTGACGTGCACATCCGAGATAGGAAACAGATAAAAAACCAAGTGGCAGATCACTTATCAAGGCTCGAGAATGGAGAAACAGCTGGTAATGAACTGATAATCAAAGAAACTTTTCCAGATGAATAGTTGTTTAGCATGAAACAACATGATGTCCATTGGTATGCTGACTATGTAAACTACATTGTATCAGGAAAATGGCCATTGGAATGGACACATCAGCAATGAAAGAAGTTCTTCAAAGAAGTCAAACATTATGTCTGGGATGAGTCATACCTGTTCAAACGTTGTGCTGATCAATTACTAAGACGTTGTGTTCCACAGGAGGAGGTCAATAGTGTTCTGTAACATTGTTATTCATCACCATATGGTGGACACTTAGGCGGGAATAAAACTACAGCCAAAGTCCTACAATCAGGTTTGTTCCGGCCCACTTTGTTTAAAGATGCTCACTTATTTGCTCTTCAATGTGATAGGTCTAGAGAACGGGAAATATATCAAGGAGAAATGAAAAACCTCTGCAAAATATTCTGGAAGGGAAGATATTTGCTGTATGGGGGATTGATTTTATGGGACCGTTTGTTCCATCATTCACAAACATGTACATACTAGTTGCAGTAGACTACGTCTCCAAATAGGTTGAAGCCATAGCATTCCCATCAAATGATTCAAAAGTGGTGATAAAATTCCTTAAAAAGAATATTTTCACTCGTTTCGGAACACCTCGGGCAATTATCAGTGATGGTGGCACATATTTCTGCAACATATACTTTGATGCACTCTTATCCAAATATGGAGTTACTCATAAAGTTGCCACTGCCTGCCATCCGCAGTCAAATAGACAGGTTGAAGTTTCAGACAGGGAGATCACAAGAATCTTGGAGAGAACCGTTGGATCAACAAGGAGAGACTGGTCAACAAAATTAGATGACGCATTATGGGCCTTCTAGACATCTTACAAGACACCCATTGGTATGTCCCCATATCGAATGGTATTTGGGAAAGCGTGCCATTGGCAGTGGAGCTTCAACATAAGGTGTAATGGGCACTGAAGAAGTTAAATCTTGATCCACAAGCAGCAGGAGAAAATCGACTACACCAACTCAACGAATTGGAGGAATTTCACCTACAGGCTTATGAGAATGATAGATTATACAAAGAAAAGACCAAGAAATGGCATGATCGAAAAATAGTGCACAGACAACTGGAACCAAGGCAATAGGTGTTGTTATATAATTCGAGGTTGAAACTTTTCCCTGGAAAGTTGAAATCAAGGTGGTCAGGTCTATTTGTGATCACTCAGGTTTTACCATATAGAGCTGTTGAGATACTTGATCCCAACACCAATGAAACATTCAAAGTTAATAGTCAGCGTGTCAAGCACTACTGGGGAGAATCATTTGAGCGACAAAAAGAAAGTGTCACACTTTCAGATCCAGCCTAACATTCGAGCAGTCATATCTAGCTGACGACGTTAAACTTAGCGCTAGCTGGGAGGCAACCCATGCAATTTCACGATATATTTTACTGTTTAACTAATAATTATCATTTGGCAGGTACTATAGCTATTATTACTCACCCTTTTTCAGGTGTTATAAATTCAACTCATCTTTGCACTCTTGAAGGCATCCAGAGTTAAAAATGGAAGCCACTTCAAGAAGATGAGTTATAAATATCTGTGTGTTTTACGGTACTAGTGTTGGCTCTAAGCCAGAGTTCGTTGAGGCAGCACATGAATTGGGTCAAGTCATAGCTGAAAGGAATATGCACTTAGTATATGGCGGTGGCAATCTTGGACTAATGGGGATCATTTCAAAGGCTGTACAGGAAGGAGGTAGTCAAGTTATGGGAATCATCCCAAAACCCTTGGCGGAGGCGAATCTTATAGGACCATCAAACGGAGAGGAATTGATCGTGCCATGTATGTCTGAAAGACTGGTGGAAATGATTAACCGTGCTGATGCTTTTATTGCTTTGCCAGGTGGCTTGGGTACGATGGAGGAAATATTTACAGTGATATCTTGGGCGAACTTGAACATACACCAGAAACCGATTGGATTATTTAATGCTGATGGATTTTATGATTTTCTTTGTGTGTTTCTTGATGATGCCCGGAGAAATGGGTTCGTGTCAAAACCAGTAAAAGATCTCTTCTTCACTGCCAGAACTGCCAATGATTTAATTGACCAACTTTTAGCCTTTGAACCACAAATTGACCATATCCTTTCAAAGATAATCTGGCTCGATAATGATCGTGGTAAGAAACATCTGATAAATCTGGATCTCAATCTTTAAATTTCATTTTAGATGTAGAATTTCATCTAACCAGGTACTATATTCTAAACTTTTTTTCTACTTTTTAACACATTGGGGACAATGTCTCATTTAGGTTTGGGGGAGGGGAATAGTTGACTAGTGTCTTGTTTTTATTGTGTTGTTTTTATTTGATTTTTAGTAAAAAAAAATTTCAAAAAAATTAAGAAAAAAAAATATTTTGTGTTTTTGTATTTTTAATTTGATTAATCAGGTGAAATTGGTGTGAGATAGCTGTGTAAGGAATTTCACTACTGAGTCGTATCTCAACCTATTTCGTAGCAAGTTAATTTTTGTTTATTTCTTTTTGAATTATTTAATTTGTGAATTCTCCATAAAACTGGTTAAATTGGATCTTCATATGCTCAGTTGACAGGTATTATCAACATACATGGTAACATACGAACATGAGTTGTAATTGAAAAAGTTTGTAATATTCAGTCCTCTAGTTTAATTAGAGCAAACATCTAAAAAAACGATCGGATAAAAAAACGTATGAGATCCGAGTTATTAAGTCCATATAGGTGTTTTAACACCTAGTGCCCTAAAACCAACTGGTTTGGGAGTCACTGGCCCAAAGCTCACTACATGGATGAAAGATGTTGTAAAAATATATTTATATCGGAAATCCGGGTAATTAAGTCTGTAGGGATGTCTTAACACCTAGTGCCCTAAAGCCAACTGGTTTGGGAGTCACTGGCCCAAAACTCGCTACATGGATGGAAAATATTGTATATAAATAAAAAAATATATCAGAAAAAAATATTCCATTGCTAAAAAAAGGTTGAATTCTGCTATAACTTTAGGACAAAAATATTACTCTCTTCTCCACTACACTTGTGAATATTGTGGGCACAATGAGTTGACTAATACTTTGTTGGTTGTGTATATGGAGAATGATAAAAATAATCGGAGAATTTACGTATTTGGTAATTTAGAAAGAAATAAAACAACTACTAACTTGGATAAGAAGTTTCACTTGTTTAGTCACTAACTTGTTTATTCTTTTTTCTCTTGTCTTTTTGCTTTTGTGTGCATTAGTTTTATATTGACATTTGTGGGTATCGTTGTTGTAAGCCCTCACGAGACTACAACTCGTCCACTAGGGACACCTAGGAGTTTAAAGGCTTGTTGCATATGCTAAATGCAACTGTGATCCCTACGAAAGTGGCTTAGTTTAATTTTATTTTAAAGATGTTTATGTTATTTTATTTTGTTGTTTTGCTCGAGGACTAGCAAAATGTTAGGTTTGGGAGTGTGATGAGTGGTAAATAGATCACTATTTTCCACTTCTTTCACTTAATATTTTGCATATGTTTTTTTAGTTTTGTGAATATTTTGATGTGTTTTGTGGTATTTTGTAGATAAATAAAATAACAGGACTCTCTGGAGATAATTCGGGGCCAAAACAACGAAAAACAGACAAAAGGGTAAAAATGTAAATTTCCTGCGAAAATGCACCATTTGCTAAAATACACCGTGCTAAAATGTGACGTATGCTAACATGCGCCGAATCTGCTAACGTGCACCAGACACATGTCACAATCAGAGAAGTTTTTCTAAAATACGCACTTACTAATTTGCGCATGCCACGTGTCAACAGCTGCTAACGTGCGCCAGACACATATCACCCTCACATGCTGCCGAATATCATCATCAACACGTGTCAATGATGACGTCAACATCGCAATGCGCAACAACTTTCCGCGTCGCGATGCCGACATAATTATTGAGCTACCGACGCTGACCCCGCCACGTGTCCTCATCTCTGGAAGTTCCGTGCCACGCGTCCACCATCAATCGCGCGTCGCGACGCGTGAAGCCAAAATTTTTATATAAATAGAGGCCGAAATTTCATTTGTAATTCATACTTTCTTCTAAGGAATTCCTTAAGAATACTAAGAAGATTGTATATTGTTTGTTTATTTACAGCTTTCAGTATTTAATTTTCGCATTAGCACTTTCTTTTATTTACTTTTCAGTCTTTACTTTCTGTATTTAATTTTATTTACTTTTACTCAGTAGTACTTTCTTTTCTTTACTTTTAGTATTTACTTTTCAACAATGAAGAGGTAACTCCCCCTGCTGGGGTGAAAGGTAAAGCTTTTATTACTAATATTTAGATTAATCTCCCTTAATTATAATATATAAACTATTTAAAACCTGACTTAATAAGGATACCGGCTTTATGGTCGGTTGGACTTAATAAAATTGATTTTAACCTGACTAAACATGGATATTGCCTGTATGGTCAGTTGGAATTAATTATAAATTTGACTTAATCAGGATACCGCCTAAATGGTCGGTTGGTAATATCACACAAAGTTTATATATTATAATAAGGGAGATATCTAAATAGAAGTAATAAAAGTGGATCCTCTAACCCCATTATTTTCTTTTATTGTATTTTTACCTTTTTAATTTCCAAGCTTTTACTTTATGTCAGTTATTTTATTTAAGCTTTTACTAGCCTTAGATATGTGTCGTAACTAAACCTGTTATCTGAGGTTGTGATGAATTCCAATATCACCGGTTTATAAGGGGTCATTTTATAGTTTGGGTAATATAAAGGTTTATTTATTAAGTCTTAAGCTTAATGCTTCTTGTTAACTGGCCATTAATAAGATTGATGTGGTAAACTTAAAATAAACTTGACAAAGGAATTTTAGGTTTCAGCCTTAGACTTAATAGCCCACGATCTTCCTTGAGGATAGATAACCCTTAAATAGATTTCCTTACAGGATAGACATATACCTGTCGGGCGGAGGGAGCCATAATTGGAACTTAATCTTATTGTATTCAGGTTACTTGGTCGACATAGACATATGATTAATTGGGTTACACTGGGTATTTGCAGCTGACCATCGATAGAGGCTTTTGCATAATTTCGTGTTCCAGGTTAGTAAACCAATATATTACACAAACATGAGATAACCACTTCATCTTTAAAAGATATTGGAAGGATTCACAATCTTGGATAGTTTCTTAATATTGAATTTTCCTTAAAATTTATTTTCGCACTGTTTAATTTACTTGTTTTAAGTTTAAAGTCACCATTCAATCAAACAACCAATCTATTAGATACTCGTAAATATTTGACTTCATAAATTAATAGCTTAGGTATTAAGTCCTCGTGGGATTGATACATTTATACTACTTGAACGATACGTGCGCTTACGTTATACGCATGTGATTACGTCGATCATATCTCACACCCAGCATAGTTCAGGAATGAATCAATGGGTCGAAGTACCTCGCCATCAAATTAACTCAGTTCGGGAATAAATCTTAGAGATCGAAGCATCTCGTAGGGATGAATCCCAGGGTCGAGGCCCACATCAACAACTTCAGTTTGGGAACAAATCCCAGTGGTCGAAGCACCTCGCCATCAACTTAACCCAGAGATCGAAGCATCTCGCAAAAGCAGTGATACAACAGGTAAGTCCAGCAACAGCCGATGAACCAGGTAAGTAAAAATACATGCATGACTTTGATAGGGTTGTCACTGTCACACACTGCACAAGCCCCATCAAAGTGGGGGCGACTGTAGACACTGCATTTTTGCATAAGCCTGATGATAAGCCTCGTATGGAGACACTACCTGAAAAGTTACAGAAGTTACGGGAAATGAATATCGGAAGGAAAGAAAACCTCCAAACTTAGCACCTTATTGGATTCAGACTCACTAGCTAGCCTCGGATTCGCTCGGTCAGTTTCTGTTTCAAAGCATAGCCTCGACCTAAAACCCCTGCAACCCATAAAAGCCCATACAATCCATGCCCACGCCAAAAACCTCACAAAGCCCATGCATCCACATGCCCAAGGCCCAAAAAGACACCATCTACAAGCCCAAACCTTCCCAAAATAGCTAAAATCTCATGCAAAACACATGCTAAAATCCCATAAAATCACTTTCCAATTTAGAAAAGATTTGAAATCCCATGCAAAACACAAGCTCAAAATCTCCTCATCAACACTTTCCAATTAAAAAGATTTGAGATCTCCATCCCCAAATTTATAAGATTATATTCCAAAATAATTTTCCATGATTTTGTTTCCCTTTTTTTGGAGATCCATCCAAATTTCTATAAAAAGGGACCAAGTTTCATCTTTGGGGGGACTCTCTTTCTTGGCTTGGGCATGAAACACAAACAAAAAAACCTAGGAGCTCTTTCTTCTTCTTCATCACCAAAAATACAACAAGAAACCAACCCTGAAAAATCGTGAACAACCAGTGAACAAACCCTGAAAATTGAAAACACCAACCAACTCCATCACCAAGAAACACAAACCAACAAGCCACCGAAACAGCCCCCCAAAGACAGTACCAAAACCGTGAAATACAACCAAAATAACCAGCCCAAAAACTAGTGAGGAGACCACCGAAAAAATAGAAGAAAACAGCCCAAAAAATAGCAGCCCAAAATCAACCAATACAGCAGCCAAAACAATAAAAAAACAACAACCAAAACAGCAGCCAAAACAACCAAAAACAGAAACCAGAAAATAGAGAAACAACAAATCAGCGAAACAGCAAGCATAAAATAGCAAAACAGCAAACATAAAATAGTAAAACAGCGAGTGAAACAGTGAACCAAAAACAACAAACAATGAACCAGCTTCAATCCTTCCGGCGATGGCCTAACGTACTTCCGAGAAAGCAACTTAAAAGATAAGACCTGAGGGCACCCTTTACCATATTTATTTTATAGTTCCGGACGCTACATGCCTGGCTGGACGTGAAATACGTCCAGCCGGGTATGCGAAGTGCTACATCAAAGATGGCCAAATTTATGGTCACATTTTCTCTTTCTTTAGCATTTCGTTATTTACCTTATTTATTTACTCTTATCGTTATTTTATTATTTCGCATTTACTTTGTTATTTATTTCTTTTTGTCTATTTATCGTTATTTTATTATTTCGCATTTATTTTGCTATTTAGCTTTTTGTCTATTTACTTTTATTGTCATTTTATTATTCCGCCTTTTTTTTTCATTTACATTGCATTGATGGTTATGTGTGTTATTATCCCTTGCGATATATCGGATGGAAACCTAGACATAAATTTTGTAGCCGAATCTGAATGGACGGTAGTACAGTCTGTACTTGGGATACAACTGCACGTACCACTCGGGAAATACTCATATATGCATGATTGACCCCCCTTTTTTGTTCACTATTTATTTATTGACGCTTTATTTGCTTTTGATTATTATGAATCTTGTTATCGTACCTTGTATTTCTTAATTTACTTTTCTTTAATTTATATTAATGTTTATCGGTGTGAAAATTTGTGTGTTTATTTGAATTATCTTACATGAACTACATAAGACTTGGCTATACCATTGTGTGAATCCGTCCATTATACTGGCATAAGTAAGGGACCATTCTGAACCCAACGGTTTGAGGTCTTCCCTTACGAGGGGTGAGTGCGGCCTTAAATCTTTTCCCAATTCACATTGGGTGACGACTCCTTTATTCTCTAGTTTAGTCCCCCGCGGGCTACTCCGTACTCTCTACGGGCTGCGAGCCCAACAATGGCGTGGTCACCGAGCATCATAGGCATAGCGATAAACCCCACTTCACTCCTACATCTCCACTTCGAGAATGCTTTGAAGAGGTCATTCATTTCTGTTGGACAATTATGACCTATAGCGTCACTATTTGTACAGATCATGGTGTTATTGTACAAATTAACTATGTGACAAAGGAGATTGCACTCTTATCATTTGTGATTAGATCACCAAGATGTATAAATGATAAGAGGTCCTTATGATTTGTTCCTGGATTGAGAATGATATGAGACAGTATCAGTCCACGAAGGATAAATCATTAAATATCCCCCGTCAGAGTATTATCGAGATTGGACATTGATAAATACGTAAAAGACTAGTATTAAACTTGTGCGCATTGGGAGGGCACAACGACATACTTCTCATATATTTGGGTATATGATACTCATGCAAGTGTAATAGGAGGTTGTGTTTACCGATGGTACGGGAAACAGCTTCGCTCTGGAAAGACCCCCTCATAATTCCATTGGTAATATGACTATGTGTCTATGGAAGTCCGAAATCAGGGTAGGTGTATTTGGTCTTAACCTGAGACTTGCACCGCTAATGCTTGCGACAATCAATATACTTTGGTTGTGGTCGTCCAGGGCTTTAACCGGTTTCTGTGTACGCCTCTTCTGGGTATATCAAGAATCGTAGTGTGTTGGGTGTGATGTCAAGACGGAAGTATCACTCTAGTCATATGGAGATGATGATCGCGTAGGGATACAAAACTGGTTCTCTAAAAAGGTTGCAACCGTCGGGATAATATGACTTGGTCATGATTATCCGATATTAAAGAGACTAGTTGCTCGTAATCCGATATATACTTCGTACGGGGCAGACACTGTACCAGCCCCAGACCTTGTATGTGATCATCCGATACTGGATCGAAATACGCAATACTACGTATACTACGCATGATATAGATCCTTATTCCTGTAAGGATATTTATGGAGAATTGGGTAGGCATGGCGCTTTGCTAGAAGCCAATTTTGTCTTGTAAATCGGTACAGACGTAATACTAGGTACTTACGTGTTCGGATAGTCTGACGACCGAATTTACTGCCAACATATCCGGGGATCTCATGGGTCGCTTCTTGAAGATTCACCGATGACGTATGACTCGCACTTTTATTAATCTGGGATTAATTAGAAGAGAGAGAAAATTAATCTGGGATTAATTGCGGAGATATTTTATCTGGGATAAAATATCATTTAAAGAGAGATAACGATTAATTTGGAATTAATCGATTAAAATAATATATTCGATATATTATATGAAATTGGATTTCGACGCGGAATTAAAATTAGATTTTAATTCGGGCGAACGAGTTAATTTAGAATTAATTCGTTAGCGACGTGAATAATGATTTTACTAGGTATAATCATTTAATTATGTCGCAACGGAAAATTCATTAATTTGGAATTAACAAACCCGAGCTCGGGATTATTTGCGAGCGCATTCGCATTTCGAATTCGAGTGCGGCACGCAAGTCAAATCAAGCGTCAAATCGCTAGTCGCAACTAGCGTCACATCATTCGTCAATCAAGTGATAGATGTCTTTCACTTTGAGTGATTGACGCCAGTCACTATTCATTGATTGATGGATTGATGGAGTGATGTGTGTGGTTGGCAAGCATTTATGGCTTGATTTTTGAAAATTAAAAAGTGATATATGTTATTTGATTTTTGGAAAATCAAATAGTCAACACACAAAACAACTCTCTCTTTCTTCTCCATCTCTCTCTCTCTCGCCCACTGTGGGCTGATTCTTCACTGGTTTCTGCCCAGAAACCGTGAGCAATGGAAGCACAAGTGCGATGATTTTGCGGCAAAATCATCAAGAGCTAGCACTCCGAGAGACATGCGAAGGTGATAGGGAAGTCCACCTATGACCTTGGAATCATTTGAAATAGCTTGGAGCTTGATGGAGCTCACCCAAAACCGAATCTATGGAGGCCAAAAACAGCCACTGCCGTGAGCAGTCCAGTGAGTAGAAAATTTTTTTTGTTGCCTCGCGCGTCGCTCAACCGATCGATGTGAGTATTCTGTAACTCCCTCGTTGTATTCGCACATGTATTTCTTGCTTTGTATTCGATCCTCGGGACGTAGAAACTCCAACAATGGTATCAGAGCGATTGGAAAACATGAATTTGATTAGGGTTAAAATTTGGGTAAATTGTATTTGAGCATGTTTTAATGAAATTGGATGAATTAGTATGCTTAAATAGGTTTTAATTGAAGATTGATTGGATCAATTTGTTGAAATTATGTTTGGAACATTTTTCCCCAAATTCTTTGTGTTGGCCGAATGCCTATAGCCCTAATTGTCTTGGTGATTTTTGATTTTAATCATTGGATGAGTTGGAATCATGTTGGGTGTGTTTATTTATGTCGATTGTGGATTTAATTGGATTGAAACCGAATCGGATATGAAAAATCCCCAAAAATCGAGAGCATAAGAGCATGAATTGGGTTTGATTTTTGTTAAAATGTGTTGGACATGTTTTAATGTTAAAGAGCATGATTAATTAGGCTAATTGATGTTTTAGAAATGTTAATTGGGTAATTAATTGTGTAATGCACTTTGTGTAATTAAATGGGAATTTGGAATTTGGTAATTTAATTATATGGGCCTAATTTTGGAAATTGGACTTTTAATGTTGTAAATGGGCTTATTGGGCTTGGTTGTACTAAGTTGGGTTTAGGCAAAATTGATTGGATCCAATTGGGCCCAAAACCGCTTCCATAAAGCCCAAATGCGACTAATGGACCTTTAAAGTTTAATTGGGCCTAATGGGCCTAAATTGATTTCTGGGCTTATGGGGTAATTCCCGAATTGGACTTTGGTTATTGGGTTTGACCCGAGTTGACCAAAAGTCCACGCCTTAAAGAAATTAATTAAAAGCCCATTGGACTTTAATTAAATTGATGTTCGACGTTAATCGGGCTTTGAGACCCGTAACGGTTAAATTTGGAATTTAAATCGTAAAGGTTTATTAAATAAAGTGTAGTATTTAATTTGGAATTAAATAGCGAATTAGTATTAAATACAAATTGAATTGGATTTAATTATGTAGTTTAATTTAATTCGAGAATTCGTACTTTGAGTACTTATTCGCAAAACGAGTTTGACTCGAGCAAAATCAAATCGTTGTTTGAATATTGGATGATCACTAATTATCAGATTAATTAATTTGATTAGATTGATTGATAGCATGCTTGTGTGAATACATGGTTGCGATGCATGAATAATGTATATCGGATGGATATTAGATGGGTGGGGCAATTTTAGAAATTGTTGTAATAAATTTGGAATTTATTAATTGGACCTGCGTGTCCAGCCTTATTACCTCCTTATTCTTTGTATTCTCTTCTCACATATTCCCCTCAATGTAAATGAGGTTTCTTTAGAAGTGTAGTGTAACGGGTAGAAGTAATACATGTGCTAGCGGGAGAGAGAAAGAGAGAGATTTGATCTAGGATCAATGTGTAAAGTATCCATTCGCATATCATTATTATTTATTCATATACGCTTTATTATGTGTTTAGAATGCATGTTTAAGGGTGTATGATGATGATGAGACCTTAACAAAGATAATAAATTGGTTGCCAATTTGCACGCGAAAAAACCTCGCAAAATATTAAGCGTTTTTCCTTCTATTGAGTGATTCTTACTCAAGATCCGAGACTGGCATTGGCTTGTTGGCCAAAGTCAAGGCCTTTGTCCGTCAAGGATGTGTTTGAATCACGAAGGCTTTGTTTCATATTGGTGTCTTGTCCAAGTTGTGGTTTGTTGGCCAAAGTCAAGACCACTTCTTGTCCATCGACATTGATTACGAAGCTTTCCATGGTCAATGGGTCACGCTTAACTGGGATCACTAAGTTTGTTGTGCCAAAGCCAAGGCTTAGTTGATTCAGAGGAAAAAGGTTAGGTAATACATTGGATGTATTGGCATATATAAGATATATGTTTCGGTCTTGGATGTCCCCCTACTGGATCTAGGAATTGGATTGGATCCAATTGATCTTAGAGATCTACCTAGTTAATTATCATACAATTTGTTGGCCAAAACCAAGATTGTGTAATATTTAGCGGGATCCTAGCCCACTAGGAAACACGGTTTCCCGAGTACTCGACAGAGGGTTAGAGGCTCGCTGAAAAATAGTGGGAGGCAAGAATTGAATTTGCAATATTCGTTTAATTACTTGCCATACGCGCTCAATCAAATATCATTCGTCAAATAAATTAAATGTTAGTTGGACTAATATTTAAACGTTGTTTTAACAAACAGTTGGACTGTATTCAAATAATTCATTTATAGTTGGTTATATAATTGGATTATAGTAATCAATATATTTGATTTAATTAATTATAGTTGATTAAATAGTTGGACTATAGTAATCATTATAGTACCTAAATCGTTGATTAAATAGTTGGACTATTAGAATCAAGATAGAAATTGAAAGATTGACATTTAAAACATAATCCTAGGGAAAATGTATTAAAATGGTTTAATTTTCAAAATTGGGAATAATTTCAGGATAGTCCTGAAATATAATAAGTTACTTTATTTGATAAAATAACATATTAAGCCTAAAGCCCGGAGTTAAGCAATAGTAGAGCATGGTCTTTGGAAGATTCATGTGATGACAACTTAAGTGCTTAATCCATTAAGCTTGTCGTAGTAGACTCCTTAATTTTTGAATCAGAACTAAGGATTAGATCCTTAAAGTATGATGATGAAATTGAATGATCTTCAAAGATCTATCTATAGATCTAAGAAGTACTAAATTGCAATAAAAAACTCTTTGAGAGTTAATGACTATTCTCAAGGAGATAAAGTCAAAGTTTTCAATAAGGCAAGTAGCGCAAGGCGCACCTTACTTCGATATTCCAGAAACCCAAGGCTTGGCCAAAGGATTCTAGAATGTTGAAATGGGCAAAGGCAATAACATTATAATCTTCTGGGAAGATAAAGGACATATCCCAAAATGTCTGCCTTAATTGTGGCAAACGGGATCGCGGAATCGTGACTGCCGTTTGGACAAAGTAGACATGAAGGAATTGAAGACGAGCAAGGCTTAGACTTCAAATATGTTTGTCATATTATGTTCACTACTAATATAATGTTGTTCAGAATCTGCTATGAGCAGGATACTGACTTCAGTTGAGATTTATCTACAAATCGAAAACGGGACGAAAGTCGATGTTTTGACCGTAGATACCTAAGTTTAGGAACTACCTTCGGGTGTGTACTTAAATTAGGAAACTGTTATAATGTAACTAGTTTGACTAGAAACATTATCTTTATATCAGTGTTTAACCCGCTACGGGTGAACCTTTATATTTTAGAACACTAAAGTGTTTTATTATGTAAAGATGATATTGAGATAAACACATTAGATGTGAATAACAACATTTATATTTTGAATATAAATAAAATCTCAAACATATAATATGACAAACAAATAGCTCAAACTGATTTGATTAGAAGAAACTAAAATGTGGCATTGTTGTCTGGGACACAATTAAACAAGACTCGTATATTCGCACTTTCGAAGAGTGGGTACTCGGACAAATTTGAATCTAGTCAAATAAAGTCTACGAATCTAGTTTATTGGGCAAAGTGCCTATAACACATTTACTTGGTAAAAGTGCAAATGCCACTGGTCTGTTAGCCCTAGTTCATAGTGAAGCAAATGGGCCCATGTCTAGCTAGGCTAGAGGTGGATATGAATATTTCGTGACCTTTACGGATGTGGCATCGCGTTATGGTTATGTGTTTCTAATAGAACACAAATCGGAAACTTTTAAAGTTTCGACACGAAGTAGACAAACAGACCGGCTATAATATTAAACCGTCACGGTAAGACCGTAATGGAAAATACTTTCGCAATACGTTTCTAATATACTTGAAAGAGTATAGTGTTCTTTCAATTAGGACTCCTCCCAGAACACGTCAATTTGACGGTGTGTCCGAACCGAGTAACCGAATTTTGTTAGACATGATAAGGTTAATCATGAGTCACTCTGAGCTACCATTTCCTTCAACGGATAAGCATATACAGTGTAGAACTTATTTAGAATAAGATTCCATAAAAATCTGTTTGACAGATTTCATATTAGATATGAACGGGAAAGAAATCGAGTTTCACATTCCTGTATATTTGGGTATGCTAGGCATATGTTTGGATGATACCAAACTAAAACCCAAATTGGATAAGTTCCAATTGTAGGTTATCCTAGGGATACCGAAGTATAGTACTTATTGTAGGCACTGCATTTTTACACATAAGTCCCTATGATGAGTCTCATTTTGGAGACACTACCTTTTAAGTCACGGAGGTCACGGGAAACGGACATCGGAAGGGGAAATTCAGAATAATAAACAGGTTCACTGTTTTCGTTGGTGTTGCGTCGTTACTTCGTTCGAACGTCAGGCAGATTGCGGACGTTCGTGACGTCGAGTAGCGTCGACGTTCGAACGGTGTCGGTAATTCTGGTTTTGCTGCTAGCCTCACATTAAGCCCAATTCGCCCAAACCTTGGCCCACACGCCCAAGCCCACTTAAAACACACATTTAACACATGGTGAAATCAAAACAAATCTAAAAATCACATACCAAATTAAATAAAATACTTACACAAATTAAAGAAATTGCATGCCTAATTAAAATCAACCAACAAACTAAATGCCTAATCTAAACCAATCAAATATAATCATACCAAGTTAAAATCAATCAACCAATATATTATTTCCAAACTTAAAATATTGTATGCCTAATCAACATAAACTAAATATTCAACCTTCCCTATCTAGCCAAGATTTGTCCCCCCCTCAATCTTTGACTTCCCTTATCCAAGCCAATCAAATCCCTTTCCTTGTCAAGCCTAACCATTTGCCTATAAAAAGAACCCTTCACCAACCTTCTCAACCCTAGCTAGCTCATTCATATAAAAAAAGCCTAGCTAGCTCATAGACACAACTCTCCCTCACTCTCAATAACAAGAAGATCACAAACCAAAGAACCCTCATCGCCTTGACCAAAACACATCCCGAACAGCCCCCTCACCTCACCGAAAAATACATCCCAAGCAGCCCTAAACACACACATAAAACAGCCCCCGAACCACACCATAACACCACCGAAAATAACACCCAAAATAGTAGCCAAAACATCCCAAAACCAGTAACTAAAATACAGCAGCAAAACAGTAGTAGCGGCGGCAAATCAAAGTCAAAACAGCAGCAAAAGACGGAGGACGACGACCCAAAACAGTAAGATAACGAACGAGAGCAGTGAACCAGAAGAGTTGTGGAGCTTTACCCCTTCCGATCTTCGTGAAACGCGAGTCCGAGAGACGACTTAAAAGGTTAGACCTGAGGGCACTTTTTCATTAGTTTATATTCGTTTCTTTTATTATTGAATTGTATTCACATGAGAGTCGTTTATAGATGCGTGTTGTGGGTATTGGATGAATGGAAGAGTGTTGTCTCTTGTGGTATATAGGATGGAAACCCAGACGTAAATTCTGTAGCCGAATCCGAATGGACGGTAGTGCGGTCTGTACTTGGGACACAACTCCACGTACCACTTGAGTAAACGGCACCTTCTCTTGTTTTGTGTTGCTTTGGTTTATTTAATTCTTGTCATTTAAATTCTGCATGTTGTTTATTCCCGTATGATACGATCGAGTGCATGGGCTTAGTAAGTGCGATGAAAGGTTCCCTAATTGGAGGGTTAAAATCCTTCACCACGATGCTCTACCGCACCGATTGATGTGTGTTCGGTTGAATGCGAAATACGTTCAATCGGACATACTTAGTTTGATATGATTGTCTTTATTTTCGTATGCATGACTCAACCGAGTGCATGGGCTTAGTAAGTGCAATGTGAGATCCCCTATGGGGAGGGGCTAAAGACCTTTACCACGAGGCTTTGCCGCGCCGGTTGGATACAAGATACGTTCAATCGGGCACACTATGTTTAGTATTATTGCTTTTCATTCTATGTATGCATGATTCAGTCGAGCGCATGGGCTTAGTACGTTGGTCTAAAGGTCCTCTCTTTGAGAGATCAAGAGCCCCAAAAGGCCACCTTTACGGCAGTACTTCGCCACGCCCTTTATTTTGTCGTTTATGTATTGCGTCCCATTTCATGCATCAGATCTGTTCCCATTCGAACGCGTTTACGAACGCAATTCGAACGCGCATGTATTTTGCCTTGTCATGCATCAGGTCTTATTTCTGTTCGAACGCGTTCACGAACGCCATACGAACGTGAGTATTCTGTTTCATTTCCGTTCGAACGCGTTCACAAACGCCACACGAACGAGAGCATTTTGTTTCATTTCCGTTCGAACGCGTTATCAAACGCCATACGAACGCGAACCTTCTGTTTACCGTTCGAACGCGTTTACGAACGCTACACGAACGCACACACACTTTCTTATTTTCATAATGTATCAGGTCTGGTTCCGTTCGAACGCGTTCTCGGACGCTACACGAACGCGAACCTTCTGTTTACCATTCGAACGCGTTTACGAACGCTACACGAACGCGCACACACTGAACTGAGTCTGTCTTATCATATTCATGCATAATTGCCTCTTGGTTGATCTTTCTTGTGTTATATAGCCAACCGTATTATTTGTATTCCTGCATTTATCTATTCCATGTGTTCTTGGGATTGTATTCAAGCATGATTAGGCTGTTAGCAGGTTATTTGGTTAATAGGTTCATGAGATAGTACTCAAGCATGATTAGGTTGTTCTTAGTTTTCCATATCATAGGATTGAAATATGTTCATGAGATTGCCATGTGATGTTGCATGTTGTGATGAACTTGTTGATGTATGTACATGAATCTAGAAGCATGATATTTTTGGAAATAAATGTTACTTAAGCTTAATTAAATTATTACATAAATCCTTTCATTACAAGTGACATTAGTAAGGGACCATTCCGAACCCAACGGTTTGAGGTCTTCCCTTGCGAGGGGTGAGTGCGGCCTTAAATCTTTGTCCCGGTTCACATCGGGTGGCGACTCCATATTATTTAGTATTTCCCAACTAGTGCCGCGAGCCTAGGAACGGCGTCGCCCAGTTCCTGTTGTCCCACAGTCTGGCGACTCCACTGGGGATAGAGAATTGGCCCCGAAATATTGTCTTGTAATGTTTGGATTTATGTTTTAATTGGCCGTGTCTATAGTGGATAAAGTGGGGGTTTAATCAAGGGCACTTTGAGGCTAGGTAATGGTTTGGTGTCTTCCTTCACTCACTACCTTTCTAGAAGGAAAAGCTGTGAGGACACCTACATGGCCATCTACTCGTAGCCTTTGTGATGGACTAATTTGGAGGACTCGTTGTTTATTCCTGACAACAAGCGATAAGAGCCTAAGAGGCTTGGGTATTTAAGTGAGCCTCGCTCCACCTTCCCTCTGGGGGATCTACAACGGGAAAATCCATTTGACAGTCCGTCACACACCATAGCTCATTGGCACGTACCTTAGTGTATAAAAAAGGGTGCGCCCACTTGGTTGCTCGAACCCTGATGTGAGGGGGGAGACCTAGTTGTGGGCCATCCTTCGCCAGTGAGAGCCTTTGTCTATACTCTTACTAACCCACCCATAGACCGGTTTGTATGATTAAGTAACAATTATTTCCTTGAGTATATGTGCTTGTGGACCATCCTCATTTGGATGCAGGTTGGACTTTGTCATAAATACGGGCTTGTTGGGCCATTTAAACTGGTGGCGGCAAGCTCGTACCATATGACTGTTAGGCCCAAAGCTTCTGAAATGTTGATGGGCCATTATGTAAAATGTTTTATGTTATGTTTGCATATCTCTCTTCTGTGCTTGTGTTGGGAACATCATCGTTGGATTCATTTGGACTATTTGTCATAAGATATGGGCTTGTTTGGGCCATTTAAACTGGGACAAGAACGTATTTTTGACGATTGGGCCGAAGGCTTCTAAACTGTTGATGAGCCACCTTGTGCTTGTGTTCGGCATGTTACCATTTGGATTATTTGGGCTCCTTGCCATTGAGACGTGAACTTGTGGCGCCATTTAAACGGGATGAGTTCACTCCTTATGCAATTAGCCCGAAAGCTTCTAAAATTGATAACAGGCCGATTTGTGTGAAAATTTAATTGATTTAGATGTTATATATGGTACATTGATCTCACGCACTCATGCATACATACATAATTGTTAAACCTTGTGTTCTGGAAAGCCATCATATTAATGTGGTTAGGGAAATGTTGGATAATATGACCCATAGCGTCACTATTTGCACAGATCATTGTGTTGTTGTAGCAAATTAACTATGTAATAAGGAAATTGCACTCTCATCGTTTGTGATTAGATCACCATAGATATATAAATGAAGAGAGGTCCCTATGATTAGTTCCTGGATTGAGATGATATGAGACAGTATCAGTCCACGAAGGATTAATCATTAAATATCCCTAGCCGTAGTATTATCGAGACTGGACATCGATAATGCGGAATAGGCTAGTATTGCACTTGTGCGCGTTGTGAGGGCACAACGGCATAGTTCTCATATATATAAGTATTGGATACTTGTGCAAGTGCGATAGGAGGTCGTGTTTCAACGATGGTACGGGAAACAGCTTCGCTCTGGATAGACCCTTCGGAATCCCATTGGTATTATGACTAGGTGTCTATGGGAGGCCGAAATCAAGGTAGGTGTGTATAGTCTTAACCTGAGACTTGCATCGCTAATACTTACGACAATCGGTAAACTTTGGTTTTGGTGGTGGGGGGATCTTAACTGGTTCTGTGTTCACCTCTTCTGGGTTTATCAGAGAATCGTAGTGTATTGGATGTGATGTCAAGACGGAAGTGTCACTCCAGTCGTAATGGAGATGATGTCACGCAGGATACGGTATTAGTGCTCTTAAAGTGATGCGCATCCAATCGTGATATTATGGCCAGGTCATGAATATCCGATTATAGAGACTAGTTACCAGACATCCGATATGTGTTTCGGACGGGGCAGACACTTATCCAGCCCCAGCCCTAGCACGTGATTATCCGATACTGGGCCGATATGCACAATACAATTAGTATACTACGCTTGATACAGATCTAGATATTCTTTGATGAATATGTCGGAGAACTTGGGAAGACTTGGTGCTTGCTAGGAGGTCGACCTTGTCTCGTAAATCGGTAGAACGTAGTACTTGGTACGTACGTGATTCGGACACTCCGACAACCGTATTTACTGCCAGATTATCCGGGGATCTCATGGGTCGCTTCCCGATAATCCACCGATGACGCACAACTCGCACTCTTGAATAATCTGGGATTATAAAGAAGAGAGAGAGAAAATTAATCTAGGATTAATAACGGAGATATTTTATCCGGGATAAAATGTCGTCTAAGAGAGAGAGAACGATTAATTCGGAATTAATCGATGTATTAATATATTCGATATATTAGACGAAATTAGATTTCGACGCGGAATAAAAATTAGATTTTAATTCGGGCAAACGAGTTAATTTAGAATTAATTCGTTAGCGACGTAAATAATAATTTCGGTAGCCGCAATTATTCGATTGAATTAACGTCGCGACGTAAGCTCGGTATTTCGGAAATATCGAACCCGAACGCGTGAGTGCACGTGGGCCCACTTTCATTTGGAAACGTGTGGGGCCCACATGACACATGTCATTCTAATGCTTTGCATGTAGATAGTGTACAATGCACTCAATGTTATTGCATGTAGATAGTGTACATTGCACTCAATATCAATGCATGGAAATTGAGTGTTTGACACTCTAAGCCATTGCATGTTTTGTGTCATAATTTTATTATTAATTTAATGAATATTATGGCATAAATATAAATTGATTTTTGGTAAATCAATTTTAATAACAACACAAAACTTCTTCTCTCTCAATTTCTCTCTTCTCCTCACGCCAAACACAAAGTGTGGACTGTTTTCTTGACTGGTTTGGGCGTGACAATAGGGAAGCAAGAGTTGGGTTTTCATGGTGAAAACCGCAAGTGCTAGCACACTACGAGTCTTGCGAAGGTGGTAGGGAGGTTCACCCATGAGGCGGGACTCATCCGACGGAGTTTGGAGCTTCGTTTTGAGACCCGAAACTGCCAAGACAGTGAGCATGGACTGCTGCAGTGGGCTTACAAAGGCAGTACGTTTTTGGGCATGATTCATCTTCAAATCGACATAACCGATCAATGTAAGTATTCCGCTATCTTCGTTGATGTATTCACGCATTATTTCATGTCTTGATTTGATCTTGGGACCTTAGAATAAACCAACAATGGCATCATGAGCTAATGTTGCAAGCATGAAATTTGTAGGGCTTAAAATTTGGGTAAATGTTTGTTGAGCATGATTTGAATAAATTGCTTGTTTGAGTATGCTTATAACATGTTTAAATTCATTTTGGTTGGACTAATTTGATGAAAAATGATTTGGAATTATTTTCCCCAAATTTTGCATCTTGGCCGAATATGTGACTAATATTGGGTATTTTGATTTTAAGCATGATTTGGTTAAATTGATTAATTGAGCATGTTTAAATGATCTTTAATTGAAGATTGATTTGATCAATTTCAACAAAATGTGATTGGATCAATTTTGCCCAAATTGGAAGTGTTGGCCGAATGTGTGATGTGTTTGGAAACTTGGAATTTTTTCATTTTAATTCATTGGATGAGTTATAATGATAAAGGATGATGTTAATTTAAGATTGAATTGGATTTAATTTAAATTGTACAAAAACCCTAAATTCCTTATGTTGGCCGAATCTATAATGCCCTAATGTCTTGGTTTGTTTTGGTTTTATGAACATTGGATGTGTATGAAATCAAATCGGATGGTGATTTGATGTCGATTGTAGGTTCGATTGGATCGAAACCAAATCGGACACAAAATCCCTTCCTTGGCCGAGAGCATTGAAGCATGTAAATGGATTTGATTTTTCATTATGTGTGTTTGACATGTGATAATGAATTGAATATGATTAATAAGACTAATTTGGTGTTTTTAAAATGTTGATTTAGTTGATTAATCATATAATGCACTTTTGGTAATTAAATTGTGAAAATTGGATTTTTGGATTTAATTAATTGGGCCTAATTTTGGAAATTAGAATTTAAAATTGTAATTGGGCCTATTGGGCTTGATTTATCAAGTTTGGTTTAGGCCAAGTGGATTGGATCCAATTGGGCCCAAAACCTTAACCATAAAGCCCAATTGCGGCTAATGAACCTTTATGTTCAATTGGGCCTAATGGGCCAAGATTGATTTATGGGCTTATTGGGGTAAATCCCGGATTGGACTTTGGTTATCGGTTTGACCCGAGTTGACCAAAAGTCCACGCCTTAAGAAATCAATCAAAAGCCCATTGGACTTTAATTGAATTGACGTTGGACGTTAATCGGTCTTTGAGACGCGTTACGATTAGATTTGGAATTTAAATCGTAAAAGGTTTATTAAATAAAAGTGTAATATTTAATTTGAATTGAATAGTGAATTAGTATTAAATACATGTTAAATTAGATTTAATGATGTAGTTTAATTTAATTCATGAATTCGTACTTTGAGTACTTATTCGCAAAAACGAGTTTGACTCGAACAAAATCAAATCGTTGTTTGAACATTGGATGATCACTTAATTATCAGATTAATTAATTTGATTAGATTGATTGATAACATGCTTATGTGTGTGAATACGTGGTTGTGTTGAATGAATAATGTATATCGGATGGATATTAGTCGGGTGGGCAATTTTAGAAATTGTTGTAATAAATTCGATTTATTAAATTGGACCTGCGTGTCCAGCCTTATCACCTTCTTTCTCTTTGTATTCTTCTTCACCTATTCCCCTCTATATATATGAGTTTCTTTAGAAGTGTAGTGTAACGGGTAGAAGTAGTACAAGTGCTAGCTTGAGTGAGAAAGGGAGAGATTTGATCTAGGATCAATGTGTTAAGTATCCATCCGCATATCATTATTATTTATTTTCATACTCGCTTTATTATGTATTTAGAATGCATGTTTAAGGGTGTATGATGATGAGACCTTAACAAAGATAATTAAATTGGTAGCCAATTTGCACGCGAAAAAACCCTCGTTAAATATCAAGCGTTTATTTTCCTTCCATTGAGTGATTCTTACTCAAGATCCGAGATTGGCAGGGGTTGTTGGCCAAAGTCAAGCCCTTGTCCTTCGAAGATGTGTTTTAATCACGAGGCTTTGTTCCATATCGGTGTCGTGTCCAAGTTGTGGTTTGTTGGCCAAAGTCAAGACCACTTCTTGTCCATTGACATTGATTACGAAGCTTCCATGTCAATGGGTCCGCGCTTGACTGGGATCACTAGGTTTGTTGTGCCAAAGCCAAGGCCTAGTTGATTCAGAGGAAAAAGGTTAGGGTATACATTCGATGTATAGGCATATATTAGATATATGTTTGGGACTTGGATGTCCACCTACTGGATCTAGGAGTTGGATGAGATCCAATTGATCTTCGAGATCTACCTAGTTAATTATCATACAATTTGTTGGCCAAAGTCAAGATTGTGTGATATTTAACGGGATCCTAGCCCACTAGGAAACACGGTTTCCCGAGTACTCGACAGAGGGTTAGAGAGGCTCGACGAAAAATAGTGGGAGGCAAGTATTGAATTTGCAACATTCGTTCGAATACTCGCTAAACACGCTCATTTTATTTTACTCGTCATATTTTAGTTGTGTTTTAAAGATATATATAGTTGGACTATATACAAACTCATTCAATATATAGTTGATTTTGTAATTGGATTATAGTAATCAATATAATTGAATTAAATGATAGTTGATTTTATAATGGGATTATAGTAATCAATATTAAAATTATAGTTGATTAAATAATTGGATTATTGTAATCATTATAATAAATAGTACCTTAATAATTTGATTAAATAGTTGGACTATTAAAATCAAGTAAAGAATTGAAAGGTGAATATTTAAAATATATAATCATTGGATTAAATGTTTTAAATGATTTAATTTTCTATTGGGAATTAATAATAGGTTAATTTATTTGATAAAATAACTTATTATTACTAAGCCCATAATTAAGCAAATAGTAGAGCATAAAGTCTTTGGAAGATTTATGTGATGATGACTTTAGTGCTTAATTAATATACTTATAATAAATCTATCTTTAGATTTAAAAGTATTAAAGTTGCAATTAATAATTCTTGGAGAATTAATTGACTATTCTAGTGGAGAAAAAGTCAAAGTTTGCAATTGGGCATGTTGCACAAGGTGCACATCATTTCGATATTCTAAAACCCAAGGCTTGGCCAAAGGTTTGTGAAATATTGAAAAGGTAATTGACATATCCCAAAGTGACTACCATTTGGATATGGAAGACACGAAGGAATTAAAGAAAGGGCGAGGCTCTAACTTTAAAATATTTGTCAAAGTTATGTTCACTAGTAGTATTAAAATTGGATTTTAAATACTTAGTGTGGTACATAAAATATGTATTGACGTTCAGAATCCGCTGTGAGCTGGATACTGGCTTCAAGCCGAGATTTCTCTGCGAATCGGAAACGGGACGAAAGTCGCTGTTTCGACCGTAGATACCTAAGTTTAGAAACTACCCTTTTGGGTATGTATTTAAATTAGGAACTGTCATAATGTAACTAGTTTATCTAGAGTCATTATCTCTATATCAGTGTTTAATCCATTGCGGATAAAACCTTTATATTCTAGAACACTAAAGTGTTTCAATATATAAAGATGATACTGAGATAAATACATTGGATGTAAATAACAGAATTTATATTTTGAATATAAATAAAATCTCAAACATATAAAATGACAAATAAATAGCTCAAATTGATTTGATCAATGGAGACTTATTTGTGGCATTGTTGTCTAGGACACAATTAAACAAGACTCGTATATCCACACTTTTATAGAGTGGGTACTAGGACTGATTTGACTATTCAAATAAGGTCTGCGAATCTAGTTTATTAGGTTAAAAACCTAAAATACTATTTACTTGGTAATAGTAAAAGGGCCACCGATCTGTTAGCCCTATTCATGGTGAAGTAAGTGGGCCCATATCTAGCTAGGCTAGATGTGAACATGAATATTTCGTGACCTTAACGGATGTGACATCACGTTGCGGTTATGTGTTTCTTTTGAAGAACACAGATCGGAAAACTTTAGAGTTTCGACACGAAGTAGACAAACAGATCGGCTATAGTATTATTCCGCCACGGTAAAACCGTAATGGAAAATACTTAAGCAGTAAGTTTCATATGTAAATGAAAGAGTACGGTATTCTTTCATATGAGGACTCCTCCCGAGACACGTCAGTTAGACGGTGTGTCCGAATCAAAAACCGAATTTTTGTTGGACATGATAAGGTTTATCACGAGTCGCTCTGAGCTACTGTTTCCTTCAACAGGATATGTATTAACAGTGCAAAACTTATTTAGAATAAGGTTCCATATAAATCTCTTTGACAGATATCATATAGGATATGAACAGGGAAGAAACGGGGTTTCTCATTCCTGATAATTTGGGTATGCCAGGCATAGCGTTTGGACGATACCAAACTAAGGACCCAAATTGGATAAAGTGCCAATATAGGTTATCTTAAGGGAAACCTTAAATATAGTACTTGTAAATCCCACATGAGAACAATATAATTGTTGCTCACCATGCGGTTTTCCTGAGAGGAATACAGATATGCAGTGGTCAGTGGGAGGATAGTGATACTCGATGAAAATCGGAGTAATTGATCTAGGCACGAAGTCCGTAATGGAACACAAACAGTTCATCTATGATGAAACTATACCATTAATCTTCAAATACACAAGAAACTAGTAGATCGGATAGAGTCAGAAAACAACCTAGGGTATGGGTTTCTGATCTAACCTCATAAAGATGTCAATCTTATGGTGGTGTACCATCCGACTACGTTATGAGGAAGTGATACAAGGTATCGACTCCCTGTTATGGCAAAGTGCCATGAGTCCGAAATGGATTCCATGTATAACAACTATGTTTGGATACTAGTTGTTGTACCACAAGGCGTTGTGCCTATGGTACATTAAACGTCTTCAAGGAAGACATACATGGAAGGCAACATACCAACGTGCAAACCTAAGGTTTTTGACGGAAAGGTATCGTTATCAACATTGTGTTAATAACGGTTCAACCTTTTACCTGTTGCCATAGTAAATCCATTTTGAAGATGCTTGTTGATAACTGTATATTTCATTTATGAAATTTGTCAGTTACAGAATCAAATCGCTTTCCTGAAAAGGAAACCTTTTGGAGGATATTTACAACATCCTGACGATTTTATATAACCGACAAACCAGGTTTGCGGGTTATTCGATCCATGTTTGGATTGATGCAAGCATAAGGTTCTTGGAACTGTCGTTTTGAAATAATCATAATGGTTTATGATTTGACTCAAAACGAAATAATTCTTGTGTATATAAGGAGGTTAGTGGGAGAGCGCACTGACAGTGTGAAATTCCCATAAAACAATTGGTGAAAGCTTGGTTTTCATAAATATTCTTTCATAGAAATTCTCCGTAGAATTCTGGGGAGTAACAACCTTTATTCAAGGAATAAAGATCTACTGGAATAGATTTGGAGAGTTGTTAACACTCTCTGAGAAATTGTACATTTAAAATGTACTTGTATTGGTGTCTCATATGCTTTGAGCATATGGAGTCACAATCGGGTCAATCCTAGTGATAGTCACTGGATTGAAGTTAAGAACATCTGTTAGTATCTCTGAGAACTAAAGATGTTATCTTAAACTATGGAGAAGGAGAACTTGAAGTGACTGGGATCACCACTGCAAGTTTCCAAACGATTAAATACTACGGTACTATAAAGTTTGAATAACAGGGACAGTGAGCTGGAAATCTTCCAAGCAAGATAACTGTTGCCGAATAAACAACAAATGCGGATCATTGCTGCAGCTGAGGCAGCAATAGAAGACCATCTGGGTCGAAAATAAATCTAATAGATTAGATAAAGTTCTGTTAGCAGCTGAGCTAGGCGTCAGCATAGGCTAAGGAATTAAAGGTCTCATCGACGATCCAGATATATACTTCTGTATCATCTGATTCGTTCGGATCATACATCGTGGCGATGTGATGATCGTGTAAATCGCGTCAGACGATAATTAAGCAAATCCGCTGACGAAAACCTTTCCTCAGCAATTTGAGCGAATTGTACATAGTTCGAGTGTAGGACACTTGAGTGACTCGCTACGTGCCAAGTGGGAGATTGTTGGATAATATGACCCATAGCGTCACTATTTGCACAGATCATTGTGTTGTTGTAGCAAATTAACTATGTAATAAGGAAATTGCACTCTCATCGTTTGTGATTAGATCACCATAGATATATAAATGAAGAGAGGTCCCTATGATTAGTTCCTGGATTGAGATGATATGAGACAGTATCAGTCCACGAAGGATTAATCATTAAATATCCCTAGCCGTAGTATTATCGAGACTGGACATCGATAATGCGGAATAGGCTAGTATTGCACTTGTGCGCGTTGTGAGGGCACAACGGCATAGTTCTCATATATATAAGTATTGGATACTTGTGCAAGTGCGATAGGAGGTCGTGTTTCACGATGGTAACGGGAAACAGCTTCGCTCTGGATAGACCCTTCGGAATCCCATTGGTATTATGACTAGGTGTCTATGGGAGGCCGAAATCAAGGTAGGTGTGTATAGTCTTAACCTGAGACTTGCATCGCTAATACTTACGACAATCGGTAAACTTTGGTTTTGGTGGTGGGGGATCTTAACTGGTTCTGTGTTCACCTCTTCTGGGTTTATCAGAGAATCGTAGTGTATTGATGTGATGTCAAGACGGAAGTGTCACTCCAGTCGTAATGGAGATGATGTCACGCAGGATACGGTATTAGTGCTCTTAAAGTGATGCGCATCCAATCGTGATATTATGGCCAGGTCATGAATATCCGATTATAGAGACTAGTTACCAGACATCCGATATGTGTTTCGGACGGGGCAGACACTTATCCAGCCCCAGCCCTAGCACGTGATTATCCGATACTGGGCCGATATGCACAATACAATTAGTATACTACGCTTGATACAGATCTAGATATTCTTTGATGAATATGTCCGGAGAACTTGGGAAGACTTGGTGCTTTGCTAGGAGTCGACCTTGTCTCGTAAATCGGTAGAGAACGTAGTACTTGGTACGTACGTGATTCGGACACTCCGACAACCGTATTTACTGCCAGATTATCCGGGGATCTCATGGGTCGCTTCCCGATAATCCACCGATGACGCACAACTCGCACTCTTGAATAATCTGGGATTATAAAGAAGAGAGAGAGAAAATTAATCTAGGATTAATAACGGAGATATTTTATCCGGGATAAAATGTCGTCTAAAGAGAGAGAACGATTAATTCGGAATTAATCGATGTATTAATATATTCGATATATTAGACGAAATTAGATTTCGACGCGGAATTAAAATTAGATTTTAATTCGGGCAAACGAGTTAATTTAGAATTAATTCGTTAGCGACGTAAATAATAATTTCGGTAGCCGCAATTATTCGATTGAATTAACGTCGCGACGTAAGCTCGGTATTTCGGAAATATCGAACCCGAACGCGTGAGTGCACGTGGGCCCACTTTCATTTGGAAACGTGTGGGGCCCACATGACACATGTCATTCTAATGCTTTGCATGTAGATAGTGTACAATGCACTCAATGTTATTGCATGTAGATAGTGTACATTGCACTCAATATCAATGCATGGAAATTGAGTGTTTGACACTCTAAGCCATTGCATTTTTGTGTCATAATTTTATTATTAATTTAATGAAATTATGGCATAAATATAAATTGATTTTTGGTAAATCATTTTAATAACAACACAAAACTTTTCTCTCTCAATTTCTCTCTTCTCCTCACGCCAAACACAAAGTGTGGACTGTTTTCTTGACTGGTTTGGGCGTGACATAGGGAAGCAAGAGTTGGGTTTTCATGGTGAAAACCGCAAGTGCTAGCACACTACGAGTCTTGCGAAGGTGGTAGGGAGGTTCACCCATGAGGGGGGACTCATCCGACGGAGTTTGGAGCTTCGTTTTGAGACCCGAAACTGCCAAGACAGTGAGCATGGACTGCTGCAGTGGGCTTACAAAGGCAGTACGTTTTTGGGCATGATTCATCTTCAAATCGACATAACCGATCAATGTAAGTATTCCGCTATCTTCGTTGATGTATTCACGCATTATTCATGTCTTGATTTGATCTTGGGACCTTAGAATAAACCAATAGGGAAGAGGGACGACTTGTCAAAAGACCACAGCAGCCACCAAGAGTACTGGCAGAAGACCTAGCCCAACGGGATAGGAAACCCAATCATGCATGCATGCATACACGTAACATATTGCATCCTTTTGTGTTTGTTTGTTTTGTAAAACAGGTTTCAAAAGAAAAAAGAAAGCGTCAAAAGAAAAACAAATAGGAACATCGACAGTACTGTATCAGTCTGGTGGCTGCGAGGCCCATACATCAGTATCAGTCTTGGGGCGAGGCCCCCGTATCAGTATCAGTCTTGGGGCGAGGCCCATATCAGTAGTATCAGTCTGGGGCGAGGCCCATATCAGTAGTATCAGTCTTGGGACGAGGCCGTATCAGTATCAGTCTGGGGCGAGGCCCATATCAGCAGTATCAGTCTGGGCGAGGCCCATATCAGCAGTATCAGTCTTGGGGCGAGGCCCATATCAGTATCAGTCTGGGGCGAGGCCCATATCAACTGTATCAGTCTGTGGGGCGAGGCCCATATCAATATCAGTTTAGGGCGAAGCCCACATCATTCTGCGGCCGAGGCCACATCAGCTGAATTTTGGAATGGATCCAGGGAATGATCCCAGGGTCGAGGCCCACATACATCAGATCAGTTCTGCTGGCCGAGAAGGCACTCCGAGAATGGAGATATAGTCCGGGAATGGACAGCTCGGGAAATGAGCACGCCGAGGATGGCACTCCGAGAATGGAGAATAGTCCGGGAATGGGCAGTTCAAGAATGAACAAGCCGAGAATGGCACTCCGAGAATGGAGATATAGTCGGGAGAATGGGCAGTTCAGAGATGAACAAGTCGGAAATGACACTCCGAGAATGGAGATATGGTCCGGGAATGGACAGTTCAAGAATGAACAAGCCGGGAATGGCACTCCAAGAATGGAAGCACGGTTCGGGAATGAACCCCCTTACAGTAACGGTTCGGGAATGAACCACCTCACGATAACAGTTCATGAATGAACAACTTACAGTAACAGTTCGGGAACTAAAGCTCAAGGGGAAGAAAGCCTCATGTCAGTATAGTTTGAGAACAAAGCTCAAGGGGAAGAAAGCCTCATGTCAGTATAGTTTGAGAACAAAGCTCAAGGAGAAGAAAGCCTCATGTCAGTATAGTTTGAGAACAAAGCTCAAGAGGAAGAAAGCCTCATATCAGTATAAATTTGAGAACAAAGCTCAAGGGGAAGAAAGCCTCATATCAGTATAGTTTGAGAACAAAGCTCAAGGGGAAGAAAGCCTCATGTCAGTATAATTTGAGAACAAAGCTCAAGGGGAAGAAAGCCTCATGCCAGTTCAGTTCGGGAATAAAGCCTACACTCAGTGCAGTTCAGGAAGAAAGCCTACATTCAGTTCAGTTCAGGAAGAAGGCCTACATTCAATACAGTTCAAGAACAAAGCCACACAGTCAGCTCAGATCAGAGAACAAAGCTCGGGAGGATAAAGCCTATGTCAGTATAGTTTGAGAACAAAGCTCAAGGGGAGAAAGCCTCATGTCAACACAGTTCGGGAACAAAGCTCGGGAGGAATAAAGCCTCATCTCAACAGTTCGGAAACAAAGCTCGGAGGAATAAAGCCTCATCTCAACACAGTTCGGGAACAAAGCTCGGAGGAATAAAGCCTTATTCAACAATTCGGAAATTAAAGCCGAGGAATAAAGCCTCATCTACACAGTTCGGGAATAAGCCCACACTCAGTGCGGTTCGGGAATAAAGCCCACATTCAATACAATTCAGGAAGAAAGCCTACATCCAGTAAACTCGGGAATAAAGCCCACATTCAGTACAATTCAGGAAGAAAGCCTGCATTCACCTCAGTACGGAAATAAAGCCTCATCTCAACACAGTTCGAGAACAAAGCTCGGAGGAATAAAGCCTCATCTCAACAGTTTGAGAACAAAGCTCAAGAGGAAGAAAGCCTCATATCAGTATAAGTTGAGAACAAAGCTCAAGGGGAAGAAAGCCTCATTGTCAGTAAGTTTGAGAACAAAGCTCAAGAGGAAGAAAGCCTCATATCAGTATAAGTTTGAGAACAAGCTCAAGGGGAAGAAAGAAAGCCTTATGTCAGTACAGTTCGGGAAATAAAGCTCGGGAGGAATAAAGCCTCATCTAACACAGTTCGAGAACAAAGCTCGGAGGAATAAAGCCTCATCTCAACAGTTCGGGATATAAAGCTCGGAGAGGATAAAGCCTCATCTCAACAGTTCGGGAAAATGCTCGGGAGGAATAAAGCCCCATCTCAACACAGTTCGAGAATGAACAGGCCGGGGGGAATGGCAATCCAAGAACGGAGCAGAGTTCAAGAATGAACAAGCGGGGAATGGCACTCCAAGAATGAAGCACGGTTCGGGAATGGACCAGCTTACAGTAACAGTTCGGGAATGGACACCTTACGGTAACGGTTCGGGAATGGACCACATCACAACACGGTTCGGGAATGAACCAGGGGTCGCAGCACCTCACACCCAAATCAACTCAACACATGGTAAGTCAAGTGGCAGCTGGCGAGCCAGGTAAGTAGAATGCATTGCATAACTTTGATAGGATTGTCACTGTTGCACATTACACAAGTCCCATCAAAGTGGGGCGACTGTAGGCACTGTATTTTTACACATAAGTCCCTATGATGAGTCTCATTTTGGAGACACTACCTTTTAAGTCACGGAGGTCACGGAAAAACAGACATCGGAAGGGAAATTCAGAATAAACAAGGTTCACTGTTTTCGTTGGTGCTGCGTTCGTTACTTCGTTCGAACGTCAGGCAGATTGCGGACGTTCGTGCCACGTTCGAGTAAGCGTTCGAACGGTGTCGGTAATTCTGGTTTTGCTGCTAGCCTCACATTAAGCCCAATTCGCCCAAACCTTGGCCCACACGCCCAAGCCCACTTAAAAACACATTTAACACATGGTGAAATCAAAACAAATCTAAAAATCACATACCAAATTAAATAAAATACTTACACAAATTAAAGAAATTGCATGCCTAATTAAAATCAACCAACAAACTAAATGCCTAATCTAAACCAATCAAATATAATCATACCAAGTTAAAATCAATCAACCAATATATTATTCCAAACTTAAAATATTGTATGCCTAATCAACATAAACTAAATATTCAACCTTCCCTATCTAGCAAGATTTGTCCCCCCCCCCCCCTCATCTTTGACTTCCCTTATCCAAGCCAATCAAATCCTTTCCTTGTCAAGCCTAACCCTTTGCCTATAAAAAGAACCCTTCACCAATTCTCAACCCTAGCTAGCTCATTCATATAAAAAAGCCAGCTAGCTCATAGACACAACTCTCCCTCACTCTCAATAACAAAAAGATCACAAACCAAAGAACCCCCATCGCCTTGACCAAAAACACATCCCGAACAGCCCCCTCACCTCACCGAAAACACATCCCAAGCAGCCCTAAACACACACATAAAACAGCCCCCGAACCACACCATAACACCACCGAAAATAACACCCAAAACAGTAGCCAAAACATCCCAAAAACAGTAACTAAAATACAGCAGCAAAACAGTAGTAGCGGCGGCAAATCGGAGTCAAAACAGCAGTAAAAGACGGAGGACGATGATCCAAAATAGTAAGACAATGAACGAGAGCAGTGAACCAGTGAACCGGAAGAGTTGCGGAGCTTTACCCCTTCCGATCTTCGTGAAACGCGAGTCCGAGAGACGACTTAAAAGGTTAGACCTGAGGGCACTTTTTCATTAGTTTATATTCGTTTCTTTTATTATTGAATTGTATTCACATGAGAGTCGTTTATGGATGCGTGTTGTGGGTATTAGATGAATGAAGAGTGTTGTCTCTTGTGGTATATAGGATGGAAACCCATACGTAAATTCCGTAGCCGAATCCGAATGGACGGTAGTGCGGTCTGTACTTGGGACACAACTCCACGTACCACTTGAGTAAACGGCACCTTCTCTTGTTTTGTGTTGCTTTGGTTTATTTAATTCTTGTCATTTAAATTCTGCATGTTGTTTATTCCGTATGATACGATCGAGTGCATGGGCTTAGTAAGTGCGATGAAAGGTTCCCTAATTGGAGGGTTAAAATCCTTCACCACGATGCTCTGCCGCACCGATTGATGTGTGTTCGGTTGAATGCGAAATACGTTCAATCGGACATACTTAGTTTGATATGATTGTCTTTATTTTCGTATGCATGATTCAACCGAGTGCATGGGCTTAGTAAGTGCAATGTGAGATCCCCTATGGGGAGGGGCTAAAGCCCTTTACCACGAGGCTTTGCCGCGCCGGTTGTGATGTGTGTTCGGTGGATACAAGATACGTTCAATCGGGCACACTATGTTTAGTATTATTGCTTTTCATTCTATGTATGCATGATTCAGTCGAGCGCATGGGCTTAGTACGTTGGTCTAAAGGTCCTCTCTTTGAGAGATCAATAGCCCCAAAAGGCCACCTTTACGGCAGTACTTCGCCGCGCCCCTTTATTTTGTCGTTTATGTATTGCGTCCCATTTCATGCATCAGATCTGTTCCCGTTCGAACGCGTTTAGGAACGCAATTCGAACGCGCATGTATTTTGCCTTGTCATGCATTAGGTCTTATTTCTGTTCGAACGCGTTCACGAACGCCATACGAACGTGAGCATTCTGTTCTTTCCGTTCGAACGCGTTCACAAACGCCACAACGAACGAGAGCATTCTGTTTCATTCCGTTCGAACGCATTATCAAACGCCATACGAACACGAACCTTCTGTTTACCGTTCGAACGCGTTTACGAATGCTTACACGAACACACACACACTTTCTTAGTTTCATAATGTATCAGGTCTGGTTCCGTTCGAATGCGTTCTCAGACGCTACACGAACGCGAACCTTTGTTTACCGTTCGAACGCGTTTACGAACGCTACACGAACGCGCACACACTGAACTGAGTCTGTCTTATCATATTCATGCATAATTGCCTCTTGTTGATCTTTCTTGTGTTATATAGCCAACCGTATTATTTGTATTCCTGCATTTATCTATTCCATGTGTTCTTGGGATTGTATTCAAGCATGATTAGGCTGTTAGCAGGTTATTTGGTTAATAGGTTCATGAGATAATACTCAAGCATGATTAGGTTGTTCTTAGTTTTCCATATCATAGGATTGAAATATGTTCATGAGATTGCCATGTGATGTTGCATGTTGTGATGAACTTGTTGATGTATGTACATGAATCTAGAAGCATGATATTTTTGGAAATAAATGTTACTTAAGCTTAATTAAATTATTACATAAATCCTTTCATTACAAGTGACATGAGTAAGGGACCATTCCGAACCAACGGTTTGAGGTCTTCCTTGCGAGGGGTGAGTGCGGCCTTAAATCTTTGTCCCGGTTCACACCGGGTGGCGACTCCATATTATTTAGTATTTCCCAACTAGTGCCGCGAGCCTAGGAACGGCGTCGCCCAGGTCCTGTGTGTCCCACACTTATACATCTCACAAGTGAACAATGTAATTGTTGCTCACCATGCGGTTTTCCCAAGAGGAATACCGATATGCAGTGGTAAGTGGGAGGATAGTAAAACTCGATGAAAATCGGAGTAATACTATTATAGGCACCAATTCCTAATGGAACACAAATAGTTCATCATGGATGAAACTATACCATAATCTTCGAATACACAAGAACCACGTATGTCGGAGAGATTCAGAAAACAACCTGGGGTATGGGTTTCTGATCTCACCTCATAAAGATGTTAATCTTTTGAGGTATACCAACTGACTACGTATGAGGAAGTGATACAAGGTATCGACTCCCTAATAATGACAAAGTGTCATGAATCTGAAATTGATTCCATGTATATCAACAAGTTTGGATACTAGTTGAAGTACCGCAAGGCATTGTGCCTATTGGTACTATATAAGTCTTCAAGGAAGACATACATGGATGGCAACATACCAACGTATAAAGCTAGGCTTTTAGCGGAAATGTATCGTTATCAACATTGCGTTGATTACGATTCAACATTTTACTTGTTGCCACGGTGAATCCATTTGGATAATGCTTGCTAAAGCTGCGTGTTTCATTTATGAAATATGTCAGCTTAACGGGAAAATCACTTTCCTGAAAAGGAAACCTTTCGGAGGATGTTTACAACATCCTGTCGGTTTTTTCGTACCAAAACTAGCAAACAAGGTTTGCGGGTTGTTCGATCCATGTTTGGATTGAAGCAAGCATTAGGTTCCTGGAATTATCGTTTTGATGTAATTATAATGGTTTATGATTTAATTCAAAACGAAAATGATTCTTGTGTATATAAGAGGGTTAGTGGGAGCGCACTGACAGTGGATGTCCTATAAAATAATGATAATATATGGTCATTTTTGAAATGATATTCCCAAAATAACTATCGTGAAAGCTGGCTTTCGGAAAAAAAAATTCTCTGTGGAATTCTTGGGAGAAACAACCTTTATTCTAGGAATAAAGATCTTCTGGGAAAGATTTAAAGTTGTTAATACTCTCCGAGAACTCGTACATTGAAAAATGTACGTGACCTGGTGTCTCATACGCTTTGAGCATATGGATTCACAAACAGGCCAATCCAAGTGATAGTCACTGGTTTGATGTTAAGAACATCCGTTAGTATCTTAGAGAACTAAGGATGCTGTATTAAACTATGTAGAAGGAGAACTTGAAGTGACAGGGATCACTACTGCAAGTTTCCTAAACTGATAAAACGACTATAAGTCGCAACAAATGTACTATACAGTTTGAATAACGGTACAGTGAGCTGGAAATCTTCCAAGCAAGATACTGTTACCGAATAAACAACAAATGCGGGTTATTGCTGCAGCTGAGGCAGCAATAGAAGCTTTCTGGGTCGATACAAAATCTAATTAGATTAGATATAGTTCTGTTAGCAGCTGAGCTAGGCTGCAGCACATGCTAAAGAATTAATGGTCTCATCAACGATCCAGATACATAATTTGGCTATTCATCTGATTCGTTTGGATCATACATCGTGGCGATATGATGATCGTATAAATCGCATCAGACGATAATCATGCAAATCCGCTGACGAAAGCTTTTCTCAGCAATTTGAGCCAACCGTACATAGTTCGGGTGTCAGACACTCGAGTGACTGGCTATAGGCCAAGTGGGAGATTGTTGGACAATTATGACCCACAGTGTCACTATTTGTACAGATCATAGTGTTGTTGTACAAATTAACTATGTGACAAAAGAGATTGCACTCTTATCATTGTGATTAGATCACCAAGATGTATAAATGATAGGAGGCCTTATGATTTGTTCCTGGATTGAGAAGTATATGAGACAGTATCAGTCCATGAAGGATAAATCATTAAAGATCCCTAGTCAGAGTATTATCGAGCGAGTGGACATCGATAAATACGTAAAAGACTAGTATTACACTTGTGCGCGTTGTGAGGGCACAACATCATAGTTCTCATATATTTGGGTTAGGATACTCATGCAAGTGTAATAGGAGGTGTGTTTACCGATGGTACGGGAAACAGCTTCGCTCTGGAAAGACCCTCTCGGAATTCCATTGGTAGTATGATTATGTGTCTATGGAGTCCGAAATCAGGGTAGGTGTATTTGGTCTTAACCTGGAGCCTTTGCACCGCTAATGCTTGCGACAATCAATATACTTTGGTTATGGTGTCTAGGGCTTTAACCGGTTTCTGTGTACGCCTCTTCTGGGTATATCAAGATGTTGGATAATAGACCCATAGCGTCACTATTTGTACAGATCACGGTGTTGTTGTACAAATTAACTATGTGACAAGGAAATTGCACTCTCATCATTTTGTGATTAGATCACCATAGATAATAAATGAAGAGAGGTCCCTATGATTAGTTCTTGGACTGAGAATGATATGAGACAGTATCAGTCCCCGAAGGATTAATCATTAAATATCCCTAGTCGGAGTATTATCGAGACTGGACATCGATTTAATGCAAATAGGCTAGTATTGCACTTGTGTGCGTTGTGAGGGCACAACGACATAGTTCTCATATATATAAGTATTGGATACTTATGCAAGTACGATAGGAGGTTGTGTTTCACCGATGGTACGGGAACAGCTTCGCTCTGGATAGACCCCTCGGAATCCCATTGGTATTATGACTATGTGTCTATGGAGGCCGAAATCAGGTAGGTGTGTATAGTCAACCTGAGACTTACATCGCTAATACTTACGATAATCGATAGACTTGGTCTTGGTGGTACAGGGCTTTAACCGGTTCTGCGTACACCACTTCTGGGTTTATCAGAGAGTCGTAGTGTATTGGTGTGATGTCAAGACGGAAGTATCACTTCAGTCACAGTGGAGATGATGTCATGCAAGATACGGTATTAGTGCTCTTAAGTGTTGCGCAACCATCGGGATGTTATGACTAGGTCATGCATATCCGATTATAGAGGACTAGTTACCAGACATCCGACATGTGCTTCGGACGGGGCAGACACTTATCCAGCCCAGCCCTAGCACGGACTATCCGATACTGGGCCGATATACACAATACTACGGTATACTCCGCTTGATACAGATCTATATATTCCTGTAAGAATATTTCTGGAGAATTGGGTAGGCATGGCGCTTTGCTAGAGGCCAACCTTGTCTTGTAAATCGGTATAAACGTAGTACGAGGTACTTATGTGTTCGGATAGTCCGACGACCGTATTTACTGCCAACATATCCGGAGATCTCATGGGTCACTTCCTGAAGATTCACCGATGACGTATGACTCGCCACTTTAATTAATCTGGGATTAATTCGATGAGAGAGAAAATTAATCTAGGATTAATTACGGAGATATTTTATCTCGGATAAAATATCGTTAAAGAGAGAACGATTAATTTGGAATTAATCGATATAATATTAATATATTCGATATATTATAACGAAATTAGATTTCGACGCGGATTGAAATTGGATTTAATTCGGGCGAACGAATTAATTTAGAATTAATTCGTTAGCGACGTGAATAGTGAATTCGCTAGGAGTAATCATTTAATTACGACGCAACGGAAAATTCGTTAATTTGGATTAGCGAACCCGAGCCCGGGATTGTTTGCGAGCGCATTCGCATTTCGAATTCGAGTGCGGCACGCAAGTCAAATCAAGCGTCAAAATCGTAAGTCACATCAAGCGTCAAATCACATGTCACTTTGAGTGATGTGACATTTGAGTGATTGATGTGATTTGATTTGAGGTGATAGACAAGCATTTAATGCTTTGCTTTTTGAAATAGAAAAAGTAAATGGTTTATTAAATATTTTTGGAAATTATATAAACCTTTTACAATTTTTATTTTCTAAATTCATTCTCTATCTCCCATTTACGGTTTCACATTTTTGGAGCCAAAAAGCCTCTCTCATTTCTCTCGGTCTTGGACCGATTTCTTCACATTTTTTCTGGTTTTCACCGAATTAAATGGAGAAGCAAAGATCTTGTTGTAAGATCTATGTGCTAGCACACTCATGGAGGAATACAAAAGGTGATAGGGAAGTGAGTTTGTGAGCTTGGAAAGCTTTAAGCTTGGAGCTTCAATGGAGTCTTTCATGGCCGATTTTTAGGAGCATTCAAAACAGCCCCACCGTGCAGTCCACTGCAGTTCAAGAAGGCCCAAAAACCGAGCTTGAGGCAGAGAAGGAAGAAGAGCAAGAAGTGCGAATTTGGTTCATCTTTGTTGCATCTCTACCGATCAATGTGAGTTATTCCGCACCTCCTTTGGATACGTATTCAACTCGTTTATGCATGATTTATGATCCTTGGGACTTGATTGAAACTCAACAATGGTATCTTGAGCCATTTGTGCATAAAACGTTTTTAGGGTTCTTGAGCAAAATTTGGGGCTTTTTGATTAAGCATGATTTTGACAAATTGTTTGTTTAAGAATGTTTGTATATGAATAACTTAGAGTTATATGTAATCAATTTGAAGAAAAATTAATTGATTGATTTTCCCCAATTTGCTTATTGTTGGCCAAAACTTTAATTTGGGTAAACTTGATTTTGAGCATGTTTAATGAAATTGGATGATTTAGAATGCTTAAATGTTGTTTAATTGATGATTGATTAGATCCATTTGTTGAAAAAGTGTTTGGAACAATTTTTCCCCAATTTGCTTGGATGGCCGAATTTGGAGTTCCCTAACGTCTTGGATTTTTGATTTTTGGTTCATTGGATGACTTGGAAATCATTTAGGGATGTTGAATTTATGTTTGATTGGGTTCAATTGGATTGAATTTGATTTGGGCATAATTTCCCTCTTTGGCCGAGACACTTGAAGCATGAATTGGGTTTGATTTTGATTTAATTATGTTGGACATGATTAATTGATGATTAAGCATGATTAATTGGACAAATTAGTGTTTTGGAAACTTTGATTTGGGTAATTAATAATGCTATACACTTTAGGTAATTTAATTGGAAAAATTTGGAATTTTTGAAATTAAATTATTGGGCCTTAAAATTGGATTTGGGCTTTTAAAGTTGTTATTGGGTTTATTGGACTTTGTTGTACAAAGTTGGTTTAGGCCAAAATTGGTTGGATCCAATTAGGCCAAAACCGCTTCCAAAAGGCCCAAATGCGACTAATGAACCTTTAACGTTTAATTGGGCCTAATGGGCCTAAATTAATTTATGGGCTTATGGGGTAACTCCCGGATTGGACTTTGGTTGCGGTTTGACCCGAGTTGACCAAAGTCCACGCCTCAAGAAATTAATTAAAAGCCCATTGGACTTTAATTAAATTAATATTGGATATTAATCGGGCTTTGAGACCCGTAACGATTAAATTTGGAATTTAAGTCGTAAAGGTTTATTTTATAAAGTGTAATATTTAATTTGGAATTAAATAATGAATTAGAATTAAATACGTATTAAATTGGATTTAATTATGTAATTTAATTTTATTTGAGAAATCGTACTTTGAGTACGTGTTCGCAATACGAGTTTGACTCGAACAAAATCAAATCTTTGTTTGAACATTGGATGATCACTAATTATCAGATTAATTAATTTGATTAGATTGATTGATAACATGCTTGTATGAATACATGGTTGTGATGTTTGAATAATAATGTATATCAGATGGATATAGCTGGGTGGGGGGGCGATTTTAGAAATTGTTGTAATAAATTGATTTATTAATTGGACCTGCGAGTCCAGCCTTATCTCATATTCTTTGTATTCTCTTCTCACCTATTCCCCTCAATGTAAATGAGGTTTCTTTAGAAGTGTAGTGTAACGGGTAGAAGTAATACAAGTGCTAGCTTGGAAAGAGAAAATGAGAGATTTGATCTAGGATCAATGTGTAAAATATCCATCCGCATATCATTATTATTTTATCATATGCGCTTTATTATGTGTTTAGAATGCATGTTTAAGGGTGTATTGATGAGACCTTAACAAAGATAATAAATTGGTTGCCAATTTGCACGTGAAAAACCCTCGTTAAATATCAAGCGTTTATTTCCTTCCATTGAGTGATTCTTACTCAAGATCCGAGATTGGCAGGGTTGTTTGGCCAAAGTCAAGCCCTTGTCCGTCGAAGATGTGTTTTAATCACGAGGCTTGTTCCATATCGGTGTCGTGTCCAAGTTGTGGTTTGTTGGCCAAAGTCAATACCACTTCTTGTCCATTGACATTGATTACGAAGCTTCCATGTCAATGGGTCCGCGCTTGACTGGGATCACTAGGTTTGTTGTGCCAAAGCCAAGGCCTAGTTATTCAGAGGAAAAGGTTAGGGTATATATTCGATATATAGGCATATATATGATATATGTTTAGGACTTGGATGTCCACCTACTGGATCTAGGAGTTGGATGAGATCCAATTGTTTCTTCGAGATCTACCTAGTTAATTATCATACAATTTGTTGGCCAAGTCAAGATTGTGTGATATTTAACGGGATCCTAGCCCACTAGGAAACACGGTTTCCCCAAGTACTCGCTCGACAGAGGTTAGAGGCTCGCCGAAAATAGTGGGAGGCAAGAATTGAATTTGCAATATTCGTTCAATTACTCGCCCATACGCGCGCTCATTCAAATTATTTTCGTCGTAATATTAAATGTTAGTTGGACTAATATTTAAATTGTTGTTTTAATAAACAGTTGGACTGTATTATACTTGATTATATATAATTGGATTATATTAATTAATATATTTGAATTAATTAATTTCAGTTTACAGTTGATTTTATAATTGGATTATAGTAATCAATGTAATTGAGGTTAATTAATTTGAATTATATTTGATTATATAGTTGGACTATTATAATCATTATAATATATATAGTACTACTAATCGTTGATTAAATAGTTGGACTATTGTAATCAAGATAAAATTGAAAAGTTGGATATTTAAAATATAATCTGGGATTAAAATATTTTAAATGATTTAATTTTCAATTGGGAATAAATAATAGGTTACTTTATTTGATAAAATAACTTATTATACCTTAAGCCCAATTAAGCAAAATAAGTAGAGCATAAAACCTTTGGAAGATTTATGTGATGATGATTTTAGTGCTTAATTTAATATACTTGTCATAAATCTAATTTAGATTTAAGAAGTATTAAAATTGGCAATTTATAATTCTTGGAGAATTAATTGACTATTCTAGAGGAGATAAAGTCAAAGTTTGCAATTGGGCAGTAGCACGAGGTGCACATCGTTTCGATATTCTAAAAACCCAAGGCTTGGCCTAAGGTTCCTAAAATATTGAAAAGGATAATTGACATATCCCAAAGTGACTACCATTTGGATATGGCAGACACGAAGGAATTAAAGAAAGGGCAAGGCTCTTACTTTGAAAATGTTTATCTTAGTTATGTTCACAGCTAGTATTGAAATTAGATTTTAAATACTTAGTGTGGTACATAAATATATGTATGATGTTCCAAATCTGCTTTGAGCAGGATACTGACTTCAAGCTGAGATTGCTCTGCGAATCGGAAACGGGACGAAAGTCGCTGTTCGACCGTAGATACCTAAGTTTAGGAACTACCCTTTGGTATTTACTTAATTAGGAACTGTTATAATGTAACTAGTTTGACTAGAGACATTATCTCTATATCAGTGTTTAATCCATTGTGGATAAACCTTTATATTCTAAAACACTGTTTACTTGGTAATAATGTAAGTGCCACCGATCTGTTAGCCCTATTCATGTGAAGTAAGTGGGCCCATATCTAGCTAGGCTAGATTGTGAACATGAATATTTCGTGACCTTAACGGATTTGGCATCACGTTATGGTTATGTGTTTCTTTTGAAGAACACAGATCGTAAACTTTTAGAGTTTCGACACGAAATAGACAAACAGATCGGCTATAGTATTATACCGTCATGGTAAGACCGTAATGGAAAATACTTAAGCAATTATTTTCTTATATACTTGAAAAGTATAGTATTTTTTCAAATGAGGACTCCTCCCGGAACACGTTAAAGTGACGGTGTGTCCGAACGGATTAACCGAATCATGTTAGACATGATAAGGCAAATCATGAGTCGCTCTGAGCTACCATTTTCCTTCAACGGATAAGTTTTAACAGTGCAATAACTTATTTAGAATAAGGTTCCATATAAATCTGTTTGACATATGTCATATAGGATATGAACAGGGAAGAAACGAGGTTTCCATTCTTAGTAATTTGGGTATGCCAGGCATAACGTTTGGATGATACCAAACTGAAAGACCCAAATTGGAACAGTGCCTATATAGGTTATCCTAAGGGAAACCTTAAGTATAGTATTACTTGTAAATCTCACATGAGACAATGTGATTGTTGCTCACCATGCGGTTTTTTCCTGAGAGGAATACCGATATGCAGTGGTCAGTGGGAGGATAGTGATACTCAATGAAAATCAGAGTAATACTGTTCAAGGCACGAAGTTCTTATTGGAACACAAATAGTTTCATCTATGATGAATCTATACCATTAATCTTCAAATACACAAGAAACCGTGTAGATCAGAGAGAGTCAGAAAACAACCTGGGGTATGGGTTTCTGATCTCACCTCATAAAGATGTTAATCTTTTAAGGTACACCAACGTGATTACGTATGAGGTAGTGATACAAGGTATCGACTCCCTATTATGACAAAGTGTCATGAATCCGAAATGGATCCATGTATAACAACTATTTTGGATACTAGTTGTTTTGTACCACAAGGCATTGTGCCTATGGTACATTAAACGTCTTCAGGGAAGACATACATGGAAGGCAACATACCAACGTACAAAGCTGGGCTTTTGACGGAAATGTATCGTTATCAATATTGTGTTAATAACGGTTCAACCTTTTACCTGTTGCCATGGTAAATCCATTTTGAAGATGCTTGTTGATAACTGCATATTTCATTTATGAAATGTGTCAGTTGCAGGTCAAAATCGCTTTCCTGAAAAGGAAACCTTTTGGAGGATGCTTACAAACATCCTGACGATTTTGTATAACCGACAAACAAGGTTTGCGGGTTATTCGATCCATGTTTGGATTGAAACAAGCATAAGGTTCTTGGAACTGACTTTTTGAAATAATCATAATGGTTTATGATTTGACTCAAAACGAAATAATTATTGTGTATATAAGGAGGTTAGTGAGAGGGCACTGACAATGAAATTCCCATAAAGCAATCGGTGAAAGCTTGGCTTTTCATAAGAAATTCTCCGTAGAATTCTGGGGAGTAACAACCTTTATTCAGGAATAAAGATCTACTGGGATAGATTTGGAGTTGTTAACACTCTCTTGGAAATTGATTTAAAATGTACTTGATAGGGTGTCTCATACGCTTCGAGCATATGGAGTCACGATCAGGTCAATCCAAGTGATAGTCACTGGATTGAACATTAAAAACTGTTAGTATCTGAGAGAACTAAAGATGTTGTCTTAAACTATGGAGAAGACAACTTGAAGTGACTGGGATCACCGCTGCAAGTTTCCAAACAATTAATACTACGGTACTATAAAGTTTGAATAACGGGACAGTGAGCTGGAAATATTCCGAGCAAGATAACTGTTGCCGAATAAACAACAAATGCGGATTATTGCTGCAGCTGAGGCAGCAATAGAAGCCATTTGGATCGAAAATAAATCTAATTAGATTAGATATAGTTCTTTTAGCAGCTGAGGCTAGGCGTCAGCACAGGCTAAGGAATTAAAGGTCTCGTCGACGATCCAGATATATACTTCTATATCATCTGATTCTTCGGATCACACATCGTGGCGATGTGATGATCGTATAATCACGTCAGACGATTATCAAACAAATCCGCGCTGACGAAAACCTTTCCTCAGCAATTTGAGCGAACCGTACATAGTTCGGGTGTTAGACACTCGAGTGACCTGGCTATGTGCCAAGTGGGAGATTGTTTGGATAATATGACCCCATAGCGTCACTATTTGTACAGATCACGGTGGTTGTTGTACAAATTAACTATATGACAAGGAAATTGCACTCTCATCATTTGTGATTAGATCACCATAGATATATAAAATGAAGAGAGGTCCCTATGATTAGTTCCTGGACTGAGAATGATATGAGACAGTATCAGTCCCCCGGAGTATTAATCATTAAATATCCCTAGTCGGAGTATTATCGAGACTGGACATCGATAATGCAGAATAGGCTAGTATTGCACTTGTGTGCGTTGTGAGGGCACAACGGCATAGTTCTCATATATATAAGTATTGGATACTTATGCAAGTGCGATAGGAGGTTGTGTTTCACCGATGGTACGGAAACAGCTTCGCTCTGGATAGACCCCTCGGAATCCCATTGGATATTAACTATGTTCTATGGGAGGCCGAAATCAAGTAGGTGTGTATAGTCTTAACCTGAGACTTACATTCTAATACTTACGATAATCGATAGACTTTGGTCTTGGTGGTACAGGGCTTTTAACCGGTTCTGCGTACCCCACTTCTGGGTTTATCAGAGAGTCGTAGTGTATTGGGTGTGATTGTCAAGAAGGAACTATCACTTCAGTCATAGTGGAGATGATGTCACGCAGGATACGGTATTAGTGCTCTTAAATGTTGCGCAACCATCAGGATGTTATGACTAGGTCATGCATATCCGATTATAGAGACTAGTTACCAGACATCCGACATGTGCTTCGGACGGGGCAGACACTTATCCAGCCCCAGCCCTAGCACGTGACTATCCGATACTGGGGCCGATATACACAATACTACGGTATACTATGCTTGATACAGATCTATATATTCCTGTAAGAATATTTCTGGAGAATTGGGTAGGCATGGCGCTTTGCTAGAGGCCAACTTGTCTTGTAAATCGGTATAAACGTAGTACGAGGTACTTAGGTGGTGTTCGGATAGTCCGACGACCGTATTTTACTTCACACATATCCGGAGATCTCATGGGTTGCTTCCTGAAGATTCACCGATGACGTATGACTCGCACTTTAATATAATTAATCTGGGATTAATTCGATGAGAGAGAAAATTAATCTGGGATTAATTACGGAGATATTTTATCTCGGATAAAATATCGTTAAAGAGAGAGAATGATTAATTGGAATTAATCGATAAATTAATATATTCGATATATTATAACGAAATTAGATTTCGACGCGGAATTGAAATTGGATTTTAATTCGGGCGAACGAATTAATTTAGAATTAATTCGTTAGCGACGTGAATAGTGAATTCGCTAGGCGTAATCATTATTACGACGCAACGGAAAATTCGTTAATTTGGAATTAGCGAACCCGAGCCCGGGATTGTTTGCGAGCGCATTCGCATTTCGAATTCGAGTGCGGCACGCAAGTCAAATCAAGCGTCAAAATCGTAAGTCACATCAAGCGTCAAATCACATGTCACTTTGAGTGATGTGACATTTGAGTGATTGATGTGAATTGATTTGAGGTGATAGACAAGCATTTATGCTTTGCTTTTTGAAATAGAAAATAAATGGTTTATAAATATTTTTGGAAATTATATAAACCTTTTACAATTTTTTATTTTCTAATTCATTCTCTCTCTCCCATTACGGTTTCACATTTTTGGAGCCAAAAAGCCCTCCATCTTCTCTCTCGGTCTTGGACCGATATCTTCATCCTTTTTCTGGTTTTCACCGAATTAAATGGAGAAGCAAAGATCTTGTTGCAAGATCTATGTGCTAGCACACTCATGAGGAATACAAAGGTGATAGGGAAGTGAGTTTGTGAGCTTGGAAAGCTTGAAGCTTGGAGCTTCAATGGAGTCCTTTCATGGCCGATTTTTAGGAGCATCAAAACAGCCCCACCGTGCATTCCACTGCAGTTCAAGAAGGCCCAAACCGAGCTTGGAGGGAGGGCAGAAACATGAAGTGGCGAATTTGGTTCATCTTTTTTGCATCTCTAACCGATCAATGTGAGTTTTCCGCACCTCCTTTGATATGTATTCAACTCGTTTATGCATGATTTATGATCCTTGGGACTTGATTGAAACTCAACAATGGTATCTTGAGCCATTTGTGCATAAAACGTTTTAGGGTTCTTGAGCAAAATTTGGGGCTTTTTGATTTAAGCATGATTTTGACAAATTGTTTGTTTAAGAATGTTTGTATATGAATAACTTAGAGTTATATGTAATCAATTTGAAGAAAAATTAATTGGATTGATTTTCCCCAATTTGCTTATTGTTGGCCAAAACTTTAATTTGGTAAACTTGATTTTGAGCATGTTTAATGAAATTGGATGATTTAGAATGCTTAAATGTTGTTTAATTGATGATTGATTAGATCAATTTGATGAAAAAGTGTTTGGAACAATTTTTCCCCAATTTGCTTGGATGGCCGAATTTGGCAAGTTCCCTAATGTCTTGGATTTTTGATTTTTTTGGTTCATTGGATGACTTGGAAATCATTTAGGGATGTTGAATTTATGTTTGATTGGTTTCAATTGGATTGAATTTGATTTGGCATAATTTCCCTCTTTGGCCGAGACACTTGAAGCATGAAATTGGGTTTGATTTTGATTTAATTATGTTGGACATGATAATTGATGATAAGCATGATTAATTGGACAAATTTAGTGTTTTTGGCAGGGGTTGTTTGGCCAAAGTCAAGCCCTTGTCCATCGAAGATGTGTTTTAATCACGAGGCTTTGTTCCATATCGGTGTCGTTTCCAAGTTGTGGTTTGTTGGCCAAAGTCAAGACCACTTCTTGTCCATTGACATTGATTACGAAGCTTCCATGTCAATGGGTCCCCGCTTGACTGGGATCACTAGTTTGTTGTGCCAAAGCCAATGCCAGTTGATTCAGAGGAAAAAGGTTAGGGTAATATATTCGATATATAGGCATATATATGATATATGTTTAGGACTTGGATGTCCCCCTACTGGATCTAGGAGTTGGATGAGATCCAATTGATCTTCGAGATCTACCTAGTTAATTATCATACATTTGTTGGCCAAAGTCAAGATTGCGTGATTTTAACGGGATCCTAGCCCACTAGGAAACACGGTTTCCCGAGTACTCGACAGAGGGTTAGAGGCTCGCCGAAAAATAGTGGGAGGCAAGAATTGAATTTGCAATATTCGTTCAATTACTCTCGCCATAACGCGCTCATTCAAATTATTTCGTCGTAATATTAAATGTTAGTTGGACTAATATTTAAATTGTTTTTTTCATAAACAGTTGGACTGTATTATACTTGATTATATATAATTGGATTATTTAATCAATATATTTGAATTAATTAATTTCAGTTTACAGTTGATTTTATAATTGGATTATAGTATCAATGTAATTGAGGTTAATTAATTTGAATTATATTTGATTATAGTTGGACTATTATAATCATTATAAATATATAGTACCACTAATCGTTGATTAAATAGTTGGACTATTGGTAATCAAGATAAAATTGAAAAGTTGGATATTTAAAATATAATCGGGATTAAAAATATTTAAACGATTTAATTTTCAAATTGGGAATAAATAAAGGTTACTTTATTTGTAAAATAACTTATTATACCTTAAGCCCAAAATTAAGCAAAATAAGTAGAGCATAAAATCTTTGGAAGATTTATGTGATGATGACTTTAGTGCTTAATTTAATATACTTGTCATAAATCTAATTTTAGATTTAAGAAGTATTAAAATTGCAATTTATAATTCTTGGAGAATTAATTGACTATTCTAGAGGAGATAAAGTCAAAGTTTGCAATTGGGCATGTAGCACGAGGTGCACATCGTTTCGATATTCTAAAAACCCAAGGCTTGGCTAAGGTTCCTAAAATATTGAAAAGGATAATTGACATATCCCAAAGTGACTACCATTTGGATATGGCAGACACGAAGGAATTAAAGAAAGGGCAAGGCTCTTACTTTGAAAATGTTTATCTTAGTTATGTTCACAGCTAGTATTGAAATTAGATTTTAAATACTAGTGTGGTACATAAAATATATGTATTGATGTTCGAATCTGCTTTGAGCAGGATACTGACTTCAAGCTGAGATTGCTCTGCGCGATTCGGAAACGGGACGAAAGTCGCTGTTTCGACCGTAGATACCTAAGTTTAGGAACTACCCTTTGGGATGTACTTAAATTAGGAACTGTTATAATGTAACTAGTTTGACTAGAGACATTATCTCTATATCAGTGTTTAATCCATTGTGGATAAACCTTTATATTCTAGAACACTAAGTGTTTCATTATATAAAGATGATACTGAGATAACACATTAGATGTGAATACAGAATTTATATTTAATATAATTAAAATCTCAAACATATAAAATGACAAATAAATAGCTCAAATTGATTGATCAAATAGAGACTTATTTGTGGCATTGTTGTCTGGGACACAATTATACAAGACTCGTATATCCACACTTTTGAAGAGTGGATACTAGGATTGATTTGACTATTCAAATAAAGTCTACGAATCTAGTTTGTTAGGTAAATACCTAAAACACGTTTACTTGGTAATAGTGTAAGTGCCACTGATCTGTTAGCCATATTCATGGTGAAGTAAGTGGGCCCATATCTAGCTAGGCTAGATGTGGAACATGAATATTTCTTGACCTTAATGGATGTGGCATCACGTTATGGTTATGTGTTTTTTCTTTTTTGAAGAACAGATCGTAAACTTTTAGAGTTTCGACACGAAATAGACAAACAGATCGGCTATAGTATTATACCGTCACGGTAAGACCGTAATGGAAAATACTTAAGCAGTTAGTTTCTTATATACTTGAAAGAGTATAGTATTCTTTCAAATGAGGACTCCTCCCGAAACATGTCAAAGTGACGCTGTGTCCGAACGGATTAACCGAATCATGTTAGACATGATAAGGCTAATCATGAGTCGCTCTGAGCTACCATTTCCTTCAACGGATAAGTGTTAACAGTGCAATAACTTATTTAGAATAAGGTTCCATATAAATCTGTTTGACATATGTCATATAGGATATGAACGGAAGAAACGAGGAAGAAACGAGGTTTCCATTTAGTAATTTGGGTATGCCAGGCATAACGTTTGGATGATACCAAATTGAAAGACCAAATTGGAACAGTGCCTATATAGGTTATCCTAAGGGAAACCTTAAGTATAGTACTTGTAAATCTCACATGAGAACAATGTGATTGTTGCTCACCATGCGGTTTTTCTGAGAGGAATACCGATATGCAGTGGTCAGTGGGAGGATAGTGATACTCGATGAAAATCGGAGAGTAATACTGTTCAAGGCACGAAGTCCTTATTGGAACACAAATAGTTCATCTATGATGAATCTATTCATTAATCTTCAAATACACAAGAAACCGCGTAGATCATAGAGAGTCAGAAAACAACCTGGGGTATGGGTTTCTGATCTCACCTCATAAAGATGTTAATCTTTTAAGGTACACCAACTGATTACGTATGAGGTAGTGATACAAGGTATCGACTCCCTATTTGACAAAGTGTCATGAATCCGAAATGGATTCCATGTATAACAACTATTTTGGATACTAGTTGTTGTACCACAAGGCATTGTGCCTATGGTACATTAAACGTCTTCAGGGAAGACATACATGGAAGGCAACATACCAACGTACAAAGCTGGGCTTTTGACGGAAAGGTATCGTTATCAACATTGTGTTAATAACGGTTCAACCTTTTACCTGTTGCCATGGTAAATCCATTTTGAAGATGCTTATTGATAACTGCATATTTCATTTATGAAATGTGTCAGTTGCAGATCAAAATCGCTTTCCTGAAAAGGAAACCTTTTGGAGGATGCTTACAACATCCTGACGATTTTGTATAACCGACAAACAAGGTTTGCGGGTTATTCGATCCATGTTTGGATTGAAACAAGCATAAGGTTCTTGGAACTGACGTTTGAAATAATCATAATGGTTTATGATTTGACTCAAAACGAAATAATTCTTGTGTATATAAGGAGGTTAGTGAGAGGGCACTGACAATGAAATTCCCATAAAGCAATCGGTGAAAGCTTGGCTTTCATAAGAAATTCTCCGTAGAATTCTGGGGAGTAACAACCTTTATTCAAGGAATAAAGATCTACTGGGATAGAAGATTGGAGTTGTTAACACTCTCTGGGAAATTGTACATTTAAAATGTACTTGATAGGGTGTCTCATACGCTTCGAGCATATGGAGTCACGATCAGGTCAATCCAAGTGATAGTCAATGGATTGAACATTAAGAACATCTGTTAGTATCTGAGAGAACTAAAGATGTTGTCTTAAACTATGGAGAAGGACAACTTGAAGTGACTGGGATCACCGCTGCAAGTTTCCAAACAATTAAATACTACGGTACTATAAAGTTTGAATAATGGGACAATGAGCTGGAAATATTCCGAGCAAGATAACTGTTGCCGAATAAACAACAAATGCGGATTATTGCTGCAGCTGAGGCAGCAATAGAAGCCATTTGGATCGAAAATAAATCTAATTAGATTAGATATAGTTCTTTTAGCAGCTGAGCTAGGCGTCAGCACAGGCTAAGGAATTAAAGGTCTCGTCGACGATCCAGATATATACTTCTATATCATCTGATTCGTTCGGATCACATCGTGGCGATGTGATGATCGTATAAATCGCGTCAGACGATTATCAAACAAATCCGCTGACGAAAACCTTTCCTCAGCAATTTGAGCGAACCGTACATAGTTTGGGTGTTAGACACTCGAGTGACTGGCTATATGCCAAGTGGGAGATTGTTGGATAATATGACCCATAGCGTCACTATTTGTACAGATCACGGTGTTGTTGTACAAATTAACTATGTGACAAGGAAATTGCACTCTCATCATTTGTGATTAGATCACCATAGATATATAAATGAAGAGAAGGTCCCTATGATTAGTTCCTGGACTGAGAATGATATGAGACAGTATCAGTCCCCGAAGGATTAATCATTAAATATCCTAGTCGGAGTATTATCGAGACTGGACATCGATAATGCAGAATAGGCTAGTATTGCACTTGTGTGCGTTGTGAGGGCACAACGACATAGTTCTCATATATATAAGTATTGGATACTTATGCAAGTGCGATAGGAGGTTGTGTTTCACCGATGGTACGGGAAACAGCTTCGCTCTGGATAGACCCCTCGGAATCCCCTTGGTATTATGACTATGTGTCTATGGGAGGCCGAAATCAAGGTAGGTGTGTATAGTCTTAACCTGAGACTTACATCGCTAATACTTACGATAATCGATAGACTTTGGTCTTAGTGGTACAGGGCTTTAACCGGTTCTGCGTACACCACTTCTGGGTTTATCAGAGAGTCGTAGTGTATTGGGTGTGATGTCAAGACGGAACTATCACTTCAGTCATAGTGGAGATGATGTCACGCAGGATACGGTATTAGTGCTCTTAAGTGTTGCGCAACCATCGGGATGTTATGACTAGGTCATGCATATCCGATTATAGAGACTAGTTACCAAACATCCGACATGTGCTTCGAACGGGGCAGACACTTATCCAGCCCCAGCCCTAGCACGTGACTATCCGATACTGGGCCGATATACACAATACTACGGTATACTACGCTTGATACAGATCTATATATTCCTGTAAGAAATTTCTGGAGAATTGGGTAGGCATGGCGCTTTGCTAGAGGCCAACCTTGTCTTGTAAATCGGTATAAACGTAGTACGAGGTACTTACGTGTTCGGATAGTCCGACGACCGTATTTACTGCCAAATATCTGGAGATCTCATGGGTCGCTTCCTAAAGATTCACGATGACGTATGACTCGCACTTTAATTAATCTGGGATTAATTCGATGAGAGAGAAAATTAATCTAGGATTATTACGGAGATATTTTATCTCGGATAAAATATCGTTAAAGAGAGAGAACGATTAATTTGGAATTAATCGATAAATTAACATATTCGATATATTATAACGAAATTAGATTTCGACGCGGAATTGAAATTGGATTTTAATTCGGGCGAACGAATTAATTTAGAATTAATTCGTTAGCGACGTGAATAGTGAATTCGCTAGGCGTAATCATTTATTACGACGCAACGGAAAATTCGTTAATTTGGAATTAGCGAACCCGAGCCGGGATTGTTTGCGAGCGCATTCGCATTTCGAATTCGAGTGCGGCACGCAAGTCAAATCAAGCGTCAAAATCGCAAGTCACATCAAGCGTCAAATAACATGTCACTTTGAGTGATGTGACATTTGAATGATTGATGTGAATTGATTTGAGGTGATAGACAAGCATTTAATGCTTTGCTTTTTGAAATTGAAAAAGGTAATGGTTTATTAAATATTTTTGGAAATTATATAAACCTTTTACAATTTTTTATTTTCTAATTCATTCTCTCTCTCCCATTTACGGTTTCACATTTTTGGAGCCAAAAAGCCTCTTCATCTTCTCTCTCGGTCTTGGACCGATTTCTTCATCCTTTTTCTGGTTTTCACCGAATTAAATGGAGAAGCAAAGATCTTGTTGCAAGATCTATGTGCTAGCACACTCATGGAGGAATACAAAGGTGATAGGGAAGTGAGTTTGTGAGCTTGGAAAGCTTGAAGCTTGGAGCTTCAATGGAGTCTTTCATGGCCGATTTTTAGGAGCATCAAAACAGCCCCACCGTACAGTCCACTGCAGTTCAAGAAGGCCCAAAAAATAGCTTGGAGGAGAGGCAGAAACATGAAGTGCGAATTTGGTTCATCTTTGTTGCATCTCTACCAATCAATGTGAGTTATTCCGCACCTCCTTTGATATGTATTCAACTCATTTATGCATGATTTATGATCCTTGGGACTTGATTGAAACTCAACACAAGAATCATAGTGTGTTGGGTGTGATGTCAAGACGGAAGTATCACTCTAGTCATATGGAGATGATGATCGCGTAGGGATACAAAACTGGTTCTCTAAAAAGGTTGCAACCGTCGGGATAATATGACTTGGTCATGATTATCCGATATTAAAGAGACTAGTTGCTCGTAATCCGATATATACTTCGTACGGGGCAGACATTGTACCAGCCCCAGGCCTTGCATGTGATCATCCAATACTGGATCGAAATACGCAATACTATGTATACTACGCATGATATAGATCCTTATTCCTGTAAGGATATTTCTGGAGAATTGGGTAGGCATGGCGCTTTCCTAGAAGCCAACCTTGTCTTGTAAATCGGTACAGACGTAGTACTAGGTACTTACATGTTCGGATAGTCCGACGACCGAATTTACTGCCAACATATCCGGGGAACTCATGGGTCGCTTCCCGAAGATTCACCGATGACGTATGACTCGCACTTTTATTAATCTGGGATTAATTAGAAGAGAGAGAAAATTAAACTGGGATTAATTGCTGAGATATTTTATCTGGGATAAAATATCATTTAAAGAGAGATAACGATTAATTTGGAATTAATCGATTAAAATAATATATTCGATATATTATATGAAATTGGATTTCAACACGGAATTAAAATTAGATTTTAATTCGGGCAAACGAGTTATTTTAGAATTAATTCGTTAGCGATGTGAATAGTGATTTTGCTAGGCATAATCATATAATTACGTCGCAATGGAAAATTTGTTAATTTGGAATTAGCGAACCCGAGCCCGGGATTATTTGCGAGCGCATTCGCATTTTGAATTCGAGTGCGGCACGCAAGTCAAATCAAGCGTCAAATCGCTAGTCGCAACTAGCGTCACATCATTCGTCAATCAAGTGATAGATGTCTTTCACTTTGAGTGATTGACGCCAGTCACTATTCATTGATTGATGGATTGATGGAGTGATGTGTGTGGTTGGCAAGCATTTATGGATTGATTTTTGAAAATCAAAAAGTGATATATGTTATTTGATTTTTGGAAAATCAATTAGTCAACACACAAAACAACTCTCTCTTTCTTCTCCATCTCTCTCTCTCGCCCATTGTAGGCTGATTCTTCATTGGTTTCTACCCAGAAACCGTGAGCAAGGGAAACACAAGTGCGATGATTTTGCGGCAAAATCATCAAGAGCTAGCACTCCGAGAGACATGCGAAGGTGATAGGGAAGTCCACCTATGAGCTTGGAATCATTTGAAGAAGCTTGGAGCTTGATGGAGCTCACCCAAAATCGAATCCATAGAGGCCAAAAATAGCCAGTGCCGTGAGCAGTCCAGTGAGCAGAAAAGTTTATTGTTGCCTCACACGTCGCTCAACCGATCGATGTGAGTATTCCGCAACTCCTTCGTTGTATTCGCATATGTATTTCTTGCTTTGTATTTGATCCTCGGGACGTAGATACTCCAAAAATTTCTCCTCAAAATATTTCTCGTTCTCTGACACCTGTCACATTGAAGAACGAATAAGTAAGCATCTTTAAACAAGGTGGGCCAGAACAAACTTGATTGTAGGACTTTGGCTGCAATTTTATCTCCGCTGAAGTGTCCATCGTATGGTGATGAATGACAATGCTGCATGACACTATTGACCTCCTAATGTGGTACACAACATCTCAATAATTGATCAGCACAATGTTTGAATAGGTACGACTCATCCAAGACATAGTGCTTGATTTTTTTGAAAAATTTCTTTCGTTGCTGATATGTCCATTCCAACGGCCATTTCCCCGATACTATGTAGTTTACATAGTCAGCATACCATGGGATTTCCTACTGCTTGATGGAAAGTAACTGTTCATCTGGAAAAGTTTCTTTGATTGTCAGTTCATTGCCAGTTGTTTCTCCATTCTCGAGCCTCGATAAGTGATATGCCACTTGATTTTATGTCTCTTTCTTGTCTCGGATCTCCATGTCAAATTCTTATAGCAGAAGCACCCAAAGGATCAATCTGGCTTGGCATCTTTCTTCACGATCAGATATTTGATTGTTGAATGATCTGTGTAGACCACCACCTTGGGACCCAGCAGATAAGAGCGGAATTTATCAAAAGCAAACACAACTGCGAGCAATTCCTTTTTAGTTGTTGTGTAGTTGAGTTGTGCTTCATTCAAAGTTTTGCTGGAGTAGTAAATGGTGAGGAAAATGTTTGCTTTGCGTTGTCCCAAAACTGCACCTATAGCAAAATCACTAGCATCGCACATCACCTCAAATGGAAGCGTCCAGTCTTGTGCTACAATGATGGGGGCAAATACCAGCTTCTGTTTCAAGATCTCAAAAGCATGGTGGAATTCTTTGGTGAAGTTGAAAGGCACATCTTTCTCCAGCAGATTGCATAGAGGTTTAGAAATCTTGGAGAAGTCTTTGATAAATCTCTTGTAAAATCCTGCATGTCCGAGAAAACTGCGAATCCCTTTGACGGATAATGGTGGAGGTAATTTTTCTATTGTCTCGATCTTTGCTTTGTCTACCTCGATTCCCTTCTGTGAGATCCGATGTCCCAAGACAATGCCTTCCTGCACAATGAAGTGGCATCTCTCTCAGTTGAGTACCAGGTTGGTATCTTCGCATCTTTGTAACACTTTTTCCAGATTTTACAAGCAGTGGTTGAAAGAGTCTCCAAATACAGAAAAATCATCCATGAAAACCTCCATACTTTTTTCTAGCATGTTTGAAAAGATGGCCATCATGCAACGTTGAAATGTGGCAGGAGGATTACAGAGTCTAAATGGCATCATGCGAAAAGTAAAAGTACCATACGGGCATGTAAAAATGGTTTTCTCCTGATCTTCTAGGGCGATGGCAATCTGATTGTACCTCGAGTATCCGTCTAGAAAATAATAGAATTCATATCCCGCCAGTCTGTCTAGCATCTGGTCAATGAATGGCAGCGAGAAATGATCATTCCTTGTTGCTTTGTTCAACTTCCTGTAGTCCATGCATACTCTCCATCCAGTCACTGTTCTTGTTGGAATCAGCTCGTTCTTTTCATTGCTGACTATAGTCATTCCTCATTTCTTGGGTACACATTGCATATGACTAACCTAAGTGCTGTCAGAGATGGGGTAGATGATGCCGGCGTCCAACCATTTGATGATTTCTTTCTTTATGACTTCTTTCATGATTGGATTCAGTCTCCGTTGATGCTCTACTGTGACTTTGTACTCGTCGTTCTTCAGGATTTTTTGCATGCAAAATGATGGGCTAATGCCTCGAATGTCTGTAATAGTTTAGCCAATAGCTTTCTTGTGCTCGTGAAGCACTCTCAGCAACTTATCTTCCTGTACCCATGTTAGCGACGAAGAAATAATCACAGGTATACCTGAGATGGCTCGGAAGTGGCTTTAGTTGCAGCTGCGGTGGTTCTTCAATTGGGGGCTTAATTCGCTCCTTTTTCAGTAATTCCAAGCTTTCCATTTGTGGTGTCGATCTGAAGCGAGATGCTCCGTCAAGATAGTTGATACATTCCAGAATCTCATTATCTAGTTCGTTGTCAGTCATGTTGGCGATTGAAGCTTTAAGATTGTCGGTAGAAAGTTGCATTGCATCTGTGTTCTTAATGATACTATCTATTACATTAAGTCTGAAACATTCCTCCTCTTTTTCGCCTTTCGGGAATTTCATGGCTTTGAAAACATTGAATGTTACTTCTTGGTCCTGTACTCTCATGGTTAGTTCATTTTTTTGTACATCAATTATGGTTTGACCTGTAGCCAAGAATGGTCTCCCGAGAATGATGGGTACATCTTTGTCTTCCTCCATGTCAAGGACAATGAAATCTGCTGGGAAAATGAATTTGTCGGCTTTGACCAATACATCTTCCACTACACCTCTCGGAAATGTGAGCGATCTATTAGCAAGTTGCAGAGTAACTAAGGTGGGCTTTACTTTTCCAATGTGCAGTTTCCTGTAAATAGACAAAGGCATCAAGTTAATACTAGCACCTAAATCACACAAAGCCTTACCGAGGTAATGTTCTTCTTTGGTGCAAGAGATGGTGAAACTGCCAGGATCTTTCAACTTTTGGGGAAGCTCCATCTGAATGATGGCGTTGCATTCTTCTGTCAATGTTACTGTTTTCATAATCTTCGCTTTCGTGACAGAATATCTTTCATGAATTTGACATAGCTGGGCATTTGTTCCAACGCTTCTACAAATGGAATATTGATATGTCGCTTTTTGAAGATCTCCAGAAATCGAGCAAACTACTTGTCTAGTTTATTTTTCTAGAGACACTGTGGAAATGTGGATGTGGGGTAAATCTTCCTCGATCATTTTCTTTTGCCTCTTTTTCCCCATTTGTGGATCTGCTTCGCTGATTTCTTTTGAAATTTCCTCAGTAGATGCCTTGATTCCAACATCTTTGTTGATTTCAGTGCCGCTTTTCAAAGTGATGGCTTGACATTGCTCCTTCCCTCTATTCCTTGGATTTGGTTCTGTGTTGCTAGGAAGGGTACCTTGCGGTCTGTAACTCTGAGCATTAGCCTGTTGTCCCAATTGATTTTCCAGTGCCTTTATAGAAGCTGATTGGTTTTGAAACATATCATCATATGATTCTGCTTGATTTTGAACTACAACTGCTAAAGAGTCGTATTTTGCTTGCTTTTTCAACTAGGCCAGTACTTCTGCTATTCTTGGTTCTTTTTCATACTTCTGGCTTTTATTCTGCTGTTGGAATCCTGATGGTGGATTGTTCCATTGCCCTGCAGTGTTGCTCCATGCGAAATTGGGATGATTCCTCCAACCTAAGTTGTAGGTATTGGAATATGGATTGTTTCCCTGTCTGTTGAAATTGCTGACATAGTTCACAGTCTCATCATGTTGGTTGTAAGATTCTGCCTCTGGTGCTCCTCCATATGGTGAACTTATGGATCCAGCATTACCCTGCATGCTAAGAGTTTCCATAAATTAGCATATCAGATCCAGCTTGGCATTAATTACTGTGTTGGCTCCTATTTCATGGATTCCTGCTATTCATTGAATCATGCTTCTTTCTGTTGGCCAAAAATAATTATTGTTGGCCATTTCTTCAATTAAGACCCATGCCTGATCTTCTTTTATTATCATTAAAGCTCCTCCAGCAGCAGCATCAATTGTAGTTCTCATTAGTCCAGAAAGTCCATTGTAGAAGGTTTGGACTTGTAGCCACTTTGCATTTTCATGGTGAGGACATTTTTAGAGCAATTCCTTGTACTTTTCCCAAGCTTCGCAGAGGGATTCTGAGTCATATTTCACAAAGGATGTAATGTCGTTCCTCAGCTTTGTTTTTCTAGCTGGGGGAAAATATTTTGCAAGGAATTTAGTGGCAATAGTGTTCCAAGTTGTGATAGAACCTGCTGGTAGTGAATGTAGCCAAGCCTTAGCTCTGTCTTTCAAAGAATATGGGAACACACGCAGTTTCATTCTCATTTGTAATTGAATGTTCCGCAAACTTCTAGGAAGTTTCTTATGTGGGCATTAGTATCTTCAGTTGCACTCCTCCCGAACTGAACTGATTATTGTATCATGTGAATTCATGTTTTGATGTCACACGCATTTGCTGGCAAGGGAAGGAGTACAATACATGATATGAAGCCGTCAACCGCTGAAATTGTTCTGTCTCGAATGGGAATTGGTGGTGCAACCTCCAAAGGTTCAGGTTCTTGATTGTTCATGTTGATCAGTGCTTTTTGGCCTTCTTGTCTTTCCCTTCTCAACTTTCTGATAGTTCTTTCAATTTCTGGGTCAAGCGGACGGATTTCAAAGCTTTTGCTCATTCTCATGTAGTGTCCAAGAACCTGAAACACAAGAAAATAAAAATAATAAGTAAAAACAAATTAGACACAAGTAAAATATCTAACCCCAAAATTAATAGTAAAAGATAAATAAGTCCCCGACAACGGCGCCAAAAACTTGATTGGTGGTAAACACACACATAACGCAAGCGCACGTATCACTCAAGTAGTATAAAATGTATCGATCCCACGAGGAATTAATACATATGCTATCAATTTATGATGTTAAATGTCTACGAGTATCTAATTGATTTGATTGTTGTTTGGATGATGATTTTTATCTAAGACAAGTAAATAAAACTGTGCGAAAGTGAATTAAAGGAAAAATTAATATTATAAAACTATCTAGGGTTGTGAATCCTTCCAATATTTTTAAAGATGAATTGATTATCTCATGTTTGTGCAATATATCAGTTTATTAACCTGGAATACGAAAATATGTAAAAGCCCTTGTCGATGGTTAGATGCAAATACCCAAAGTAACCCAATTAATCATATGTCTATGTTAACTAAGTTATCTGAATTCATTAAGATTAAGTTCCAATTGGGGCTACCCCCGCTCGACAGGTATATGTCTATCATGGAAGGAAATCTACCTAAGGGACATCTACCATAAGGTGAGATCGTGAGCTATTAAGTCTAAGGCTAAAACCTAAAATCCCTTCGTCAAGTTCATTTTAAGTTTACCATATCAATCTTATTAGTGGCCAGTTAATAAGAAGCATTAAGATTAAGACTCAAAAAATAAACCATTATATTACCCAAGACATAAAATAACCAACTTATAAACCGGTGATATTGGAATTCATCACAACCCTAGATAAGGTATTTAGTTACAACACATATCTAGGATTATTAAAAAGTTAAATAAAGAAAATGACATAAAATAAACTTGGAAATTAAAAAAGGTAAAATAAAATAATAAAATAAAATGCTGGGGTTAGGGGATCCACTTTTATTACTTCTAATTTAGAAATCTCTCTTACTATAATATATAAATTTGCATGACATTACCAACCAACCATATAGGCGGTATCCTGATTTAGTCAGATTTTTAATTAATTCCAACCGACCATAAAGGCGGTATCCAATTAAGTCAGGTTAAAATAAATTTAATTAAGTCAAACCGACTATAAAGACGGTATCCCATTATGTCAGGTTTTAAGATAGTTTATATATTATAACTAAGGGAGATTAATCTAAATTATAATAATAAAAGCTTTACCTTAAACCCCAGCAGAAAGAAGATACCTACTCATACTTTAAAAAAAATAACGAAAAATTTATTGCGTAAAATAAAAATTAAATACAAGAAAGTTGTAAATAAACAAACAAGATACTATCTTCTTAGTATTCTTAAGGAAATCCCCATAAGAAAGTATGAATTTTTCAAATGAAATCGGCCTCAATTTATAGGCAAAATTTGGCTCTGCACAACGCGACGCGCGTCGATCTTGACACGTGGCACGCGGATTTGATGAGATGTTGACACGTGGCCTGCGACTGTCGACAGCTGAATTTTTAGCTCGGCATCGCAACGCTTGAAGGCTTGGTGTCGCGATGCTGACATCATACTGACGTAAGTGATGACGCGTGTCGACTGACTGAATTATTATGCTGACATCATGATGACGTGATGATGACATATGTTTTGATGTGGCGATGATGTGGCGATGACGAGTGTCGATAGCATAGTAACTGTGGTGTGTCGTGACACAGAAGGTGTGCGTGTCGCGATGCGTGAAATTCTATTTTTGCCCTTTTGTCTGTTTTTCACTATTTTGGCCCCGATTTGATTCCATTGAGTCCTGAAATCTTATTTATCTATAAAATACACAAAACACATCAAAATATTCCCATAACCCAAGAAACTATACAAATTATGAAGTAAAAAGAGGCGGTAAATATTGATATATTTTCCGCTTATTAATTATACCCTGTATTGTAAGCATGATGTCCCAATTTTCTCTTGCCATGATAACATTAATTCTTAAATATCACGTGGGAATTTTGTTACACTTCACGTTTAATGTTTCACTATGGTACTTTATACTACAGCTAATGGCCTTCGTTCCCCTGACTTTGAGTATACCTCGGGTTCTCCGCCTTTTATTATAATGTAGCCTCTTTAATGACCTTTCTAGTAAATGACATTGTATGCATTCGGTTAAATGCCAATGTTTCTCCATTACTCTTTGAATCTGCTATGTAAATTTCAGTATTGGTTATAAACCTCAATTATTGGAGAAATTATTGCATTACGAACTCCCTCGGAAGACTGCATCACCTAAAATAATATACGTGAGTCGTGTTCTACTATACATAACCTCTAACTATATTACCTTGCTCTTGGTTCCTCCTGCTTGTAAGAGTTGGCTTCTTTCCATCCTTGTCATTGATTCCGTCTAGTATTCCACCTACACTATCGTCACCAGTCAATTCACACATACACTATCATTGTTTCCTTCACATCATCTCATTACCTTCGAGACTAACATATTCATTCTCTTTGAAATCACATGTCTATTATTTTTACCGATGACACTTAAAACCTACCCTTAAAGCTTGTTTGTTACAAGAACTTAATGAGGTACTAATGGCGATTATCCTCATAACGACTCTAGGAAGACTTAACTATACTGTTATTCTCATTCAAGTAACATGTGAGCATCTTCCTTCTTTCTTTGCAAAAATAATCTTTCCGCCAAAATCTTTTACGATCTCATCCCACTTCTATCCAGAAATATTTACACATGAAGCTTCCTTGTCGGTGTTCGATACTCTATTATCACTCATCAATGAATAAAACATGTCATTATTTATTTTGTGGTAACCTCACCCAGGAGTACTATATCATGCTCACTCTAGGATTTTGATTTGTAATCATCATAAGTTTGGCTGAGAGGGAAGTATTGTATTTGGGAAAACTTATCAATTGTATTCTACAATAAATTTTTACTCCTTTGTGTTAGGGTTGGTGCTCGGAGTGCCAATCCAAATCATATTTATGTCTGATTCATTAATACGAACAATTCCATTTTCCATAATATTACTTATTTAATGGTAACACCTCTTGTTTTATATACTTATTTGATCTAATTACGATTAGATTGAAACTAAATCTGATTTAAGGGTATGTATATATTAGATAAAGACCTCATGATTTACAATGTAGTACGCAGTTATAACGTAGTTTGTAATTGACATTGGGAAGCGTCACTATAAGGTGTATATTCTCAAATAAAGTTCCAGGTCAAGATTTACTGACACTTGTCGGTTAGTAAAATCCGCTGAGACCAATATTTGTCGTATATCGAGACTTGGTCCGATGGTTTATCCAAATAAACCATGAGTCTTTGGAGACTCATATAGACGTGTAGGTATTTATTTGATAAACACTGAACGACTCACCAAAGATTTCCTAATATATGGTACACCAACGTTAATAGGAATATTCTCGAGTCGAGTAGCATAGTGGTCCTTCGACTTGCGATACCACTATGGATATATGGGACATCCTCCACACTTTGATGGCGGCCACATCACTGATCTATTTAGATCAGACCTTCGCCTGCTCGTTGGGTGTGGAATGATGCTCATGATATCCTGTGAGTATCAGATAGAATCCGCCAGTCCTATGTACAAGGCATATGTATCTTATACGTATTTACGATCTAGTAAATCCATGGATGTGGTATACTTCGGAAGCTAGATCCGAGTGTTATTTAGAGATCGTAAATTTGAAAGTCGACTATATTATACCTTAGGGATTAGACGTTCCTATCTATATCCCCGGTATATTATTGATAGCCTGTGACAGAGGGATTATACGTATGCAATGACCTTGACTTGCATAGTTTAGCAAGATTATCCGTGGTCGTCATAATTTATGAGTGGGTGAATTATGGACACAAAATTAGATTTCGTGACAGATAAATCTAAACTTAGAGAGTCCCACAATATGAAGTGTACTCGTTGAGCACTTGGGCAACATGTTATGAATAATACAGATTATTCATAGTACTTCACCGGATTAAATGAGTTAATTCGAATCGTTTAAACGGTAACGAAAATACATGCATTATGAGATTTTGGTCAATTAATAATTAATATGTATTTATATTTGATACAAAATTTTATTTGATCTATATTAATTAATTGTCAAATGAGACTTTGACACATGTCATAAATATATGTATTTATTATTTAATGTAAATAAAATACATATATAATAATAATCGCATTAACTATTTATTTAGGTGTTTAAATGTGAAATATCTAGATAATTAAATTATATCAATATTACATCATTGTTATGCAATATGTTTGATTATTATTGGTTACATGTGGCATGATTCTTTTAAGCTTAAATATACAAATTAGATTTGTTAACTTAAAGTTTATTATTATTTAATTCGATTAAATTGACCAAATAACCAAAATGCCCCCCCTCAAAGTCGGTCATGGCCTAATATTTTAAGTGAAAATTTTTCTTTCTCACTCACCTTTAGAGCCATGGCCGAATCTCTCCAAGAAGAAAAGCTCCCTAAATTTTCTTGATGAACTAAGAGAGAAAGTGAAGAAATCAAGAAGAAAGTTTAAGGAAATTAGGAGATTTTGAGGTAATCTTCAATAATCTTAAACTTAGAAAGCTTGCTTCTTGTTCTTGAGCATCTATAATAGTTCTAGGGTTTCTTCCTTTCTTAGATTTTGAGGTTTTTTGAAGGATGGATTTGGAGGCTAGATGCATGTGTGAAGTTAGATTGAATAATATTAGTGTAATATTAGTTCAATTTTGTCATTTGATGACTTGTTTCCATTCTAGAGTGTTAGGACCACTCTTGTAACTCCTATAATTATTCTTGAGTGCTTCATTTGTGGTGACTTTGGTTGGTGTAAATATTAATATGATTAATGTTGAGAAAATTGGATTTAAAGAATGAAAAATGATAATATTAGTTACCAAATCAGATCTAGAATTTCTATGATTCTGGGGATGAAAATTATGTTGTATAAATGTATTGGATGTGTTTTGGGCATTGGAACAATTGCCGCAAATTGTTTCGTAGTTGAAATATACGAAAACGGTGAAAAACGGCGTTACCGGGTGTCCGCTATCCAAACAGTGAATTGGTCACTGTTCGGGCAGCCTATGAACTGCCCAAGTACTATTGGGACTGACCTGGGCAGCCCCCGTGTGTATTGGTTGGTCGGTTCGGACAAAAATGCATTTTATGTTATTTTACGGAAAAACATTTTCGTAAAAGTTTCGTAGTATTTCTAAATTATTTATGTCATTATTTGATATTGAATAAATATGTTTAGGTGAAATATGAATGAATTATTCATATGGGATATTGAATAATTTATTTAGAAAGTTTAAAAAAATTTAAAGTTACGATTTCGCCCAAACCGCGCTTCCGCCGCACCTTTGAGAAAACCCCAACACTTTGGTCATTGGTAACTATCATGAAGTCCATGGTTACCCTGCCCGGCTAACAACCAAAAATATCTGAGCTCTGAAGTGTCATTATAGTTCTTCTATTATTCTCCTAATTCACTGTCTGGTAAAATATCTGAGTACCTAGTCACCTTTGTCATTGCTCATGTTGTTTGAGTTATGTTTTGTCTTGTTCATACCTGGCTGCATCACATAAGGAAGCATGCGGGTTGTTCAAACCATTTTTCCTACTAGTCTGTAACTGATGGAGTTTTTGGCCTTATTTTGTCAACTAGGAATCACAGTGTCATACCCCATATAACTATTCTCTTGCTGCACTTCTTCTTCATTTCTCGAATGGAAAAGTCTAATATTCTACGCCTTTAGTTATTTCTAAACGCTATAGACTAGATTCGTACAATGGAATGTAGTACTGCTGAACCTGAGACTGAAAATACATCTTGTTGCTCATGTTCTTTTGTCACTACTTGACTAGTACTCTCGTATTTATTGTATCTCATCGACAATTATGCTTCTGCCTTATTGCCTAGAGCATATCTCTTCTTCTTATGCCATGTATTGTATCAATGGATTAATCACTAAGCCCACGAACTTTGGTGCAGTATTTGCTAGCATGACAATAGGTATTATACATAAATCAAATGTTAAGGACGAATAGTACATATGCTTACTAGCCAAGTGGTAAACGGTCAGCTTGACGGAGACCTTAGTTATTAAATCTAATTGAATCCGGATAACGCAGAATAGCTCACAGCAGAATAAGGAATCCCGCAGACAGATGAATATAGCCTCAATTATGATTTCTCCACATCGTCCTTTGATTTATTGACTGTCTATGGAATGCCGTCAGAAAGTAGTATGATATAGTTGATGGAGCAGAGCTGGTTATTAGAATGCAGTCGATTGAAATCTAGTGGCCTAGGAAGTAGCGTGTGAATCCTGCGACTTGTTGTAAGTTATTCAGTATCAAGAAATCTCAAGCCTAGATAAATCTCGGAATTTCAACATAATTGGGATTCATGGATGAATCCTATTTAAGGGGGGAGAAAATATAACACCTCGGAAATTCTGACAAACACGTTTTATAGGTGGAATAATAAAAGATATAAATGATTCTCAAGCATGTATTTGCTTGTGAAATTACTTTTCGGACATTTGATATATCTTTTGCAGTTTCGATACGAAATTTATTTTCTGTTCTACTTCGGACAGCTCTTAGTATTTTAGCCATAATGTTTTCATACGATATCCGATTTCAGTGAATTGTATATTGTCGGAAGGATAAGACCAAGACCTACAACTTCCATGTTGAACACTATCTTAAAGTCAGATCAGAAATAAGTCAAACTATAGTTCAAATCAGGATGGATAGTAACCCATGATTTTTAAATTAGAGTGAGTGATGTGGCACAATGTTAGCCACTCATTTCATTACAAATATCAGTGATGTTCCTATAAATAAGACACTATTCACTTTCCCATCACTAAAAACAATGTGAAGAGCAAAAATGAAGGACCTCCTTATGCCATTTTCTTCTTCCCTCCCTCTTGTCTTCATTTTCAAGTCATTTTTTTGATCCATTCTAGCACATTTCCAAGCATGGTAAGCTTCATTTCTCTTTTTATCTTCTTATTTTTTAGATTTGGGCAAAGAAAATAAAGCCCCAAATCCGCACCTTGCATACCCTAGGGTTTGGATTTATTTATTTGGCCTTGATAGTGTTGCTAGCATGCATAAACATGTAATTGATGATGATATTGGCTTGTATTAGGCTTATTCTTGCAAATGCCCAATTTTTCCTTGTGTGGAGGGGGTGGCCGAATATGTCACTATTTTTAGAGGATGATTTTTTGGTTTCTTTGATGAAAATTAATGATGAAGCATGCTTGGAATGATGTTTGGTATGAGATAAATTTGATTAGTATTGAAAACTTCTATGGCCCTAATATTCATGCCTTGGTCAAATGGTATATAATTGGTTAGAGGTTGAATTTGTTTCTTGTGTATTAATGTTGAAGTTTATATGGTAGAGTGGGGATTGCTTTGGGCATTGTCATTGAAGAGTTGATACTTGTCTCTGAAATCGGGCGAGTGCCGCGACGTAAATAAGCTAGTGTCGCGACGCGTAATAATAAGGTGCTCTCTGTCTCAATTCTGTTCATGTGGGCATCACGACGCTCAATACTTGGCATCGCGATGCGGAGTATGAAGATACTCTCTGCCTCAATTGTGTCGTGTGGGAGTCACGATGCGGAACACCTAGCTTCGCGACGCGTAATCATTTTCCAAGATCAGTTTTAGTTCATTTCAATTTCATCCTAGAATGTTAGAGGGCACCCTAAGAGTTTTGTATCAGCATACATACACACATTATGTCATGTCACAAGCATAATATGTCATGTAGTGACAATAGTTTAGTCGGATTGAGAAACATAGTCTAGTTCCGAAACATATTTCACAACTCATATTCTAATTAAGTTTATAGATTATAGATTATCAGCAGGAACCGCGATTCTCTTCGACGAAGTGAAGTAGTGCCAGCTGTTGGTGTCCTAGACATGCCAAGGATCTCTACAACATGATATTGTGTGTGAATAATAAAAAATAAGTTGCGGAAAGACTTACAATGAATGGATGAAGTTCAAGACTTTCTTTGTATTTGATGAGAGCTCCAAGCTTTCTATGTTGAATGCAACCCAAATGTGAGTTTCCCTATCACCTTCTTTAACTCTTTAAGTGCTAGCTCAACTTGATTTTGAAGCAAAATCATTGGAATAAGAGCCCTAGGCTCACGGCAATGGGAGAGAGAGAGATATATATATTTTGTGTTTTTAGTATTTTTTGTTTTCTAAAACAATTACCACTTATCAAAAGTCAAACTCCAAAATTTGGTATATGCTTTACCAAAAGCAAAAGCAAAAGTGTTGGAGGGAAAATGGCAATTAATGCCCTCAACTACTTCCATCACCAAAAGATGACTAGTGATGTAAGTTGGTGGGCCCCACTTTAAATTAAAAATTCAAGTGGCTTGCTCAACACACTTCGGGCTCAGGTTCGTTTTATCCGATTAAACGAAATTTTCCGTCGCGACGTAATTAAATCCAATTTAATTAAATAATAATGCATAGCAAAATTATTACGAAAGTCGCTCGCGAATTAATTCCAAATTAATTCATTCGCCCGAATTAGAATCCAATTTTAATTCCACTTTGAAATTCGATTACAATTAATATATCTAATATATTATTTAATCGATTAATTCCAAATTAATCACGTTCTTTTTTCTTTTAGAATTTTATCCCAGATAAATTCTTGCCGCAATTAAACGCAAATTAATTTTCTCTCTCTTAAATTAATCCCAGATTAATTCTGTTCGAGTCAAGTATCATCGGTGAATCTTTGGGAAGCGACCCAATAGATCCATGGATATATTGGCAGTAAATCTGGTTGTCGGACTATCCGAACACGTGCGTATCTGGTACCACATTCTTACCGATTTACAAGACATGGTTGTATTCTAGTAAAGCACCGTGCCTACCCAATTTTCCAGAAATATTCAACAAAGAATATATAATCTATATTAGACGTAGTATACTAAGTATTGCGTATTACGATCCAGTATCAGATGTCACATGCTAGGCCTGGGGCTGGAATTGTGTCTGCTCCGTACGAAACATATATCGGATCACTAGCAACTAGTCTCTTCAATCGGATAATCATGACCTTGTCATAATATCCCGATAACTGCAGTATATAAGAGTACCAGTTCTGTATCCCGCGTGATCATCATCTCCATATGACTGAAGTGACACTTCCATCTTGACATCACACCCAATACACTACGATTCTCAGTAAACCCAGAAGAGGCATACACAGAACCTTTTAAAGCCCCGGAAGACCAAAACCAAAGCGTACTGATTGTCGCAAGCATTAGCGATGCAAGTCTCAAGTTAAGACCACATACATCTACCCTGATGCGGATTCCCATAGACACATAGTCATACTACTAATGAGATTATGAGGGGTCTATCCAGAGCGAAGCTGTTCCCGATCCAACGGCTAATAGAACCTCTTATCACACTTGCATAAGCATCCAATACTTAAATATATGAGAACTATGCCATCAAGCTTCCATAACGTGCACAAGTGTAATACTAGTCTATTCCGCATTATCGATGTCCAGTCTCGATAATACTATGACTAGGGATATTTAATGATTAAACCGTTCGTGGATTGATACAGTCTCATACCTTATTAATCCGGAACTAATCATAAAGACTATTATCATTTATATTTATTCAAGTAATCTAATTCCTTTGTCACATAGTTAATTTGTACAAAAACCACAATGTCTTTTACAAATAGTGATGTTATGGGTCACAATTGTCCAACAATCTCCCACTTGGCTTATAGCCAATCACTCAAGTATCTAACATCTGAACTATGTACAAGTCGATCAAACTTTTACTGAGAAATAGCTTCGTCAGCGGATCTGCAATGTTGTCATCTGAAGTGATCTTTTCGATCTTCACATCGCCACAATGAATGATCTCACGAATCAGATGGAAACTTCAAAGTACATGCTTGGATCATTGATGAGACCGTGGTTCCTTAGCCTGTGCTATAGCCCCGTTATTGTCATAATACAAAGGAACGGGCTCAGCCGCTAACGGAACTACTCCTAATCTAATTAGGAATTTACGGATCCAAACTGCCTCTTTTGCTACCACAGCTGCAGCGATATATTCCGCTTCTAGTGTTGAATCAGCAACAGTCTCTTGCTTGGAAGATTTCCAGCTCACTGCTCCGTTGTTCAAACAAAATATATACCCAGATTGCGACTTAGATTCGTCTTTATCGGTTTGGAAACTTGCATCGGTGAATGCAGTCACCTCAAGTTCTCCATATCCATATATTAAGAAAGCATCCTTAGTTCGTCTAAGATACTTAAGGATGTTCTTAACATCAATCCAATGACCATCACATGGATCGGTGACCGGCGTAAACACACACGTATAACGCAAGCGCACGTATCGTTCAAGTAGTATAAAAATATCGATCCCACTAGGACTTAATTCCTACTATTGTTATTAATTGTTGATACTATTTATTTACAAATACTAATTATAGGGAGAATATAATTGATTGCTTTTGATTGGTTGAATGTGGTTTTGCAAAATAAAATAAAAACATACTTAAAAGAAAATACTAAGGAAAATAACAAAAGACACAAAGAATCTAGGGTTGTGAATCATTCTAATATCTTTTTAAAAGACGAAGTGATTATTTTATGTTTGTGTAATAAATCAGATTACTAACCTGGAACACGAATTTATGTGAAAGCATCTATCGATGGTCAGACACAAATACCCAGTTTAATCTAATTGAATCATATGTCTATGTCAATTAATTAACTTGATTCATTAAGTTTAAGTTCCAATTATGGCTATCCCCCGCCCGACAGGTATATGTCTATCCTGTAAGGAAATCTATTAAAGGGTTATCTATCCTCAAAGAAGATCGTGGGCTATTAAGTTAAAGGTTGAAACCTAAAATCCATATGTCTAGTTCATTTTAGATTTACCATATCAATCTTATTGGTGATCAGACAACAAGAAGCATTAAGCTTAAGACTTAATAAGTAAACCTTTAAATTATCCAAACTATAAAATAACCTCTTATAAACCGGTGATATTAGATTTTATCACAACCTTATAAAACTAACTTTAGTTACAACACATAATTAGGACAAGTAAGAAAAAGACATAAAAATATAATGCAGAAAAATAAAATGCTAAGGAAAAAGGAATTAACTTCTACTATTTACTATTTAGATATCTCCCATAATATAATATATATTCTTGTGATATTTTAAATCAACCATCCGGAATGGCGGTATCCTGATTAAGTCAAATTCAAATATACCAACAATAAGGCGGAACAGAAATATAAACTTAAACCAACCGTCCAGTATGGCGGTATCCTCATTAAGTCAGGTTTAACCAATTTAAATTGAATAACCAACCGACCAGTATGGCGGTATCCTCATTTAGTCAGGTTCTAAATAGTTTATATATTATATTTTAGGTAGATTAATTTAAATAGAAATAGTAAAAGAATTACCTTTTTCACCTTAGGATGGAGAATTACCCTCGCATAGTAAAACGGTAAAAAGTAAAAATAAAATTGCTATTCAAAAAAATTGAATTACTATTACTATTTCAGAACTTAATTAAAATTAACTACAAAACTGAAATTAAAAGAAACTAAGAAGAAAACTCTCTATTTACATCAGAGGATTTCAAGGAAAAGGTACATTTGAAACTGAAATTTGAAGCTGAATTTATAGGCCCCGGTAGACCTTGGGCATCGCGACTCCAAAGGCTTTGGTGTCGCTACGTGATGACGTGGCACGACCTTATTGGTTGCTTGGCATCTCACTAGACACGTGGCAGGGCGGCTAAAAAATTTCGGCTCGTTGAATTTTTGACACGTGGCAAGGCGGCTGGCTGAAGTCGGCTCGTTGAATTTTTGACACGTGGCATGCAGCGCACGTTAGCAAATTCAAACTTCTCAAACTCTGACCTGTGGACCCGGCGCACGTTAGGCGTCGCGACGCGCAAAATTACAAAAATGCCCTTTTTTTGCCAATTTTCATAGTTTTGCTCCAAATCACCTCCAGAATGTCCTAAAACTTTATTTATCTACAAAATAACACAAAACACATCAAAATATTCACAAAAATCAAGAAACTATACAAAATATTAAGTTAAATGAGTGGGAAATAGTGATACATTTACCACTCATCAATTGGCCTGATAGCGACTGCACATGCTCAAAGCATATGAGACATCGGGTCGCGTACATATCATGGCATACATGATTGATCCGACTGCAGAGTTGAACGGGATCTGACTCATGTTGTCTCTCTCATTTTGAGTGTTAGGACATATGTCCTTAGATAGAGAGACACCATGTGACACTGGCAGTAGTCCCCTCTTAGATTGATCCATGTTGAATCTCTTCAACACTTTGTCAATATACGAGCTCTGGGAGAGTCCAAGCAGCTTTCTAAATCTATCCCAGTAGATCCTTATTCCCAGAATAAATGCTGCTTCTTCCAGATCCTTCATGGAGAATTTCAAAGAAAGCTAAGCTTTAACCGATTGTAGCATGAGAATGTCATTGCCAATAAGCAATACATCATCAACATAAAGGACAATGAATGTCAGTGCGCTCCCACTAACCTTCTTATATACACAAGAATCATCTTCATTTTGAATGAAATTATATGATTTTATTTCTCATCAAAATGTTGGTTCCAAGAACGTGATGCTTGCTTCAATCCATAAATGGATCGATTTAACTTCCAAACCTTGTTTGCATGTTTTGGCATGACAAAATCGTCAGGTTGTTGCATATAAACATCCTCCAAAAGGTTTCCGATAAGGAAAGTGGTTTTGACGTCCATCTGCCATATTTCATAATCGAAATATACAGCAATAGCAAGCATTTTCCTAATGGATTTAATCATGGCAACAGGTGAAAAAGTTTCGTCGTAATCGAAACCATGTCGTTGACGATACCCTTTCGCTACAAGCCTAGCATTGTACGTTTGTATGTTGCCATCCATGTCAGTCTTCATTTTGAAGACCCATTTACAACCAATCGGCTTAACGCCTTCTGGTGCATTAACCAGTGCCCAGACTTGGTTGGTATACATGGAATCCATTTCAGACTTCATGGCCTCTTGCCATAAAGCAGAGTCGATACCTTGTATCGCTTCCTCATACTTAGCCGGCTCATTATCCTTAATAAGATTGATATCTACATAAGGTGAGATCAGAAACCCATACCTCTCCGGTTGTTTTATGACTCTCTCCGATCTACGCGGTTCTTGTGTATTAGAAGATTGTGGTACAGTCTCATCCCTGATGAATTGTTCATGTTCCGAGAGGGAGTGGGTGCCAGGAACAATATCACTATGATTTTCATCAAGTTCTACTTACCTCCCACTGCATTTAGGAATTCCATTTCAAGGAAAACTGTATGGAGAGCAACAAATACCTTGTTCTCTTGTGGGTTGTAGAAGTAATATCCTTTGGTTTCCCTAGGATAACCTACAAATAGGCACTTATCTGATTTGGGTTCTAGTTTGGTACCATCCAAACATTTAACATATGCCAAGCTTCCCCAAATCTTCAGGAATGAGAAACCCGGTTTCTTTCCTGTCCATATTTCATATGGAGTTTGTCCAACAGACTTTGACTGAACCTTATTCAAAATAAGTATTGTATTGTTCAATGCATATCCCCATAAGGAAATTGGTAGCTCAGTGCGACTTATCATAGACCTTACCATGTCCAACAACGTTCGGTTCTCCGTCCGGACACCACCGTTTAATTGAGGTGTTCCGGGAGGAGTCCACTGTGAAAGAATACCATACTCTTTCAAGTAATCGAGAAACTCATTGCTTAAGTATTCACCACCACGGTTTGACTGTAATGTTTTAATACTTTTACAGGTCTGTTTTTTCTACTTCGTGTCGAAACTCTTTGAATTTCTCAAAAGTTTCCGACTTGTGTCTCATAAGATACACATAACCGTAACGTGATACATCGTCCATAAAGGTTACAAAGTATTCAAATCCACCTCTAGCCTTGCTAGACATAGGCCCACATACGTCACTATGACCGAGGGCTAACAGTTAAGTGGCACGAACACCTTTATCGCTAAAAGACGTTTTAGGCATTTTTCTGAATAAACAAGATTCGCAGACGTCATATAAATTAGGATCAAATCCGTCCAAGTATCCACTCTTCGAAAGTGTGGATATGCGAGTCTTGTTAATGTGTCCCATACAACATTGCCACAAATAAGTTTCATCTGTTTTACTCATTTTGAGCCTTTTGTTTGTCATGTTATATGTTTGAGATTTATTTATATTCAAAATATAAAGACCATTATTTACATCAGCAGTGCATATCTCAAAGTCATCTTTATAAATAAAACACCATGTGTTCCTGAATACAAAGGTATACCCACAATGGGTTAAACAAGATACATATATAATGTTTCTAGTCAAACTAGGTACATAATAACAGTCTGATAAATTAAGTACATGCCCCGAGGGCAGTTCCAAAATATAGGTCCCAACAGCCAAAACAGCGACCCTAGTCCCATTTCCAACTCAGAGGTCGATCTCTTCTGAAGCCAGTCTCCTGCGAATCTGCAGATCCTGCACATCAGTACATATATGAGTACCACATCCAGAATCAAAAATCCAATTTTTAAAACTAGAAGTAGACATGTTTATTTCAATAACAAACATACCTGAAGCCGGTGCCTTGCATGCCTTCACTTCCTTCATGTGTGCCTTGTACTCATGGCAGTCACGCTTCCAGTGACCCTGTTTACCACACTGTAGGTATACATCTTGGGATTTGTCTTTTGCCTTCCCAGAAGACTTTGATTATTTAACCTTGCCCCTTATTTTCTTCTTCTTCACACATTCAGAAGCCTTCGGCCAAGCCTTGGCTTTCTGATATGTCGAAGCGAAGTGCGCCTCGCGCTTCTTGCCCTTTAAAAGATCTTTTCTGCCTCTTTCAGCGTGCCATCAACTCTCCAAGAGTCTTTTCTTGGTTCATCATATTATAGTTCATGATGAACCCGCTCATCATTACTTTATATTCATAATAGAAAAGTTGAGCGCTCAAATTGTTCAAGTCCCGAATCAATTCTTAAAAGAGATATTCTTCTACTTCTCGAAAAAAGGAGTGAATTCCATATCTATGTAAACTATTCCCAGCTACACACCAAACCATATCCCCAAAATACGTAGTTATTGGCCAGGAATGCTACACCAACCTCCCCATGGTAAATCAAAGGACATAGCCTAACATGCATGAGTTCGTAATACACTTAGGATTAAGATCGAATCCATATATGACCATCTAGTAGATAAAATGAATTTCTTTAGTTAACAGATATTAAAAGAAATTCGTATTTATCTGAGTCCAGTCCTTTATGATCTCATCATACAAGGTGCCTACATTCCCATGTCACTACATGAACGATCACTGATCAAGGTCGTCATACAAGTATATAATGGACCGCAGTTATAGATATACCACAATCAAAGTACCCTATTTGTTTGCTCTCTATGGACTATTTAGATTACTCACTTCAGAATTAAATCCTATTGTGCATCAAACATACACTAAGTCTGAAAGTACAAGAGTAATCAAGGTAAATAAGACAATTGGAAAATATGCGATTTAAATCAAACAACTTTGATAAATGTATAATGCATTTATTATTACTGAAATAATCAATTTCTTTTTACAATACATGAAGCTCTAGGGCATATATCCCAATAATCTCCCACTTGAACTAGAGAAAATGAGACATGTCATGTAATGTTAAACTATTTAGGTGACCTTCAAAAACTTTAGCCGATAAGGTGTTTGTAAAAGGATCAGCCAGGTTGTCTATGGATGGAATCTGCGTGACAGCGATAACTCTTCTCTGTACTATCTCCCTGATGAGGTGATATTTTCTCTCAATATGCTTACCCCTCTTGTGGCTTCTTGGTTCTTTGGAATTCGCCAATGCACCACTATTATCCCAATAAAGTGTGAGTGGTTTATCCATATCTGGAACAACTTCCAGATCTGCCAAAAACTTACGGAGTCAGACTGCTTCCTTAGCTGCTTCACAAGCTGCTACATATTCAACATCCATGATGGAGTCAGCAATACAAGATTGCTTTATGCTCCTCTATACTATAGCCCTACCACCTAGGGTGAACAACTGATCCAGATGTTGATTTCCTAGAATCTACATCCGTCTGAAAATCAAAGTCTTTATATCCCTTGAGAATCATATCCTCACCAGAATATACTAGCATATAATTTCTCATTCTCCGAAGATACTTGAGAATATATTTCACCACCACCCAATGTTCTAATCATGGGTTGGATTGAAACCTACTGACTAATCCCACTGCAAAATAGATGTCCGGTCTCGTGCATAACATAACATACATAAGACTTCCAACTTCGGAAGCATATGTGTAGGCACTGCATTTTTTCATGTAAGTCCCGATGATGAGTCTCATATGGAGACACTACCTTTTAAGTTATGGAAGTCACGGGAAACGGACATCGGATGGGAAAAGTCAGAAATCAGTACTTTGTTGGATTTTATTCGTTTCCTTAGCCTCAGGTTCGCTTGTTGGATTTCTTCTTTAAAACTTATCCTCGGCCCAAAACCCCTGCAAGTCACGAATCAAGCCCTAATTCACACCACTCACGCCCATTACCCATGCAGCATCCACTCACGCCATTAGCCTTCACCCATTTGCCCCTGAAGCCAGCCCCTGAACACGCCCAAACCAGCCCCTGAAGTCAGCCCATGAAAACGCCCAAACCAGCCCCCGAACACAGCCCCTGACCACCAAAAAATAGCCCCTGAAACACAGCCACTGACCACCGAAAATAGCCCCTGAAACACAGCCCATGACCACTAAAAAAAACCCTTAAACACAGCCCCTGACCACCAAAAACAACCCCTGAAACACAGCCCCAGACCACCGAACACAGCCCCTAACCATCGAAAACAACACCTGAAACACAGCCCCTGACCAGCGAAAATAGTAGCAAAACAGAGTAAAAAACAGCAGCCCAAACAGTGAAACAGCGAAAGAAAATGTTGAACCAGTGAACCGGAGGAGTTGCGGAGCATCAACCCTTCCGATAACCGCGTATCGCACTTCCAAGAGACGATTTAAAAGTTAGACCTGAGGGCACCTTCTTTATTTATTATCCTTTATTTTCATTTATTTTAGTAATTTATTTCAGATGAGTATTGTGGATTGGTGCATGGTGTGATTTCCGGATGAACGGAATATGTGTTCTCACTTGTGGTATATCGGATGGAAACCCGGACGGAAATTCCGTAGCCGAATCCGAATGGATGGTATTGCTGTTTACACTCGGGATACAATGCCACGTACCACTTGAGAGATTCACATGTTTCGTTTCATCCAACCTTGCGTTTTAAGCATGATTTAGTCTAATAAGTTATTTATTTTGAAGCATGATTATGATATTTCTTTATGCATGATTTAGTTATTTTTCTTTTGCAATAGTAATTTAATTTACGTTTATGTTTAGGATGTTATTTATTCTTTGTGTTTGATAATTCAACATGCTCATCGTGTGATATTGTATGCTTGCCGTTATAATGACTTACTTTTAAAGCATGGAAACTTAGATATAGGATTTACTTTTATGAATGTGAACTAGATATAGGTTATTTTTGAATATATATATGTTGCATAAATTCAGTTAAGTTATTACACAAATTATTTCATTACAAGCGGCATAAGTAAGGGACCATTCCGAACCCAACGGTTTGAGGTCTTCCCTTGCGAGGGGTGAGTGCGGCCTTAAATCATTTTCCCGATTCACATCGGGTGGAGACTCCATTTTTAGTTCTCTGGTTTAGTCCCCCGCGGGCTACTCCGTACTCCCGACCAGATGGCAAGCCTGTAACAGCGTCGCTGAATTTTATGTTCTACAGTCTGGCGACTCCACTGGGATAGAGAATCGGCCCTGAAATAATGTCTTGTAATGTTTTTGATTTGTGCTTTAGTTAATCGTGTCTACCGTGGTTGAAAATTGTTTAATCAAAGGCATTATTAGAGCTTGGTAATGGTTTGGTGTCTTCCTTCATTCACTATCTTTGTATTAGGAAAAGCCGTGAAGGCACCTAGATAATCATTTACTCGTAGCTCACTGTGACAGACTAATTTGGAGGACTTGTTGTTTATTCCTGTCACCAAGGTGATAAGAGCCTAAGAGGCTTGGGTATTTAAGAGAGTTCGCTCCACCCTCCCTCTGGGTAATCTACAATAGGAAATCTATTTGACAGTTAGTCACATACCATAACTCGTTGGCACGTACCTTAAGGTATAAAAAAGGTGCGCTCACTTGGTCGCTCGAACCCTTGACTGGGGAGTCCTAGTTGTGGGCAATCCTTCGCCAGCGGGAGTCTTTGTCTATAACCCTATAAACCCACATATGAACTGTAGTTGTAGGACCAATAGAAACTATTCTGTTATGCTTGCGTGTAGGACCGTTGTCATTTGGATTCAGTTGGACTTTTTTTCATGAGGTATGGGCTTGTTGGGCCATTTAAATTGGGACGAGTCCGTGCTTTTTGGCAATTGGGCCAAAAGCTTCTAAAATGCCGATGAGCGACTTTATGTTTAGGCCCCTTATCATTTGAAGTTGTTTAGCCATGTTATCGCAAAAGTGTAAACCTGTTGGGCCTTTTTCAACTGGGACAAGTTTGCACCACGCAATAGTATGATTGAATGCTTTAAAATGATAATGGGCAGACTTATATATTCCATACATCGCGCGTATCTCATGCATACACGCATCATGTTAACCATGTGTCTTAAAAGCCATCATAGATACTCATTGGGTTAGGGAAGAGGGAAGACTCGTCAAAAGACCATCAGCCAACATGAGCAAGTCGGCTAACGAGGGATCCCGCCTGGATCAATTGGAGACCAAAGTAACCAAAATTACTGAGCAGTTGCAAGTTTTGACCAATGATGTGGCCAGTTTGACCGTACCCCGTATAGCCAATAACAGGAAGTTGTGCAACCAAAATGGAAAGACCATTGGAGAACCTTCAAGGACCAAGCCCACTCCCTCTGAGGTTGCCCCTATTAGAAACAGACGATTCTCCAATCTTGGTAGACCTTTGTCAGAGGTATTTGAAGAGCTGAAAAGGCAAGGACGGATTAAATCCCTTAGAGCCTAAACCACTTCCAAACCCTGTTCCACGCTACCTTAACTTAAATCTTTACTATCACTTCCATCAGAGGAGAGGCCACGAAACTGACAAATGCACCCGCCTTAGGCATGAGATCCAAAACCTCATTGACGCCCGTAAAATACCCGACCCGAAAAAAGAACAACCTAACACACACTGTAGACCTCCACCCACCCGCATGATCAACTCCGGCCTACCCGACGGCCTTGTCCTCCAAACCCACAACCACCAAACTTCTCACACGAGAATACTGGACAACAGTGGTAAAGGTGAAATGGAGTAAATGAGGGATTTTTTGAAAAAATTCTCAGACAGTGACGAGGCGGAGTTCGCAAAAAGTGAAAGTGATTGGGAAGAAGAACTACTGCAGTTGGAGAAGTTGATGGACGGAGGAAGCAAGAAAACGGGGGAAGATGAAGTTGCAAATTATGGAGATGTTTGTTTCCCTGATCTTATTCAATTATGATCCAGCATTTATTAATAATAAGGACATTGACTTTGTCTACTTGTTCGAACCTTTTTAATGATAATAAAGACGTTCATTTCACTTACTTGCCTGAGTCTCTACCTTTCAAGAAGAACAAGATAATCATTCAGGAGTTGGCTTCTCAATATGTGAGTTTGAAGGGAGAACTAGATAAAAGACAAGCGAATGGCATTCAGCTGAAGTTTTTAAGAAAAGAAGAAGTTCGAAAGACAATGGAAGCAGTACTGCCGATGGAAGTTGAGATACAGTTTATACGGGATTAGCAGAAGCAGAATTGCCTGAAAAAGAGTGGGCCTTGCAGAGATTTGAACAGTTAGCACTGCTGGATGAGAAGATGATGAAGTCCTTACATCACATGCAGTTATATCAGAAGAGACTAGCCTGAGCATTCAACAAAAAAGTGCGTCCTACTAAGATCAGAAATGGTGATTTGGTACTTAAGAAGTCAAGGCCGTCGATGACAGACCCAAGAGGAAAGTTCAGACCCAACTGGGAAGGACCCTACATAGTGTAGAAAGTAATAGGAAATGGGGCAGTGTGACTGTCAGATTTAGAAGGGAACGAGTTCGCCGGGCCAATCAACGTGGACAGACTGGAGCAATATTTCGCCTAAGGAAGAAGAGACAGCGCAGTTACTGGGAGAACTGGCAGAAGACCTAACCCAACGAGATAGGAAATTCATCTATGCATGCATGCATACACATAACGTACTTGTAATTTTTGTGTTTATTTTGTGTTTGCAGGTTTCAAACAAAAGAGAACTGCACAATCACCATAAGAGAACCAGCATGAGGAAACTATAAGCAGACCCAGGGGGCGATCACAGACATGCGTAGGCACATGGCGCCAAGGAGCACAATGAGGGTCTAACCCATTAGGAATAATGAGTACCTCCACACATGCATACATACGCATCACATGCACGTGTTTTTATTCTGTTGTTTTGTTTGTGTTCGCAGGTCTCAAAGAAAAGAAGGAAAAGCGGCAAAACACAAACAAGAGCAACAAAACGGTATAAACGGTTTTTCAGGAAGGAATCTAATGGGGCGAAGCACACATTATTAGAGGTCGAAAGGAAGAATGCCAGTGAAAAAAAAAAAAGAAATCCTTGATGGTTAAGCATATGTCCGATGATGATATTGTGTGCTGTAGGGAGAAACCTTAGAAACGATAAGTGCGAAATATGCTCTCATCCGGTACTCTGAGTGGGTGATCTCGGCTGAACTCACGAGCACTTGATTATAGGATTTTAGCAGTAGAAGCCTGAGTGATCGGCGATATGACTAGTTGAAGAGATGGCGGATCAGTGAATGACCGTTTGCCTGGATGTCCATCCTGGTTTACTTATGCTACGATATATGATATGGTTGGAAACAAAGAAGAAGTCTCTGAAAAGAAAAGGAAAAATTAGACCACCTATAACCGATAAGCGTGAAGCTACCCATGGGCGAGTATTAGGACCACCATGAGGAGAAATGCTACCTTAAAGGGTAGGTGTGTGTTGAAAAAAAAAAGAAAAAAAAAAAAGAGAAAGTTCAAAAAGAAAGAAAAGAAAGAGACAAGAAAAAAGAAGAAAGCCATATCATGTTGAGTACGAGGAAGTAATCACAGAGTATGACCAATACATCTAGGTTGGTTAGACCCACTGATCCAATTCTCCGCGACAAAATCATCGAGTTGGCTTACTTAAGGATTAAGCTGCGAAGGAGCCTTGCACACACACACTAAGGGTCTAGTTCAGATCACTCATTCAGACGATCGAATCTGAGTGTATTAAGTACTTTGAAGGTTCTCTGGTTTCGACGCGAAGCATCCGTTGAGGACGAAAATATGTTTAGCTATCGGGATTATCTCGTGAGAGGCAGTACAGTATGTTTGAATGAACTATCACATCATCAGTATCAGTTTTGGGGATGAGTCTTGGGGGCGAGGCCCATATCAGCATCAGTTTTGGGGATGAGTCCTAGGGTCGTGACCCACATCATCTGCAGTTTTGGGGATGCGTCATAGAGTCGTGACCCACATCATCAGCAGTTTTGGGGATGAGTCCCAGGGTCGTGCCCCACATCATCAGCAGTTAATGGGATGCGTCCCAGGGTCGTGACCCACATTGTCAGCGGTATTGGGTTGTGTCATATGGTCTAGGCCCCCATTTTCGGTTGCAGATATTGGGATGTGTCCCATGGTCGATGGCCCCCTACATCATCAGTTCCAATAATGGGATGCGTCCCAGGGTCGTGACCCACGTTGTCAACGGTATTGGGATGCGTCCCTAGGTCGAGGCCCACGTTGTCGGTTACAGTTATTGGGATGCGTCCCAAGGTCGATGGCCCCCTGCATCATCAGTTTCAATTTTGGGATGCGTCCCAGAGTCATGACCCACATTGTATGCGGTATTAGGATGCGTCCCATGGTTGAGGCCTTCGTTGTCGGTTGAAGTTAATTGGATGCGTCTCAGGGTCGATGGCCCCCTGCATCATCACTTCCAGTTTTGGGATGCTTTCTAGGGTCGTGACCCACATTGTCGGCGGTATTGGGATGCGTCCCAGGGTCGAGGCCCCGTTGTCGGTTGAAGTTAATGGGATGCGTCCCAGGGTCGAGGCCCACTGCATCATCAACTCCGTTCGAAGCAAAAGGCAAGTCATGTGGCAGCTGGAGAGCGAGGTAAGTAAAAATACATTGCATAACTTTGATAGAATTGTCATTGTCACACACTACACAAGTCCCATCAAAGTGGGGGCGAGTGTAGGCAAAGCATTTTTGCATGTAAGTCCCGATGATGAGTCTCATATGAAGACACTACCTTTTAAGTTGTGGAAGTCGCGGGAAACGGACGTCGGAAGGGAAAAGTCATAAATCAGTACTTTGTTGGATTTTATTCGTTTGCTTAGCCTCGGGTTCGCTTGTTGGATTTATGTTTTAAAACTTATCCTCGGCCCAAAACCCCCGCAAGTCACACACCAATCCCCAATTCACACCACTCACGCCTATTACCCATGCAGCAACAACTCACGCCATTAGCCTTCATCCATTAGCCCCTGCAGCCAGCCCCTGAACACGCCCAAACCAGCCCCCGAACACAGCCCCTGACCACTAAAAAATAGCCCCTGAAACACAGCCCCTGACCACCAAAAATAGCCCCTGAAACACAGCCCATGACCACTGAAAACACCCCATGAAACACAGCCCCTGACCACCGAAAACAACCCCTGACCACCGAACACAGCCCTTGACCACCGAAAACAGCCCATGAAACACAGCCCCTGACCACCAAAAACAGCCCCTGACCAGCAAAAACAGCAGCAAAACAGAGTAAAAAATAGCAGCCCAAACAGCGAAACAACAAAGGAAAATGTTGAACCAGTGAACCGGAGGAGTTGCGGAGCATCAACCCTTCCGAAAATCGCGTAGCACACATCCGAGAGATGATTTAAGAGGTTAGACCTGAGGGCACCTTCTTTATTTATTATCCTTTATTTTCATTTATTTTAGTACTTTATTTCAGATGAGTATTGTGGATTGGTGCATGATGTGATTTCCGGATGAACGGAATATGTGTTCTCTCTTGTGGTATATCGGATGGAAACCCAGACGTAAATTCTGTAGCCAAATTCGAATGGACGGTATTGCGGTTTGCACTCGGGATACAATGCCACATACCACTTGAGAGATTCACATGTTTCGTTTCATCCAACCTTGCGTTTTAAGCATGATTTAGACTAATAAGTTATTTATTTTTAAGCATGATTATGATATTTCTTTATGCATGATTTAGTTATTTTCTTTTGCAATAGTAATTTAATTTATGTTTATGTTTAGGATGTTATTTATTCTTTGTGTTTAATAATTCAACATGCTCATCATGTGATATTGTATGCTTGCCGTTATAATGACTTACTTTTAAAGCATGCAAACTTAGATATAAGATTTACTTTTATGAATGCGAACTAGATATAGGTTATTTTTGAATATATAAGTTGCATAGATTCGGTTAAGTTATTACATAAATTATTTCATTACAAGTGGCATAAGTAAGGGACCATTCCGAAACCAATGGTTTGACGTCTTCCCATGTGATGGGTGAGTGCGGCCTTAAATCATTTTTCCGGTTCACACCGGGTGGCGACTCAATTTTTAGTTCTCCGGTTTAGTCCCTCGCGGGCTACTCCGTACTCCCGACCAGGTGGCGAGCCTGGAACAGCGTCGCCGATTTCTGTGTCCTACAATATGGTATATGTCTCATCTCCTCAACTGCTTGAGGTGTCTTAGGAGACTGTTTCTTAGACAAATGAATTCCATGCCTGAAAGGTAAATTACCTTTCTTGGAATTTTACATACCAAATCGCACAAGAATCTTGTTGATATATGTTTCTTGAGACATTGCTAACAGTCTTTTCTTGTGATCCTGAATCATCTAGATCCTAAGTACATAACTTGCCTCTCCCAAATCTTTCATTTGGAATTGGTTAGCTAGCAAGATTTTCACGTCCGATAATATCTTTACATCATTCCCAATGAGTAAAATATCATCGATGTATAACACAAGGAAAACCACATTACCATCAATGATGCGCTTGTAGACGCAAGGCTCTTCAGCGCAAAATTATAAGACTTGATTGTAGTATCAAACCTTATGTTCAAAGATCTAGATGTTTGCTTAAGCCCGTAAATGGACCTTTGCAACTTGCAAGTTTTTTGCTCTTGACCTTGGGTTATGAACCCCACTGGTTGTACCATATAGATACTTTTATCAAGATTTCCATTCAAGAATGCAGTCTTGACGTCCATTTGCCAAATCTCATAGTCATAATATGCGGCAATGGAAAGAGGAATCATGATGGATTTAAGTATGGCTACTGGCGAGAAAGTCTCTTCATAGTTAACTACCTCTTTTTGGGTATAACTCTTTGCCATTAGCCTAGTCTTGAAAGTCTGTACTTTCCCATCGATTCCTCTTTTTCACTTGTAGATCCACTTGTAACCTATGGGTTTTACTCCATCAGGTTGGTCTATAAGTTCCCAGACTGAGTTAGAGTACATAGAATCTATCTCAAGGTTCATGGCTTTGAGCCATTCCTCTTTATCAGTATCATCCATTGCACTAGGATAGGTCAATCGATCATCTATACCATCACAAGATGCAATAACTTGCACCTCTTCATTTCCTATATAGCGTTTAAGTTGTCTTACAATCCTCCTACTACGTCTAGGTGGTATAATATTCTGATAAACTTGCATATGACTTTTAGATGCTGAAGGTGTTATGTCTATGTCAACAGTTGACAATGGTTTACTGGTCGTACCAGCAAGTAACTCCTCAAGTAAAACTTTACTTTGAGGTTTGATCTCTCTTATATAATCCTCCTCAAGAAATGTAGCATTTGTCAACATAAATACTTTATTATCTTCTGGACTATAAAAGAATCCACCCATAGTTTCCTTAGGATAGCCTACAAATAGGCACACATGTGAACGTGGTTCCAACCTAGTAGTCTTATTCTTTAGTACATGTGCTGGATACCCATATATGCAGAAATGTCACAAACTAGTTTTGCGACCATTCCACAACTCTAAGGGAGTCTTAGGAACAGACTTAGAAGGAACTACATTCAGGATATACATTGTTGTTTCCAATGCATACCCCCAGAATTAACTAGGTAGAGTGCTATAACTAAACATTGATCTTATCATGTCTAGTAGGGTCCGATTTCTCCTTTTTGCAACACCGTTTTGTTGTGGTGTTTCAGGTGCTGTTAGCTGTGAAATAATTCCATGCTCAGCTAAGAATTCCTCGAAATCTCTATCAAGGTATTGACCTCCACGATTCTTTAAACTTTTGAAATGTATCTCACTTGTGCTGCATTAAGTAAACATACCTATATCTTGAATAATCATCAATGAAAGTGACGAAGTATTCATAACCACCTCGGGCCTTTACATTCATCGTTCTGAAAATGTCCGAATGTATTAGCTCAAGCGGTTCTTTGGCTCTTATCCAGTTTCCAGTAAAAGGTCTCTTAGTCATTTTGCCTTCTAAACAAGATTCACAGACAGGTAAAGTACCAAGTTTTAACTGATTTAAAACTCTGTTCTTAATTAGTCTATCTATCTAGTCAAGGTTAATGTTACCAAGTCTATGGTGCCAAAGATAAGTATCATCTTGAGAAATCTTTTTCCGTTTAGTTTTAGATCTTTCAATCTTAAACATTTCAGTATTAAATAGTGATTCATGCATTAACGATCTTAATACATATAGATTACTCTTAGAGTTTCTTGTGTATATTTTTAATCCATTTCTATTAATAATAACTGATTTATTATCAAATGAAATAGAAAAACCATATTCCATAAGTTTTGTTACAGAAATCAAATTCCTGCGAAAACCAGGAATATAAAGCACATCATTTAAACATAAATAACTATTATTAAATTTTAATCTGGAAACTCCCACTACTATAGCTGAAACATCATCCCATGTCCCAATCTCATGGTGATGCTACCTTCAGCAAGGTCATTCCATGAGTAAAGAAGGTACAAAGAACAACAAACATGGTTAGTGGCACTGGAATCAACAATCTAAGCGGATTTATCATCCTCCACTAAAAGAGACTCAATGACAAGTAAATCGTATTTACATGTGTTCTTCTTCTCTTTAAGCTTAGCAAGGTATTTCAGAAAATTCCTTTTCCAATGCCCATGTTGTTCATAATGGAAACATTTTCCTTTGGCATTGGTTCCTTTAGAGCTTTTATTCTTATTCCTTTTCATTGGTTTTTCATGTGCCTTCCAATTGCCTTTCTTCTTCTACTTTGCAGATTTAGAAGATTCGGCAACATTTTCCTCGGCATTGGACCTACGAGGTCCCAACATAACGGACTCGTAATTGGTGAGTTCATTGAGCAGTTGTGTCAACGTAAAAGCCAACTTATTCATGGAACAGTTGCTTTTAAACTGCAGGAAACTCTTCGGAAGGGTTTCCATGATCATAGTCACCTGGCTTTGTACATTGATACTTGCACCATGGGTTTCAACCATATTTAGATGAGACATCATCCTTAATACATGGTCTCGGACTAATGCACCTTCCTTCATCCTTGCGGTCAAAATAGAGGTAATAGCCTCATGTTGTGCCTGATCTGAAGGCTGCCCAAATATGTTCTGTAATGACTGCATAATCATTGATGTTGTCGCCAGAGGCTCATGCTGTACAGCCAAAAACCTTAGACATGGATGCTATCAAATAGCTATGGGATTTTTTATTGGCTTTAATCCAATTGTTATAGGCATTTCATACAGCTCTGCCAGCATTAGGTGCTGGCTCAGGAGGACATTCCTTCATTAGGACAAACTTAAGGTCTTCGCAGACCAAGATAGCATTCATGTCACTTTTCCATTGAACATAATTATCCCCGGTTAATTTTTCTTGTTGTTTGAGAATTTAGATAATTGTAGATGCCTTGGCTGAAAAATAATAAACGCGCATTCAATCATTCATTCATCACATATTTGAATTGTCAAATATTTAAGCATAAAATTAAACATGATGCATGATCAATGTATAATGAATTAGAAACCTAAAAGAATTATTATGTCATGGTTATCTATCATCCCACATATAAGTCTCGTCGTAGGGTAGGTCAAGTATTCACATGATAGATTGAGACATTCTTAATTGATTAATATACATGAAATAATTCTTATTCCTATATTAATCAACTACCATTATTTTGATCAAGGAAGCTTTGATTAACAACTTAATCATTCTTTTGTGAGTGTGAGCCATTATTTCAGAACCCTTGGACTTAACTAGTGAAGTGTTGCTATAGGGTAGGTCAAATCACCAAATACATCTAGAGTCCCTATCCTCTCGGAATCCAAACATGATATTGACCCAATAAGGACACCATCCGTAGGGGGACAAGAACAAAGCTGCCTCGAGGCGCCTATTGAATATCACGTTTTTGGATAACAATGGAGATCACGGGATATATTGTATATATATCCCTCTCTCACTCACTATTTTGAATTTTAAGGTTTCTATTATACTAGTATCTAATGTATTAAGATTATGCTCAGCTAAAAATATATTATATATTAATACTAGTGGATTATTAGTGATCTAACCAATTTTAACTCTTACAATTTTATTGACTAATCCCGATTAGTCTCTACTAACCATTAACTTAATTAATTTAATTTAATTAAGTTTTCTTAAATGATCTAATCCATTTTAACTTTTAAAATATTAGTCCATTTATAGGTTTTAAAATTTGGAATTCAACGAACTGACCAAATGTCATTAAACAATTTAATTGATAAAAGCACATTATTTATTCCAAATGTACGTGGTATTGTATCCCGAGTGCAGACTAAATTGCCGTCCATTCGGAATCGGCTATGGAATTTACGTCCGGGTTACCATCCGATATACCAAGGAAAATAATGTACTCATAAGGTCCATTTGTATTTAAACTTGAATTCGCAATTTTTAAGCCTTTAAACCAATTAATCTTATTAACCCATTTACATGCATCTTATATTCTTATTTAACTTTTAAAATTACATAAAATCATATTTTATGACTTGAATATCATGCATGTCTACATGTTATGGTATGTGAAAATGCAAGAGTAGGCACCCTAGGCTATATGACATGTTAATAAATATTTTAAAACATATATATATACCAGGATGGGCGTCGCGACACGTAAAATTATAGAAACTGGAAAATTTCTAGCTTTGCGTCACGTCACGACCCGAGGAGACCTGCGTTGCTACGCGCTCGAGGTAGAAGCAAACAGTGGCTTCGCATATGTGCAGTGTCGCGACGCGCCCTGGTTTCCAGGGGTTGTAATTTCACAAATCATACACATAACAAATTGCGTTGACCAGACTCTTATTTTCTATACTAATCTAATTAGTACAATAAATCCAAGACATCCCTTGGTTTTCAAATCTTGCTCCATGGTGTGTTGTTGAGTTCTTCACGGAATTGCTTCGTGGTAAGTCCTTCTCGGCATCGGCTCCTCCAAGTTACAAATAGGGTTACATAATGGACTTATTACAAAAGAAATAAACTTACAACACTTGAAAGAATATGACCTTATGGTCTTACATTCCAAATACTAAAAATAATAGCCGGAAAAAATTAACGATCAACGCAATACATTCATCACATGAATCAAAGTAAACATTCATCACATGAACATTCAAACCATGCATCTCATGAATCTAATTGTGCCTACTCATCACAATATGCATTCTAATCATCTATATCTCATATAAATTATTAAAACTTAAAACTTTAAAGGAGAAGGGTTAAGAACACTTTTCAACCTTAAGCTCTAATACCAATTGTAGGAAACGTTTGTTCCTTAGCGCAGCAGAAGTTGCTATTGTGGGCACCGGCTCCGGTATGGACCTTTAAAATTTTCTTTGCCTTCTCCCTCGTTGAATCCAAACTCCTCCAACCACATGATGAATTTATTTTGATGTCCAACGCTTGGATCAATCACCCGATCTTCCGAGCTATATCTCGAAACCAACAAATTGAAGTGTGGGCTTCACTCACAAAGATTAACCTCTAAACTATATAGAGAAGTATCAAACTCTAAAATATTTAGAGAAATAATATTATCACACATTCTTTTGGAAAGATGAACTAGATCAATATATAACTCAGGTAGAATTTTTCTCTCTTAACAATTAAGAAAAAATTCTTAGATATTCAAACTCTTTCACAACTTTTGTGTTTGTTTGTTTGAATTTTTTCTCTCTAACTCTCTTTTGTGTAATTGTGTTTTTGCTTAACTTACTCAACTTATTAAGTGGAGAGTGTAGAGAATTTATTCCTTCCAACTTCAACCACCAACATCCGCTCATTCTATCAATTGTAAATGGCCAACACACTTGAGTGGAGTGTCAACCAAATCTATTAGATAATGAAACAAGTTAGGTAATTAGGTCAAAACTAATTTACTAAACTTGGTGGATGATTTGGAAAACCATTTAAGGCTTGTCTTGATAATGCATTTACCATTATCAAATCATGATGTAATAATTATCTCATAATTATGCATTATCAATGATGATGTAATAATAATCTCATTATTATTAATGATGTAATAATTATCTTATAATTATTATTTGATTATCTCATAATCAAAAATATTAGAAAACATAATATTAAACTAATTTAATATTGTTTTCATTTGTGAAAAATTAGAGTATTAATTTTACTAATAATATAAAAAAATTATGTGAGCATATTATTAGACAATCTAATTATATTAGGTTTGCTGCAGTTAATCGAGCTAGCACGGGGATAAATGGGCTTACGGTTCTGAGCACAAATAATTTCGAAATATTAATTAAACCATTTAATCAAATATTACGAATTATTAACTTCATGTTATTATAGGCACTACATTTTTGCATATAAGTCCCGATGATGAGCCTCGTATGGAGGCACTACCCTTTAAGTTGCGGAAGTCATGGGAAACGGAGGTCGGAAGGGAAAATTCAGAAATCAATACCTTGTTGGACTTAATTCGCTTGCTTAGCTTCGGGTTCGCTCGTTGGATCTCTGTTTTAAAATTCATCCTTGGCCCAAAACCCCGCAACCCATACCAAGCCCACACATCACCAATCACACGCCCAAGCCCACCAAAAAAGGCCAAGCCACACGCCCAAGCCTCCAAGCCCAATCCAAAATAATTAAACACATGTTAAAATCTAAATAAATCACCTTCCCAAATTAAATAAATCTAAATAAATCACCTTCCCAATTTAAATAAATCTAAATAAATCACCTTCATAAACTAAATAAATCAAATCAAATCCCATAAATCCCTTTCCTACACTAAAACAAATCACTTTCCTAATTGAATAGATATTTTCCTTGTAACACATTAATTAAGAGATATCCCCATAATTGCATGATTTCTTTCCTACCTGAATGAGGACAACCCTAACCCTCTCCTATAAAAAGAGACCTAAGCCAAACCTTAAGACCCCTAGAGCTGATTCACAGCAAGACATTTTCCTTAGCCCTAACTCTCACGTAAACAACACACAAAAATAAACCCTGAAGCTCTCGGCCTGGGCCTCCACTCTCTCGCGCAGCCAACACCTAGCCACCAAACGCACAGCTCACACGTTAAACCCTTCAACACTCGGTACTCAAAAAGCCACAAAACGGACCCACCACAAATAAACCATACAACCCCTTTTTCACGCCCATTCTCTCATCACCACGGCACCACGTGAATCGCACCAAGCCAAAGCCAGCCACACACACAGCAGCCTCTCTCCACACGTCCCACGACAAGACCACACCAAGCCAAAGCCGGCCAAATCACAAACACGTCCCTTAAATCTTAAACGCCATACACACAAGCCAAAAAGCCGAGAACAATAAAGCAATCACTCAACAAAGCCACGTGAAAGCAACAAATCAAAACCTCCCACATGCAGCCTCTAACCGACAAACAAAAAACCCAAATATCCCTCCATGATCGATACTAAAACAGTCACCATAATTGCCGAAAGCAGTGAGTAAAATTACCCCAAACTGTGACCAAAACTAAGCCTTTAACCGAGACCAAATCATCCCCGAAATAGCCCCCTCTGTAACCAAAAAAACTGCACCCTAAAACAGTCCCTAAATCACCAAAAAACTGCACCCTAAAAACAGCAAAAACAGTAGCAAAAACAGCAGTAAAAACAGAAGAAACAGCAGCCCAAAACAGTGAGGCAACTAGGGGTGTGCATTAAACAGTTTTAACCGATTAACCGAACCGTTCCGATCCATTTTTTTTTTACGGTTTGGTTAATTTGGTTAAATCGGTTATTGCGGTTAAATTTTTTAACTTTTTTGGTTATTCGGTTCGGTTACGATTATGAGATTCGTATAACCGAACCGACCGATTAACCGAAATTAAACCATATATATATATTAGCGCGTGCGAATCCTTTAATTTTTTAGAGTTAAGATAGTATGCATGTAAACTCTCAATTGGTTGTAGTTATATTGATTTGAAAATACTACCCGAAAATAAAATTGATAAAATTCAAATGATAAGCTGCATTAACAGCTTGGTTTTGACTCTTTTTAATTTCTCTCAAGAATTAAAGGTAAAAATACATAAAATTTCAAATGTGTAGATTTTGCATCGTGGTGGATTTGTGACCCTTAAAGTTTCTAACATGGCAGGTTTGGAAGGAAATCTGAGGTCATGACAATCATCGAGGGTTTAAAAAATATTTCCCTCGCATGTAATTAAATATAGATATATTTAATCAAATGTTTGTTAGAATCGGTATTTTTAGAATCGGATATGTGATCGAATTAGTGATCCAAAAATTTTAATGCGTCAGTGGTTCGACCGGTTGAAACGTTCCGAAAAAATCGGTAGAACCGACCTACATCATATATAATTTTACTAATTAAAAATTATAAAAAAATATTAAATTTTAATTTATTGAATTGGTTAATAACCGAATTAACCATAACCGACCGAAATATAATGGTTAATTGGTTAATGGTTATGTGTCATAAATTGGTTAAATCGGTCACACTTTTATTTAACCGAAAATTTCGGTTACGGTTAAAAAATCAAGGATTAACCGACCGAACCGACCGATGCACACCCCTAGAGGCAACGAAGGAAAATAGCGAACCAGTGAACCGGAGGAGTTGTGGAGCATTAACCCTTCCGACGACCGCGTAACGCACTTCCAAGAGGTGACTTAAAAGGTAAGACCTGAGGGCACCCTTTTATTTATTCTCGTTCATCTTTCAATTATTATTAGTATTTCTTCGCATGCGTATTGTTGGTTTATGTATGTTGTGTCCATGGGATGAATGATTTTATGGTATATCGGATGGAAACCCAGACGTAAATTCCGTAGCCGAATCTGAATGGACGGTAGTGTGGTCTGAACTTGGGATACAATTCCACGTACCGCTTGAGAAACGCACATATTTCGTTTCATCTAATCTTGTGTTTATTCGTTGTTTATTAGAAATAGTATGTTATTTTTATGCATGATTTAGTTATTTCTTTCGCACTAGGAGCTTAATTATATCTCTTCAATGTTTATGTTTAGACAATAAATTATTTATTTATGTTTTTGTATTCATCAATTTAATGTGTCCATGAGATTGTGTGCTTGTCGTTATTTCAACTTACTTTTATGCATGCAAGCTTAGATATAGGCTATATGCAAACTTAGGTATAGTTGTATGCGAACTTAGATGTAGGTTATCTTGCGTATATATATTGCGTAGACTTGGTTAGATTATTGCACAAATCCATTCATTACAAGTGGCATAAGTAAGGGACCATTCTGATCCCAACGGTTTGAGGTCTTCCCTTGCGAGGGGTGAGTGCGGCCTTAAATCATTTTCCCAGTTCACACTGGGTGGTGACTCCATTTTATTTCTCCGGTTTAGTCCCCCTTGGGCTACTCCATACTCCCGACCGGGCCGCGAGCCTGGAACAGCGTCGCCGATTTCTGTGTCCTACAATTATTCCACTAAAAACTCAAAGTTGAACTACCGTTACCGTAGATAGGAAATAAGCCGAACAACTTCGGTGTCTATCGATATAGTCATTACATATGGATATAGCCCTTCATGAATATCTCATAAATAGAGCCAGGTCATAAGTCCTTTATACCCCTCTAAATATTTTATCTCTTAAGCACCATTGATTATATAATGAACAACTAATCCATAACAATTATGTATATTTAAAACTTTCTATTCGTAATAGAAAAGTTGAGCGCTCAAATTGTTCAAGTCCCGAATCAATTCTTAAAAGAGATATTCTTCTACTTCTCGAAAAGAGGAGTGAATTCCATATCTATGTAAAATGTTCCAGTTACACACCAAACCGTATCCCCAAAATACGTAGTTATTGGCCGGGAATGATACACCAACCTCACCATGGTAAATCGAAGGACATAGCCTGACATGTAAGAGTTCATAATACACTCAGGATTAAGATCGAATCCATATATAACCATCTAGTAGATATAATGAATTTCTTCGGTTAACGGATATTAAAAGAAATTCGTATTTATCTGAGACCAGTCCTTTATGATCTCATCATACAAGGTTCCTTCATTCCCATGTCACTATATGAACGATCCCGAATCAAGGTCATCATAAAGTATAGAATGGACCGCAGCTATAGATATACCACAAATAAAGTACCCTCTTTGTTTGCTCTCAATGGACTATTTAGATTACTAACTTTAGACTTAAATCCTCTTGTGCATCAAACATACACTAAGTCTGAAAATAAAATAGTAATCAATGTAAACAAGAAAATTAGACAATATGTGATTTAAATCAAACAACTTTGATAAATGAATAATGCATTTATTATTATTACAATAATCAATTTCGTTTTATAATACATGAAGCTCTAGGGCATATATCCCAATAGTTTCCATACTACCATTTCATATGATAGCAAGGTAAACCAAGATGAAAACTTGATGGATTCAACAAAAGACCTGATTGTATCGTAGTTGGTGCTTGATTTGAAAATGCTTATGTAAGAAAATTTTTTAAATATGTAATGGTGTATATATATGGAATGAAACGACTTAACCCTTGGGTTTAAAAGGTTCATTGTAAAAGATATATTCCTTAATGAGAAATGACATAACCCTTAGGGTTGAAAGGTTTCCTTGGAGGGTCATGACTCCTAAAGGAACATATGTTTTGACATAGGGGTACCTTTACAAATGCAACCCTCTATGTCTATAAAAAGCACTAGGTTCTTCATTTGCTTTCATTCAAAAATTCACATTCATCTTCTTCTTCACTTATCCTTAGGCATATTAGAGAGTTTAAGGTATTCACATATAAAATAGACCAAGTATCCTGGGAGAACATTAGTCACAACAGATCTGTAATGCACCGATACGGGGCTAATAAGTTCTTAATGACGTGGACTTTTCTCGACATAGTTTAAGTTCATCATCTTCTACATAATATTCTCCAGGTTTTCTAACTTTTGTGTTTGTTTTAATTTATAATTTGCATGGTTCTATTTGATGATTTTGATTGAATAATGCATGTTAAAAGTGGTAAATAACACATCCTGCCTAATAATCTTAACAACGTATCAATCTATATGTGTTGTTAACTTTGATTTATGTATGTGTAATTCTTATTTTCTCTATAAGAATATATTTATGTATGAAAATACACAAGGGCATTCGAATGCCCGATGAACGTATAAGGAAAACCATGTGTTCCATATTTTCATTTGAACGTTGTGATGAATGTCACACGAACGCAAACTCTCTTGAAAGGTTAGTTCGAACACGTTATCAAATGCTACACAAATGTGAAATCTCTGCAAATTTTGAATGGTTGAATGAATGTGACACTAACGCAAGTCATACCTTGAATATTTTTAGACTTGGATTAATTTTGGTAAAATAATAGACCTTATAAATTCACAGATTTCGATTAATCTAGTATCTAGTTTATTGTCATATGTAATACACGTATTTTAATTATAAGAATTTGATAATATAGACATAAGTTGGATATATACATAAGTGTAATATTAACTTAGTGAAAATCATATACAGAAAAATTAATAAACTTGATAGTATATATTTAAGTTAATATTAGGGTGTTCAATTATCACATGCATACACCTAGTTGATTATGTGATAGAGTTGAGAATATTTAATCTTATTCACTGATTGTGTATTGTATACTTGGTTGAGAATTAAAAGTCTATCACAAAGACTTGGTTCGAGTAATACACAAGTAATTTCATCCAAGCTTGATTGAATTTATTTACTTAAATAATTATTGTATTAATTGTTGAAAATTATATTGTAACACTGAAAATTGAATGCCTGAGATTTTCCATTTAGAAAATGATTAAGGAAATTCTGCCACCAAGGCGATAAGAGCATAAGAAGGCAGAGATTTAAATGATTACACCAGACTCTCCTCGTTTTCTGGGAATTTTCCTTTGTTCACCTATCATAAGAAATTTTAGTCATAAATTGTGTTATTTGATACTACCATCCAAAATGATAACAAGTGGATTATTAGTGTAACACATAAACATGATCATAAGTTGATCTTTGTGTGATTTGTCCTGTGTAAAGTTATTGGTAATTTTTTTTTTACAGTTACACATGGTTAGTGGTAATATTGTAGTATCGGTCGCTCATGAGAGAAACCGGATAAGTTTGGGGGAGCAAACTCCAAACAGTGGTAGACCAAATTATTGTTTTACCTGACCACACTACAATTGGCTAAGTGCCCCAAAGAAACTCCCCGAGTCATGTGGGAGAAACTGAAGTGGCTTGGCAACTGCGAGTTGAGGCATGGTCGCATGGCGACTTCTTATGCAAGAACTACCTCATAGGTGGTCTTGATAATACCATGTACAATGTATATTAAGGCACGACTTCTGCAAAGTAACTATGGGAATCCCTCGAGAAAAAAATATAAAAAATAAGATGCGGAAAAAAAGAATTTATCGTGGGTAGGTTATTGGACTACAAAATGGTAAATTCAAGGACACAAATGTCTCAGTTGGGTGAACTACAATTTATCATTCATGAAATATAGGATGATAGAATGAAACTCTATGAGATGTTTCAAGTGGCCACAATCATTGAGAAGTTGCCTCCATCATTGAAGGATTTCAGGAGTTAACTAAAACACAAAAAGAAACATATGAATCTTAAAGATCTGAAAGTTCAATTGAGAATCGAAGAGGACAACATGAAGTCTGGGAAATTTAGCTACAAGACCATGGATTCTAAGGCCAACATCATTGAGGGTGGAAAAAGTAGCAAAAAGAAAAATAACAGTGGAGCTGATTCTTCCCAAGTGAGCAAGAAATTCAAGAGGAAATGTTACGTCTGTGGGAAAAATGGTCACATGGCAAAAGACTACAGAACAATGAATCTTAGGATAAGGGCAAGAAAAAGAAAAATGAGGCACATGTCACTGAAGATGAGATGATGACTGATGAGATCTTAGAGTTGAACCTCTCAGCAGTTGTACCTAGAGCCAATTTAATTTGAAACCTGAAATAATGATGGATACACACCGGAGTTACTTGCCAAATATGTGCAGATAACAAGATATTTTCCTCATATTAGAAGGTCGATGGTAGTGATCATCTAACCATGGGAAACTCGTCTACTTCCAAAGATGTTGGATAAAGCACAATAGTTCTAAAAATGACATCCAGGAAGTGTTGGGGCAGATGTGGAATCCCTAGGGTCGGATCGGTGCCCTGCGCAGTGGAAATGGATCTAACCCATATATATCAAGTATGGGTGTAATTTTAAAATAGTTAATGAAGTATTATATTCCATTAAGAGTGTATAGGAAAAAATCGGGGCTGAATCAGAGTCCGGAAGCTCAAGAACGAGAGAAAATAAAATCAACACTCGTAACGCGTACCGTGCACACTACAGTGTGCACGCACTGTACACGCTATAGTACATGCAGGCACTGTAGCGCC